>CM053613.1:22306085-22356085 GCA_028646535.1 Procyon lotor | reverse complement strand
GAACTCTCTCCAGGATGGAAGTGCTAGCAGATACCATCTTTGTGATCTCATTATAACTTGCAGTGTTGGCAAGTGCCATTTTCAAACTATCACTCTAATCTGATGGCACTGCTGAGTGCCCCAACCCCCATACTATGGCTACACCACAACCAGCCAGGTGAGTGACACATCTACCCAGCTATGACACAGATAGGCAAGTGTACCCCCATCTGTAAGCCCTGCCACAGACAGCAAGCATATGCAGTCCAGACAGGGAATGCCCTTGAACACATGACTCTGGTGTCCATAGGGGATTGTGCTTCTGGGCCCCCAGAACATCTATACCAGGCAACTCCTTTAAGATTAGGAGAGAGAAACAAACACAGAGAATCAGGAAATGGAGAGAGGAATATGGTTCAAACAAAAGAACAAGGCAGGTGGAGGGGAAGATGGCAGCAGAGCAAGAGGATCCTAGGCTTGCCTCATCCCACAAATTCAACTAAATAACTATCAAATCATCCTAAATATCCCAGAAATTGACCTGAAGACTGGCTGAACAAACTCCACAACTAAAGGTAGAGAAGAGGCCACATCAAAAAAGGTAGGAAGTATGGAGATGCAGCTTGGGAAAGAAACAGATGGGAAGGGAGCCATGGTCTTCAAGAAGGGCAAAAGAGGGGTGCCTGGGTGGCTCAGTCATTAAGCATCTGCCTTCGGCTCAGGTCATGATCCCAGGGTCCTGGGATCGAGCCCCTCATCAGGCTCTCTGCACGGCAGGAAGCCTGCTTCTCGTGCTACCATTCCCTCTGCTTGTGTTCCCTCTCTAGCTGTGTTTCTCTCTCTCAAATAAAGAAAATCTTAAAAAAAAAAAAAAAAAGAAGGGCAAAAGACAGACTAACACGCAGGAAAGTGCATGGGAAAAACGAATTCCCATAGCAACTGGCTAGGAAACTGAGAGGGACCAAATTTTGTGAACTGTTGTAATCAGCAGGGCTTAAAGCCTGGAGTTTTAAAGGTTAGCATGCTTGGCTTTGGAGAGAGCCTAGAGGCACTGGGGCTGTTTTTGGAAAAAAGAGCAAAACATTAAAATTTAAATGTAAAAAAAAAAAAAAGACAAAGCAAATAGCCCATAGACATATGACCTGGAAACAGCAATCTGAAGAGCACCTGGGGCACACAATGGGGAGGTTATTTGCTCATCTCAGAGTGTGTTCCAGGGAGGCAGCATTCACAGAGACAACTCTCTAGGAACAAAGTAATTGCCAGGTGCCATTTTCCTCCCCCGCCCCTCAGCATAAACACAGGGCTACCTGTGGGAAACAGCACAGCATCCACACTCCATATGTAACTTGCTTAAACCAACCTCCACCCCCCACACTCCAGTGAAACCACCCTTCCCAGTCATGCTTGCCTCAGTACCAGGACAGTAGGCCCCTTCTCTCAGACCAACCCAAACCCCTGCCAAAACTGTGGCTCCAACCTGTGCATTTTGTGTGGACCTTGGTTCCAGCAACAGTGTCAAAGGTCTCATTTCACAAGCAGACCAGAGCACACCTGGTTAATACTCACCACATTCAGGCTAGAGGACAAGCGCTGCCTACAATAGGCAAAGAGAGCCTCTATAGACGACTGGCCTAAAGCTAAAGTGACCAGTACGAAAGAGCAGAGTGCACACAACACACATTGGAGACTCTCCCTGAAATGCCAGGCCCTGGGGAATAGGGCACACTACACTACAGGGCACTATAGGACCTCTTCTTCATAAGGCCATTATCCTCCTATACAGGAGATGTACACACAGAAGCAGGCATAGAGACTTAGACAAAATAAGCAGAGAGAGGAATTTGTCCCAAATGAAAGAACAGGACAAGGTCACAGCCAGAGATATAAATGAAAAAGGTAGGTAGCATGCCTGATAGAAAATTGCAAGTAATGATTATAAAGATACTTGACTTGAGAAAAGAGTGGAAGACATCAGAAACCCCCTTAACAAAGAGATAAGTGTTTTAATAAACAAGAAGAGAAACACACTTGATGAAATGAACAGGCTGGAATAAGCAGAGGAATGAATTAATGACCTAGAAGACAGAGTAATGGAAGGTAATCAAGCTGAAAAAAGTGAAAAAGAGGAATTATGCAAAATGAGAATTGCCCTAGGGAATTCAGTGACTCTATCAAACTTACTAACATTTGTGTTATAGGAGTCCCAGAAGAAAAACAGAAAGGGGGCAAAAAAAATTTATTTGAAGAGATAGTAGCTGAAAATTTCCCTTATCTGGGAAAGGAAGCATATATCCAGATCCAGAAGGCACAGAGAACACCCAACAAAATCAACAAGAGCAGATCCACACCAAGACATATTATAACCAAAATGGAAAATATAGTGATGAAGAAAAAAAATTTAAAGCATCAAGACAAAAGAAGTCAGTTACATACAAGGGAAATCCCACAAGGATATCAGGGGATTTTTCAGCAGAAACTTTCCAAACCACAAGAAAGTGGCTTGATATATTCGAAGTGCTGAATGGAAAAAATCTTCACCCAAGAATATTCTGACCAGCAAGGCTATCATTCAGAACGAAAGGACAGATAGTTTCCCAGATAGACAAAAACTAAAGAATTTCATGACCAGTAGACTACTTCTGCAAGAAATGTTAAAGGGGACTCTTTGAGTGGAAAGAAAAGACCAAAATTGATAGAATGAAGGTAGGAAACACAAAATGGTAAAAAGCAATATTTTTGTAAAATATCAATCAAGAACTCACAAAATAAGAGGATGTAAGACATGACACCATATACCTAAAACATAGTGAGGAGAACAGTAAGATTATGTTCAAACTTAAACAAACATCAACTTAATATAGACTGCTATATGTATAAGATGTTATATACAAACCTAATAGTAACCACATATCAAAAACACTGATAAATATGCAAAAAATAAAGAGAAAAAATCCAAATATATTACTTAAAAATACCAAACAATTATGAAAAAGGGAAAGACAAGAAAGGACCAGAAAAAATCTTCAGAAATAACTACAAAACAGGCATTAAAATGCCAATAAATACATATCTATCAATAATTACTTTGAATGTAAATGGACCAAACACTCTGATCAAGACAAGGGGTGACAGAATGGATAAACAAAACAAAACAAAACCCAAACAAACAAAAAAAGACCCATCTATTTGCTGTTTACAGGAGATTCATTTTAGAGCTAAAGACACCTGCAGATTGAAAGTAAGGGGAAATAGAAATATTTTTCTGGCAAATGGGTGTCAAAAGAAAGCCAGAGTAACAATACTTACACTGGGCAAAATAGACTTTACAACAATGACTGTAATAAGAGTCAAAGTACACTATCTAATAATAAATGGGACAATCCAAGAAGAAGAAATAATAATTGTAAATATTTATGTGCCCAACATGGAGCACCCAAATACATTAAACAATGAATAACAAACATAAAGGAACTAATTAATAATAATAATAATATAACAGTAGTAGGGGACTTCAACACCCCCCCTTACATCAACAGATCATCTAAACAGAAAATCAACAAGAAAATAATGATTTTGAATGACACAGTGAAACCAGATGGATTTAACAGATATATCCAGAACATTCCATCCTAAAACAGCAGCATACATACACTTTTCAAGAGCACATGGAACATTTTCCATAATAGAACACATATTAGGCCACAAAACAAGCATCAACAAATTCAGAAAAATGGACGTCATCCAGTGATCTTTTCTAACCACAACACTATGAACCTAGAAGTCAACCACAAGAAAAAATCTAGAAAGACCACAAATGCATGGAGGTTAATTAACATACTCCTACTAAACATTGAATGAGTCAACCAAGATATCAAAGAAGAAATAAAAAAATACATGGAAACAAATGAAAATGAAAACACAACAGTCTAAAACGTTGGGGATGAAAGAAAAGTAGTTCTAAGAGAAAAGTTTATAGCAATACAGGCTTACTTCAAGAAGCAAGAAAAATCTTAAATAAACAACCTAACCCTATACCCAAAGGAGCTAGAAAAAGAACAATAAACAAAACGTAAAACGAGTAGAAAGAAGGAAAAAAGATTAGCTCAGAAATAAACAATACAAAAACAAAACAAACAAACACAATAGAAAGACCAATGAAACCAGGAGCTGGTTCTTTGAAAAAAAAAAAAATCAATAAAATTGATAAACTTCTATCCAGACTTATCGAGAGAGAGAGAGATAGAGAGAGAGAGAGAGAGAGAGAGAGAGAGAGAAATGACTCAAATAAGATGACAAATGAGAGAGGATAATTAACAACCAACACCGCAGAAATCTGAACAATTATAAGACAATATTATGAAAAACTATATGCCAACAAATTGGCAATGAACCATGAATAAACTGATTAATTCTGAGAAACATATAACCTACCAAAACTGTAACAGAAAGAAATAAAACATTTTTACAGACCAATCACCAGCAAAAAAAGTTGAATCAGTAATCAAAAACTCCCAACAAACAAAAGTTAAGGACCAGATGGCATCACAGGTAAATTCTACCATACACTTAAAGAGGAGCTAATACCCAGGGAATGTTGAAAAAGAAAACCAAAGCTGGTAGTATCACAATGTCTGACTTCAAGCTATATTATAAAGCTGTGATCATCAAGACAGCATGGTACTGGCACAAAAACAGACACATAGATCAATGGAACAGAAGAGAGAACCCAGAAATGGACCCTCAACTGTATGGTCAATTAATCTTTGACAAAGTAGAAAAGAATATCAAATGGAAAAAAGACATTCTCTTCAATAAATGGTGCTGGGAATATAGAACAGACACGTGCAGAAGAATGAAACTGGACTGTTCTTTCATACCCCACACAAAGAAACTCAAAATGGATGAAAGACCTAAATGTGAGACAGGAATTTATCAAAATAGTAGAAAAGAATATAGGCAGTAACCTCTTTGACATCAGCCATAGCAACTTTTTGCAAGACACATCTCTAAAGGCAAGGGAAACAAAAGCAAAACAAACTATTGGGACTACATCAAAATAAAAAGCTTTTGCACGGCAAAGGAAACAGTCAACAAAACTAAAAGGCACCCTACAGAATGGGAGAAGAAGAGAGGGAACGACAATTGTTGGTGAGGATATGGAGACAGGGAAACTCTGTTACACTACTGGTGGAAATGCAAGTTGGTAAAGCCACTCTGGAAAACAATATGGAGTTTCCTCAAGAAGTTAACAATAGAGTTACCCTATGACCCAGCAACTGCACTACTGGGTATTTACCCCAAAAATACAAATGTAGTAAACGAAGGGCACACAAACCCCAATGTTCAGAGTAGCAATGTCCACAATTGCCAAACTGTGGAAGGAGCCAAGAAATCCTTCAACAGATTAATGGATAAAGATGTGGTTCATTTATACAATGGAATATTACTCAGCTATCAGAAAGGATAGATACCTACCATTTACATTGACATGGACAGAACTGAAGAATATTATACTAAGTGAAATAAGTCAATCAGAGAAAGACAATTATCTTATGGTTTCACTCACATGTGGGATATAAGGAATAGTGCAGAGGACAATAGGGGAAGGGATGGTAAACTAAATGGGAAGAAATCAGAGAGGGAGATAAACCGTGAAAGACTCTTGACTCTGAGAAACTAAGGATTGCAGAAAGGGAGGTGGATAGGGGGATGAGGTAACTGGGTGATGGGCATTAAGGAGGGCATGTGATGTGATGATCACTGGGCATTATACACAACCAATGAATCACTGATTATCATATCAAAAACTAATGATGTACTATATATTGGCTAATTGAATTTAAATAATAAAAAAGGGAAGAATAGTTAACATCAATCTCTCTAAAACTATTCCAAAAAATAGAAAAGGAAGGAAAACTTCCAAATTCTTTTCATGAGGTGAGCACTACCCTGATACCAAAACTAGATAAAGAAAGAGAACAATGGGCCAATATCTCTGATGAACATGGACACAAAAATCCTCAACAAAATACTAGCAAACCAAATCCAAAAATACATTACAAAAAACATTTCCCATGATCAAGTGGGAGTTATTCCTCAGCTGCATGGATGGCTCAATATTTGCAAATCAATGTAATACATCACATCAATAAGAGAAAGGATAAGGACCATATGAACATTTCAATAGATTCAGAAAAAGCATTTGACTAAGTAAGATAATCATTCATGATAAAAACCCTCAACAAAATAGGCTTAGAGGGAACATACCTCAACATAATAAAGGCCATATATAAAACAAACAAACAAACAAAACACAGCTAACATCATCCTTAATGGGGAAAAACTGAGAGCTTTCCCCCTAAGGTCAGGAACAAAACAAGGATGTCCATTCTCAGCACTTTTATTCAACATACTACTGGAAGTCCTGGTCACAGCAATCAGACAATGAAAATAAATAAAAGGTGTCCAAATTGGCAAGGAAGAAGTAACACTGTCACTATTTGCAGATGCCAAGATACTATGTATAGAAAACCCAAAAGAAGGGCACCTGGGTGGCTCAGTGTGTTAAAGCCTCTGCCTTCGGCTCAGGCCATGATCTCAGGGTCCTGGGATCGAGACCCACATTGGGCTCTGAGCTCACAGCAGAGAGTATGTGATCTCTCTCTCTGTCAAATAAATAAAATCTTAAAAAAAAAAAAAAAAAAAGAAAAGAAAACCCAAAAGACTGTACCAAAAACTTCTAGAACTAATAAATGAATTCAGTAAAGTTGCAGTAAACAAAATCAATGTACAGAAATTTGTTGCATTTCTATACACCAATAATGAAGCAGCAGAAAAAGAAATTAAGAAAACAATCCCATTTATAACTGCACTAAAAATAATAAGATGCCTAAGAATAAACCTAACCAAGGAGGTGAAAGACCTGTCCTCTGAAAACTATAAAACAGTAATGAAAGAAATTGAAGATGACACAAAGAAATGGAAAGACATTCCATCCTTGAGGATTAGAACAAATATTGTCAAATTTTCCAATTTATCCAAAGAAATCTACAGATTCAAAGCAATTCTTATCAAATACCAACAGCATTTTTCACAGAACTAGAACAATCCTAAAATATGTATGAAATAACAAAAGCCCCCTGAAGAGCCAAAGCAATCTTGAAAAGGAAAAGCAAAGCTGGAGGCATCACAATTCCAGACTTTAAGTTGTATCACAAAGCTATAGTGATCAAGAAAGACAATATGGTACTGGCACAAAACAGAAACATAGATCAGTAGAAAGAATAGAAAACCCAGAAATGAAACATCTCTAATAAAGGACTGGTATCCAAAACATATAAAGAACTTATAAAACTCAACACCCCAAAAAGAAATAATCCATTTAAAAATGGCCCAAAGACATAAACAGACATTTCTCCAAAGAAGAGATATAGATGACAAACAATCACATGGAAAGATGCTCATCATCACTTATCATCAGGGAAATTCAAATCAAAACTACATTGAGATATCACCTCACACCTATCAGAATGGCTAAAATCAACAACACAAGAAACGAAAGGTGTTAGCAAGGATGTGGAGAAAGGGGAACCCTCTCGCACTGTTGGTGGGATACTAACTGGTATATCACCTGGAAAACAGTATGGATGTTCCTCAAAAAGTTAAAAATAGAACTACCTTATGATCCAGCAATCTCACTACTGGCTACTTACCCAAGGAATACAAAAACAGTAGTTCAAAGTAGGGGACACATGCACCCCTATGTTTATAGCAGCAGAATTTGCAATAGCAAAGATTTGGAAGCAGCCCAAGTGTCCATCAATTGATGAATGGATAAAGAAGATATACTATTCAGCCAAAAAATGAGAGAGAGAGAGAGAGAGAGAGAGAGAGAGAATGAAATCTTGCCATTTGCAATAACATGGATGGAATTAGAGAGTAAAATGTTAAGTGAAGTAAGTGAGACAGAGGAAGACAAATACCATATGCTTTTATTTATGTGTGGAATTTAAGAAACAACAAATGAGTAAAGGGGGGAAAAGAGAGAGAGAGAGACAGAAACCAAGAAACGGACTCTAAACTATAGAGAACAAACTGATGGTTACCAGAGGGGAGGTGAGTGGAGAGATGGGTTAAATAGGTGCTGGGTATTAAGGGGAGCACTTGTGAAGAACTCTGGGTAATGCATGGAGTTGTTGAATCGCTACATTCTATACCTGAAACTAATATTACACTGTACGTTAACTAATTGGAATTTAAATTAGAAAAAAGAAAAACAAAAGAATAAGACAAAAACATCAGAAAAAGACCTTAATGAAATGGAAATAAGTGACCTACCTTATGGTCATTAAAATACTCACCAAGCTTGGGTAAAGAATGAATGCACACAGTGAGAACTTCAAAACAAAGAGATAGAAAATATATAAAAGTACCAAAGAAAAGTCAAGAGCTAAAAAATACAATGACTGAACTGAAAAATATATTAGAGGAGATTAACAGCAGACTGATGAGGCCTAACAATGAGGTGGAAGACAAGGCAATGGAATTCAAGCAGACAGAACAACAAAAAGAGAAAAGAATTTAAAAGTCTTCTCCCTCTCGCACTCTCTCTGTTTGTGTTCCCTCTCTCGTTGTCTCTGTCAAATAAATAAAATAAAATAAAATAAAATCTTTTTAAAAACATAAAAAATAGAATACAACTTCAGGGCACCTGGGTAGCTCAGCTGATTGAGCATCTGACTGTCTGACTTCAGCTCAGGTAGTGATCTCCAAATCCTGGGATAGCTCTTTGTTTGGTTTCTAGCTCACCACGGAGTCTTACTGTCTCTCTCCCTCTCTCTTTGCTCCTCCCCCCCGCTTGTGCTCTCTCACTCTTTCAAATAAATAAATAAATAAAATCTTTTAAAAAATAAAATAAAATACCATCTAAAAAAAAAGTAAAGATAACATAAAAATCTAAAGGACAACATCAAGCAGAGTATTAGGAATTTCAGAAGGAGAAGAGAGAGAGAAAGGGGCAGAGAATTTATCTGAAGAAATAATGGCTGAAAACTTCCCTAGTCTGGGGAAGAAAACACATTCAGGTCCAGGAAGCCTAGAGAGTTCCAAAAAAAATTGATCCCAAAGAGGTCAACACCATATATAAGTAAAATGTCTAAAGTTAAAAATAGAGAATCTAAAAAGCAGCAAGAATCTAAAAAGCAGCAACTTGTTACATGCAAGGGAAACTGTATTATTAGCAGATTTTTCAGCAAAAATGTCACAAACCAGAAGCAACAGGCATGACATATTCTGAGTGTTGAAAAGAAAAACTTCCAATCAAAGTACTCTTCTTGGCATGGTTATCATTCAGAATAGAGGAGATAAGGTGTTTTTCAGATAAGCAAAAGATAAAGAAGTTTATCACCACTAACCTGGCCTTACAAGAAATGGAATTTCTTTAAACAGACCTAAAGGAATTTCTTTAAACAGACATAAATATCAAGAAAACATGAAGGTAAAAAGGTAAATATATAGTAAAGATAGTAGATAATCACTTTTACAGCTAGTATAAATGTCAAAAGACAAAAGTAGCAAAATTAACTAAAAATACAATAATTACTTAAGGGATACATAAAATTAAGAAATATAAAATTTGTCATAAGAACAAAACGTGGGGCAGGTGTAAAAATGTAGAGGTTGGGATGGAATCAAATTTAATTGGCTACCAACTTAAAATGGACTGTTTTATACATAAGACATTATATGTGAACCTCACAGTAACCACAAGGTGAAAACTTACAGCAAATACACAAAATAAAATGAGAGGAGAATCTAAACTTAACACTAAAGAAAGTTATCAAACCAGAAGGAAAAAGATAAAGAGAAGAAAGCAATAGTAAGGAAGTATAAAAACAGCAAAAAACAAGAACAAAAACAATTAACAAAATGGCAATAAATATTTACCCGTCAATAATTACTTTAAATGTAAATGGACTAAATTCTCCAATCAAAAGAGACAGAGTGGCTGAATGGAGAAAAAAAATAATATTCATCTATATGCTGCCTACACAAAGACTCACTTCATAGCTAAGGACATAGAGTAAAAGTGAAGGGAGAAAAAAGATATATCATGCAAATGGGAACAAAAAGAAAGCTGATGTAGCTATACTCATTTGAAACAAAATAGGCTTTAAAATGAAGACTGTAATAAAAGATAAAGAACAGCATTAAATAATGATAAAGGGACTAATCCAAGAAGAAAATATAATATTTATAAATATATTACATAGTCAACATAGGAGCACCAAAACATATACAGCAACTATTAACAGAAAAGGGAAAAATTGACAGCAATACAGTAATAGTAGGGGACTTTAACACCCATTTACATCAATGGGTAGATCTTCCAGACAGAAAATCAATAAGGAAACACCAATTTAAATGTCACATTAGACCAAATGGACTTGCTAGATATATACAGAACATTCTATCTAAAAGCAGAATACACATTTTTCTCAAGTGCACATGAAATATTCTTCAGGATAGATCAAATATTAGGCCACAAAACAGGTCTCAATAAATCAAGAAGATTGAAATCATATTGAGCATTCTTTCTGCTCAAAAACTAGAATTTATAAGAAGAAAACTGGAAAAGTGTAGAGATTAAATAACATGGTACTAAAAAACCAATGGATCATGGAAGAAATCAAAGAAATAAAAAAATACCTGGAAACAAATGAAAATAGAAATACAATATACCAAAATCTGTGAGATGCAGTATACTGAAAACTGTAAGACTCAGAAGAAAGAAATTGAACATACAAATAAATGGAAAGATAATTTGTGCTCAGATATTTGAAGAATATTGTGAAAATGTCCATATTACCCAAAGAAATCTAAAGATTCAAAGCAATTCTTATCAAAATTCCAATGGCATTTTTCACAGAACTAACACAAATAATCCTGAAATTTGTATGGAACATAAAAGACGCTAAATTGCCAAAGCAAGCTTGAAAAAAGAAGAAAGCTGGAAATATCATGTTCCTTGATGTCAAACTATACTACAAATTTGTGGTGATCTAACTGACATACAAACAGAAACATAGGTCAATGCAACAGAATGTAGAGTCCAGAAATAAACCCACATATTTATGGTCAATTTATTAAAAAGAATAGGAGATTTTACTTTTTATTTTAATTTTTAAAATATTTTACTTATTTATTTTAAAGAAAAGGAGGAAGAGCACAAGCGGGGGAGAGGCAGAGGAGAGGGAGATAATCTCCAGCAGACTCCATGCTGAGTGCAGAGCCTGATGCAGGGCTTGATCTCACAATCTTGAGATCATGACCTGAGCTGAAATCAAGAGTTGGACACTTAACAGACTGAGCCACCCAGGTGCTCTTATAAAAGAGATTTTTAAATAATTATAAAATTTATAATAAGGGAGAAAAGCAGGGCACCTGGGTGACACCACATTGGGCTCCACACTCAGTGGGAAGTCTGCTTGAGATTTTCTCCCTCTCCCTCTGACCCCCAAATTGTGTGCTTTCTCTCTCTCATTCTCTCTCTTCTCTAAAATAAATAAATCTTTTAAAAAAGGAAATAAATATATACAACTGGAAAAGTACAATCTCATAAATAAATGATGTTGGGAAAACTGGACAAGTACATGCAAAAAGACTGAAACTGGACCCCTTAGAACCATTCACAAAAATTAACTCAAATGGATTAAATATTTGAATGGAACAAATGAAACTATAAAACTGCTAGAAGAAAACGTAAACAGTAAGCTCCTCAACATCCGTCTTAGTGATATTTTTCTGGATCTGATTCCAAAGGCAAGGGCAATAAAAACAAACAAATGAGACGACATCAAACTAAAAAGCTTCTGCACAGTGAAGGAAACCATCAATAAAACAAAAAGACAACCCACTAAATGGGAACAGATATTTGCAAATCATGTATCTGATAAAAAGTTAGTATCCTAAATATATAAAGAACTCAAATAACTCAATAATAAACCCAAACAATCCAATTAAAAATGGACAGAGTATCTTAGTGGACATTTTTCCAAAGAAGACATACTGATGGCCAGTAGTAACAAAAAGATGCTCAACATCACTCATCATCAGGAAAATGCAAATCAAAATCACAATGAGATACCACCTCACACCTGTCCAAATGGCTATTATCAAAAAGACAAGAAGGGTGCCTAAATTAGTTAAGTGGTTAGCTCTTGATTTCTTCATTTCTCAGGTCATGATCTCAGAGTCCTAGAACTGAGCCTCAAGTTGGGCTCTGTGTTCACTGGGGAGTCTGCTTGAAGATTCTGTCTCTCTCCCTCTGCCCCTCTCTTATTTGTGCTCACTCACTTGCTTGCTCTCTAAAATAAATAAATCAATCTTTTTTAAAAAGACAAGTAACAAGTGTTAGCAAGAATATGTAGAACAGGGGATTACTGTATAGTATCAGTGAGAATATAAATTTGTGCAGCCACTATGAAAAACAGTATAGAGATTCCCTAAAAAATTAAAAATACAACCACCATATATATGATCCAGTAAATCCACTTCTGGATATCTACCCAAAGAAAATGAAAACACCAGTTTAAAAAGATAAATGCCCTCCTATGTTCATTGCAGCATCATTTACAATAGCCAAAATATGTAAACAACCTAAGTATCTATCAATAGATGAATGGATAAAGAAAATGGACAAATAGGGGTGCCTGGGTGGCTCAGTCGTTAAGCGTCTGCCTTCGGCTCAGGTCATGATCCCAGGGTCCTGGGATGGAGCCCTGCATTGGGCTCCCTGCTCAGCAGGAAGCCTGCTTCTCCCGCTACCATTCCCTCTGCTTGTGTTCCTTCTCTCGCTGTGTTTCTCGCTGTCAAATAAAAAAATTTAAAAAAAAATCTTTAAAAAAAAAAAGAAAATGGACAAATAACATACACAAACACACACAGATACACACATTCACACATGGAATACTACTAAGCTATAAAAAAAAGAATGAAATCCTGTCATTTGTAACAACATCAATGGACTTTGAGGGTATTATGCTAAGTGAAATAAATTTTGTTTTTGATGACCTTGAAAGTTTTAAGGCACTCAGTAGAATGTCCTTCAATTGTGAGTCATCTGATGTGTGTTCTTATGATTAGATTGGGGTCATGGGTTTGAGGGAGGAAGACCACAGAGATAAAGTTATCATATCAAAGGTACATACTATCAATGTGGCTTATCACTACTGTTGTCAACTTTGACCACTATTGTTGTCAACTTTGAGGTAGTGTTGTCAGGTTCTTCCACTGTAGTTACTCTTCCGTTTGTCTTTTTCTTATTGCCCTTTGAAAGATCACTAGATGGGCACCTGGGTGGCTCAGTCGTTAAGCGTCTACCTTCGGCTCAGGTCATGATCCCAGGGTTCTGGGATCGAGCCCCACATCCCTGCTCAGCGGGAAGCCTGCTTCTCCCACTACCATTCCCTCTGCTTGTGTTCCCTCTCTTGCCGTGTTTCTCTCTGTCAAATAAATAAAATCTTTAAAAAAAAAAAAAAAGAAAGAAAGAAAGATCACTAGAAAAACCCACACTAAAGGAGTGAGGACTTATGTTCCACCTCCTTGGGGAAAAAGTCTCTACATCAGTTATTTAGAATTTTTCTACACCGAAGAATTGTCTATTCTTTCTTTTTTTATTTATCTGATCATTATTTATTTCATTTATTTGATCACTACAGACTCATGGATATATATTTTATACTTCAGGTTACAATCTAAAACTATTTTGTTGTTCAAATTATTCCAGCTTTGGATCCTGGGTGCTCTTTTAGTTAGTTGCTATTTTTCTTTAACACACCCCTACTGATTTGTTTTTTGAACAGTTTTTTACTTGTCCAAACTATAATATGTACTGGGATTATCTCATATGCTTCCTGCTCCAGTCCTAGAATCTGCCATTTCTCCAAGGATTCCTTATTTTTTTACTGAAGAATGGAATTAGACACCAAACTCTGGACACCAAGTGTATTACTGCTTCTGGGCTATCTCTGCTGTCAGAACAAGGAAATATATGTGTGTTCACTAGATCATATATGTACATATATCTATAGATTATTTCAATATGAAACCATCCATGTCTATATTAGGCTAAACATGAGTTCATACTAATTTCTTCAACTCTAATCAATCACCATATGGATCATTCCAGCCTTCTTTTCTTGCTTGTCTATAACCTCCCATTCTAACAGTAAGAAACCTGACCCCTACCACCTGCCATTTACTTATTCAGTTATTTAATTCCAGTATACATGTATGGTGTTTCTAGAACTGTCATCCGAGACCCCTATGGAAAACAACTTTATCAATTAAGTATGTGTTTATGTACAATTCCTTCCGTATTAAATTTTACAGATTTCATTCTTTACCAGTTACTCAGATCAGTATATTTTCTTCCCACCCCCTTCAGTGAGGTTGTTTTATACATTTATAATTCATGTGCTTCTCTTGTCTCTGTATTACATCCTGGAATCCCCCAACCTCCTATTTTTTTTTTTTAAATGTGTATATTAAGGGTGCACTCCTCCTGCTGTAAAGTTATATCAAATTTAGCATCAAATTTATTTTTGTATTTCTATTTGTTTCACAGCATTGAAATGACTCTGGTTCAGACATAAAATGCTTGTAAAGAATAGTGGTTTTTAAATATTTTCCCTTGCAATTTCAAGATGCTTTTCAATAAATCTAAAAATTTGAAAGAGAAATAAAAGGAAAAAAATTGTTTCAAAGTTGCATTGCAGACAATATGGAACAGCTGCTTGAATTTCTAATCATAAATATTAAAGTTAGTGGGGGGATGGAATAAATAATAAATATTAAATTTAAATTTATAAGATCACCCAGAAATCATAAAAACAATGATATTTTGGGGCACCTGGGTGGCTCAGTAGGTTAAAGCCTCTGCCTTCGGCTCAGGTCACGATCTCAGGGTCCCGGGATGGAGCCCTGCATCGGGCTCTCTGCTCAGCAGGGAGCCTGTTTCTCCCTCTCTCCCTGCCTGCCTCTCTGCCTACTTGTGATTTCTCTCCGTTGAATAAATAAATAAAATCTTTAAAAAAAAAACAATGACATTTTACTAATGTGCTGATAGCTATACCTAATATACTAGGTACTAAATTCTAGTTAAATGGGAAATGAATAGTTTAGAATCAGAAACTTCATTCAATGCTGCTATAATCAAACTATACAGGTTAGATTGTTTATTTAATAGGATTTACCATGAGGTGATATGATACTGAATAAGTGCATTTTAGACCACTGTAAGCACATTTATTATGTAAATTCACCTGGCATTGAACTAAGCAGGGTACATGAATAGTAAAAGATAAAGCTGTTTTTTATATGGAAAGCCCAAATTATTTTAAAGGTCACTATAGCATTACAACCTCTTAATCAATGGTATATGTGAAAGAAATTCAAATTATGCACTGTACACTAGAAAAACAAAGGGCTATGTCCCTTAGTATGTATAGTTTGTATAAGCCAACAAGAAAAATACAAATAACTTAATAGAAAAGCAAAAACATGAAAAAAGTTCATGAGAAATGAAATTTTAAATGACTTTTTAAAAGATTGCATTTATTTAATTGAGAGAGAGACAGAAAAAAAAATGAGCAGGGGTTAGGAACAGAGGGAAAGGGACAAGCAGACTCCCCTCTTAGCAGGAAGCCCTACTGGGGCTCAGTCCCAGGACCTTGGGATCATGACCTGAGCCAAAGGCAGATGCTTAACTGACTGAGCCACCTAGGCACCTCTAAAATGCCTTTTAAACATAAAAAAGTTCAAATCATTTATGAGAAATGCAAAACAAAACTCAATGAGAATGTTTACTTATTAAACTGCTTATTACCTAAATAGATTGATGAAAATTAAAAATATTAATATATCATCAATGAGTAGGGGAGACAGATACTTTCATATGCTGTTATCTTGGAAAGGCAATTTGATAATACCTATAATAATTTGATTCCTTTTCAGTTAGCAATTCTACATCTTGGAATACTATCTATAGATACTCACATAAGATCCCCAAAAGTATGCACAAGAATATTCATTGTAGCATTGTTTGTATAACCAAAGACTAGACAAAAACCAAATGTTTATCAATAGGGGACTGGCAAAATAAATTATGGTACACTCACACACTATAAAGGCAGACATGTAAGGCATGAAATGCTTCTCAAAATACATAATTAACAGGAAAAAACTCACCATACAGTATAAATAACATCCTACAATTAGTGGGAAAAGAAAAGAAAGAGAAGGAGAAAGTAGGAAGAGAGGTGAAATATACTTATAAGCCTATTTATGAATGGAACATTCCTGGAAGAACACTCAAGGGACCAATAACAGTAGTTGCTTCCAGGAGTCATGAAAAAGGGAGATTTCCTTTCTGAATCCACTCTTACAGTATGTGATCATTTCTTACCAATGCATGCATTATTTTTTCTTATGTAAAAAAAGTAGTTCTTAAAAAGATTAAGGAATATTATTCACAAAATGAACAACTACATACTTCAATTAACTACCAACTACAAATATAGCCAAGAAAGAGTTTGCTCTTTAAACACTTGTTTTTAAAACTTAGTTTAGTATAATCAGGAAGTTAAATTACTTAAGCTATTGTGTAATGTCTAAAACTAGAGAATAAGGGTGGGCTCAATTTTTTGTTGTGACTGTTGGGTTGTTTAAGGTTTTAACCATAAGCAAATCTTTTCTCAAGGTAAAATGTGAGCAAGAAAACATGTTCAAAGTTAAAAGAAACTTAGGAGCTCCTCTGAGGCTCAGCCAGTTAAGCCTCTGCCTTTGGCTCAGGGGATGATCCCAGTGGAGCCCAAGTCAGGCTCCTTGCTTCTCCCTCTCCCTCTGCCTGCTTCTCCCCCCTGCTTTCACGTGCATGTGCGTGCGCACACACACTCTCTCTTTCTCTCTCTCTCTAATAAATAAATAAAATCTTAAAAAAAGTTTAATCTTCAATTGCACAAAATGAAGTTCCCCTGTAAGCACAAGTTAAAGCATTGGTTTTCCTGTGGCATTTTAAAATTTGGACACATGGGGTGCCTAGGTTGCTCAGTTGGTTAAGCATCTGCCTTTGGCTCAGGTCATGATCCTGGAGTTCCGGGATCAAGCCCCACATTAGGCTTTCTGCTCAGTGGGGAGTCTGCTTCTTCCTTTGCCCTTCACCCAGATCTTGTCTTCTCTCTCACCATCCCCACTCATGCTCTCTGGATCTCACTTTCGTTCTCTCAAATAAATAAATAAAATCCTATAAAATCTTATAAAATAAAATAAAATTTGGACATATAAACAAATACATTTTTCTACAATGTCTATGTGTGTGCATGTATGCTCTAATTCACAACGCCAAGATCAAGAGTCTTGTGTTCTTCCAACTGAGCCAGCCATGCATATCTAAGTATAAATTTTTTAAAATACAGATTTAAGCCATTCTTACCACTTAAAGTGCCCTCTCATTTCTTCTCCAGCAATTCATATCCATTACTTCCTACATGAAAATTAAAAACTAGACCTCTTCCATAAAGTTCTTCTTGATTAACCAAATCCTACATTGAACAGATTTACATTCATTCATTCAACAAATATTTATTCGAAGCCTTTGATTTTTCAAGCATTGGGCATACAGTGAAAGAAAAGACTTGTAGAGCCTACAGTCAGCAAAGGGAACATATTTTTAAAATAATAATTATTTAAATCCAATATTGGTCAGTGCCACAAAGGAAAGTTCTGTGAGAGGTGTAAGGATAAAAGAAGAATCCCTCACCTAGCCTGGAAGGACATTTCTGAGAAAGTGACAGTGAAGCTGCTGTGGGAAAGTGAGGTAGGAGTCAGCCAGCAGGAGAGCGGGGAGCAAAAGCATTCCAGGCAGAGAAAATGCCTGCGAGGGCGGTGAGGAGGTTGGGGTGTTTGCCTAAAGGAAATAAGGCCAGTATAGCTGAGACATGTGGAGTAAAGGGGGAAACATTATGTAATGAGGCTGGGGAAGCTGGCAGAGGCCTTGTGAGCCATGTTAAGTCATTCCTCTTACCCTAGCACCTCAATCCTGATTTAGGTTGTTTTACTATAGCACATTTTCATTATCATTATTATTGCTTTACTTTGAGAATGTCGATTTTGTCTTCTTAGGTAAATTATAAGGTGCTAGAGGACAAAACTGTAACTAAACGTAGGGCATTGCTGTGTTTCTCAGTTACCTCATCTATAAAATGAGGATCGCAACAATGCCCACCTTTATTTGTGAGAATTAAATGAGTTAATAGTTATTAAATAAATATATGAATTGATGACACAGAACACTTAAGAAGAGTGCCAGAAGTATAGTCAGTCAGATTAAATGTGTTAGGTATTATTTTTTATTGAATCATCCACATATCCTTGAGAAGAACAGCAGTTCTATGCATCATAGAACATAGTACAGTGGGTACTAAAAGAGTCTACATGAAATGGGAAAGGAAATTTTAATTCCAGTCACTACATTCCTTGCTACAATACTATATACAGCACAGGTTAGGTTGTATTGACATAAATTCTGTCTTTGGGGGTTTATTATCAGGGACAGAATAAAAACACAAAACAAAGACCATAGTCTATGAAACTAGAATTAGCCTAGTTTCCCAAGGTTCTCAGATCATTGCCACTTCCCACTCAGGGCCCATTTCTCCTTCTTTTTCCAGGCTAAAGAAGGTAGTTTTTCCTCAGATATACCCTGACAATACTTGAACACCTCTAGAATTCCACCAATGAGAAACTCTAATTCAAGTGGAATTCAAGACCACTTGGTCTTGAAGCTATGAAAGAGGTTAATGTTGATGCTCTCTGTGGGTGGGAAAAGGCAAGGGCAAAACAGGGAAAGGGAATTATCAGATTTTCCTTTTTGGATGGGACTCTACTTAAATCATAGACTGTTTCCAGCCTTTAAGTGTAAGCTATTTATCACAGATTGCTCATTGGCTTACTTTGAAGATCTCTGAGTAGCTGCAGCTTCAGATTTCCTTCAGAAACATTTTCTTGTAAGTAACAGTGTCAGGGGGAGGGTAAACATTGTCTTCACATCACAGGAATGATCCACTGTTTTTCATAATTAAACTTTCTGATATTTCTACTGAAGCATTATTTGCAAAAATACTGCCACAATTTCAGGATTTTATGGCAGCTTTTATTTTTCAGCCAAAAAGCAACATCTCTGCTAAAGTTAGTATTTGACCATGTTGATGAGCAGGGAACAATTCTCCATGGATTTCTCTAATATATCTGCAAGTCTTATGAAAAAAAGACACTGATAGCTTCTGTTCTACACGATCTTTTCAAGGATGCTTGTATAGTGAAAACCCTTGAAAGATAAAGGTGGTATCTTTTTCCGAAGGAAAGACTTGTTTCCTGAATAGGATAATCAAGATAATAGCTCTCTCTTTCTCTAGGACAAGGGTTGGGCAAGATTGCTAGCACAGACGATCCCCTACTTAGATGGTTCAATTTAATGCTTTTTCAATTTCATGGTCTCCCAATGCAGTGCACATTGCGTAGAAACTGTACTTCAAATTTTGAATTTGGATCTTTTCCTGGGCTGACAATATGTGTTAGGGTATGATCCTCTCATGATGGTGGGCAGGGCAGCAAGCCACATTTCCCAGTCAGCCACATGATCATCAGGGTAAACGATCGTTATAACCATTTTTACTCATACAACTATTATTTTTCGCTTCCAGTAAATTACATGGGATATTCCACACTTTATTACAAAACAGTCTTTTGTGTTAGATGATGGTGCCCAACCACAGACTAACATAAGTGTTCTGAGCATATTTAAAGTAAATTAGGCTACACTGTGATGCTCTGTAGGTTAGGTGTATACATGCATTTTTGATTTATAGTATTTTCAACTTAAATGGATTTATCAGGATTTAACCTCATCATAAATTGAGGAGGATCTATAATCCTCTTATAAGACTGAGGATTTCCAATCTTTGGTTTCCTCAACTGTGACACAAACTTACTAGTACACAGTGTCCACTTGGGCCACTCTGTATTATCCCCATCAAACTTGGGGGCAAGGAGAATCAATGTGAACATGAAGTTTATGGCTCTTTCTGAGCCCTTGGTCTCTAACCCAGGATTCTTGTGTCTTCTGCCAGCATCCATGAAGCTGCGATAATTTAATTTGTTGGCTTGAAAATAGGATAGAAATCTCAGACCTTTCAGTTCCTAACAAACCAATGTGATTCCACTCAAGATTTACCATAAGTTTCTGGCTTTTAAAATGTTTCTAGACCTTGATTTTCAATAATGCTCAAAGCTCACTGAGCTGGGATATTTCATTAAAGGATCAGAAACATAGTTTATAATTAAATTTTTTTTAATATTTTATTTATTTGACAGAGAGAAACACAGCGAGAGAGGGAACACAAGCAGAGGGAATGGTAGTGGGAGAAGCAGGCTTCCTGCTGAGCAGGGAGCCCGATGCGGGGCTTGATACCAGGACTCTGGGACCATGAACTGAGCCGAAGGTAGACGCTTAACGACTGAGCCACCCAGGCACCCCTATAATTAAATTTTAAATATCTTGTTGTATCTTTAAAAATATATTAAAAATAGATTAAATAAAAGTGTTTTACTTGTAGACAAAATATATATATTTAATAATATAACTGCTTTGTTTCAAAATAATTTAAGGTAGTATACAAAAAATGAATGTAAGGTTAAAATAAGAAAGAAAAAGTTAAAAAGGAAGAATATAAGAAATAAGTAAAATGGCTTTTTAACTTTTCCTCTGTATCACTTACCACACCTTCAATTAACTAAATGTATGTGGTTATGCTTTACTTATAAGAAATAAGTAAAATGTTTTTTTTTACTTTTCTTCTGTATCACTTACCACACTTTCAATTAACTAAATGTGTGCTATTGTTTGCCTCATTTCTCACTTTCCTGCCATGCTCTAAGCTCCATGAAAGTAGGAATCAGGTTTGTCTTAGTCACTGGGAAAGCTATGCTACCTGACACACAGTAGATGTTTAACACATGTGTTCTTTTTTCAAATAAAATACAAAAGGAAGAGGGACTGGTAAGAGACAGAATTATGGTTAGCCTATTTGACTTTCTCACCAACAGAACCCTGAACAACGTTCCCTGTTGAAATAGACGACTTCCCAGCCTCCTCTGTAAACAAGAGATATCAATACAAATTGTAGGATTGCCAAGAAAACACGTTAGGCCCTATCATATTTTCTCCATCTTGGTCCTTGGAATATACATGATGACTAGAGTTCTAGTAGTCTTTGGATCATGAGAGGAAAACCAGAGATTCTCAGAGACTTCAGCTTTAATATTCTTGAGCTCCTGAAATAATGTCAGCCACTATCTATCTCCAGATTTCTCAACTCATGGTCTATGCCACAGTTAAGGAGGCTGTCTGTGATATTGTAGTCAAATTACATTAATTAATACAGTCATGAAGTGAATGCCATGAATTTCTGTAAGTGGAACTATTATGCAACTATATTTCACTCCGTGAGTGATGAGAAGGTGGTTTGAAAAGGAGACATAAATTTATTTAAGCATAAATCTAAAAAAAAAAATCATTGGATGTCCAAGCAAACATATCAACAGAAAATAACTCTTACCACAAGTCAAAATGAGATTTCAACATCATCGAAAAATCATTAGTCTTAAATGTTGACTTGTTAAAAGTTAAAAGTTAGTTTTTTAGTAAGTATCTATAATGTATATATGTTTTCATACTCCAAACATTATATATGTTTTCATACTCCAAACATTTTCCTAAAAATGTTTAATAAGGCAACATGTCACTTGTCATGGATTTATCACTTAATTTCTTGGACTCATCTTTTTTCCTCATCCTTTAGATTTTACCAGTTAGCAAGCCTTTGTGAAAATTCTCAGATTACACTCTTTCTGTCTATTTCCAGAAAAATAACCCTAGGCTAGGCTTCCAACTTCTAATCCATAATTACTATAATTGCTTTCTAAATGATTTTTCTAACTCCTCCTCCTTATTCATCTATCTCATTTCATCTCAAATTCTTTCATTTCATTATGCCATTTTCTGTCTGTAGAGCACTGACCATAGACTAATCATCACATTTATTTTACTCTTGTATGTCTTAACTCCCTACTAAAAGGTAACATCATGAGAAGACACTTTGCCTAAACTTTTCCATAGTTCTCAATCCTGTCTTCACACTAGAACCCTCTTGAGAGCTTTAAAAAAAAAAAAAAAAAAGCAAAAACAAAACCGATGTCTCAGTATCTTTTAAAATCCCTACCTATCACCACCAATCAATGCTGGAGATACAATAGTGAACAAGCATACGGAATAAATCTTATTCTCCAGTCACCTCATGGTTTTATTCAAATGATTCCCTGAGTATGTGTGCACTCATACACACATGCATGCATATGCACCTACTACAACCTTCCCCAAATGTAACTTACCCATCTTCTGAGTTCGAAACCAAGTCCCACCTCCTTTGAGAATTATTCTTTTTTTTTTTTTAAAGATTTTTTTATTTATTTGACAGAGAGAAACACAGCGAGAGAGGGAACACAAGCAGAGGGAATGGTAGCGGGAGAAGCAGGCTTCCTGCAGAGCAGAGAGCCCGATGCGGGGCTCAATCCCAGGCCCCTGGGATCTGACCTGGGCCGAAGGCAGACGCTTAACGACTGAGCCACCCAGGCGCCCCAGAGAATTATTCTTTGATGACAACTATCAACACCAATCTCCCTTTCTTCTAACTCCATTTGATATACCCACCTACGCACAATGTCTTTAAGATCCTTTGGTTGTTATTTTTCTGTATCACACAATTAGCACCTCACTATATGCTGTCAAGCTGCTCATCTATAAAACAAGCACAATGATCTACTTGACCTCAAAAGTCTCTTCCTTTCACTCTAACAATCTATGAATTTACGGTTTGTCTATACTACCCAATTTAGCACTCATGATAGATCTTTTCCACTAATTATGTGATATCTATATATTTTCTGTTGCCAACTAAAGTACAGGTCTCTTAAAAGAACATGGTTTTATAGCTCTATGGTATATCCCTGCCATGAGCACAATACTAGACTTACATGTACACTGATATCTTAAACCAGACTTATTATAGTATAAACAACAAAGATAAGTAAAGGGAACTCCTTTTAGGAAGCAGCTTTTTACAAATTAGGAGAGTGGGCTTTGGAGAAAAATTAACTGGGTTACTCATCCAGCTCCTATGCTTACCAGCTATGTAGTAACATTACTTAAGGGAGTTACTTAAGACTTAGTTTTCTTGGGGGGCCTGGGTGGCTCAGTCATTAAGCATCTGCCTTCAGCTTAGGTCATGATCCTGGGGTTCTGGGATCAAGCCCCACATCAGGCTCCCTGCTCGGCAGGAAGCCTGTTTCTCCTACTCCCATTCCCTCTGCATGTGTTCCCTCTCTTGCTCTGTCAAATAAATAAAATATTAAAAAAAAAAAAAGACTTAGTTTTCTCATTTGAGAGAAAGAATTAATAGTACCTACTCATAGGTTGTTGCAAGGATTAATGAGAATACATATATATAGATACAGGTATTACCTGACATGTAACAAACATTTAATAAATGTTAATTATTATTGATTGGATAAAGGCAATGAAATATTGAAAATGAGGATTAAAAGAATAAAAGAGAAGGGAGGAGCAAGATGGCAGAGGAGTAGGAGACTTAAATATCATCAGGTCCCAGGATAGTTATCAAACCACCCTGAATACTTACAAACTCAGCAGGAGATTGAAGAGAAGAAGAGAAGAGCAGCAATTCTAGGAACAGAAAAGCAACCACTTTCTGGAAGGTAGGACGGGTGGAGAAGCAAATCCGAGGTGATATACAGGAAGAGAGACCGTGAGGGGGAGGGGCCGGCTCCCAGCAAGCAGTAGAACAGCGGAGCACAAAATTGGAACTTTTAGAAGTCTGCTCCACTGAGGGACATCACTCTAGAGGCTAAGTGGGGGTGAGAAGAGCCCTTATGGGGACAGTGTGGTCTCAGGACCCATGGGGTCACAGAAAGACCAAGGGTGTCTAAGTGTGGCAGAGCTCCCAGGTATTGGGAGTGGGGAAGCTGGCTGCAGAGGTGGAGCCAAGCAGTGGGCTCTCAGCTTGGGGTTATCTAAGGTTGTGATCCGAGGCAAAGTCAGGGCACTGCTCTTTGAGCAGGGACCTCACAAGTGGCAAATCCAGAGAAAACCCCTCCTTCCTCCTCTGGAAGGAGCAGCATGGGAACACACAGCAGGAATGTGCTGGGTTTGGAGACTCTAAACAGGGCTATGCACCAGAGATAGAACGCTTGGTCATAGGCTGGGTGAGTTCAGAGTGCGGCCAGAGACCAGAAAGATGGAGTGATTGACTGCTTTTCTCTGAGGGTTCACTGAGGAGTGGGGCTCCAAGCTCCGAGCTCCTCCAAGTCGGAGATTGAGAGGCCACCGTTTTAATTCTCCTCCTCCAAAGCTGTAGGGAAAGTGTTCAGGGAACAAAATCTCCTGAGAACAAACCCAAGCAGATTGCTTAGCCTGGCCCCTGGCAAAAGCTGTGCAATTCCACCTCCAGCAAAGACATTTGAGAACCACTGCAACAGGCCCCTTCCCCAGAAGACTAGAAAGAACATCCAGCCAAGACCAAGTCAACCAATCAATGAGAACTTCAACGTTGAACAATCAATGCAAAACTTCAGAGCTATGGGAATACAGCACATAGAATTCATGACTTTTTTCCCATGATTGTTTAGTCTTTTAAAGTTAAATTTTTATTATTTTTTTAAATTTTTCTTCTTTCTTACTTTAATGTTTTTTAACTATTTTATCTTATCAATACCTTTTTAAAAATCTTTTTTAATATACATGGTTATAGTCATATCCTAGCCATTCATTGTATTTAACCTCATTTTTTGTATACGTATAAGTTTTTCTTTCTTTAAAATTTTGGGAGGTAGTTTCTTCTAACAGACCAAAATACACCCACAATCAAATATGGCTCTGTTCTAGTCACCAGAAAAAAAAAAAAAAAAAAAAATATATATATATATATACACACATACATATAATTTATTTATTATTTTAAAAAATTTTTTTTAATTTTTTTTCCCTCCTTTCTTCTCCCCCCAGTATCAGGTCTCTTCTGATTTGGTTAGTGCATATTTTCCTGGGGTCATTCTTACCCTTTTAGTATTTTGTCCTCTCATTCATCTATTCTTATCTGGACAAATGGCAAGGCGGAAAAACTCACCTCAAAAAAAAAGAACAAGAGGCAGCACCGATGGGGTGCCCGGGTGACTGAGTGGGTTAAACCTCTGCCTTTTGCTCAGGTCATGATCTCAGAGTCCTGAGATCAAGCTCTGTGCTCAGCAGGGAGCCTCCTTCCCTCTCTCCCTCTGCCTACTTGTGATTTCTTTCTTTCTGTCAAATAAATAAATAAAATTAAAAAAAAAAAAAAGCAGTTCTGATGGTTAGGGACCTAATCAATAGGGACATTAGTAAGATGTCAGAACTAGAGTTTTGAATGATGATTATCACGGTGCTAGCTGGGCTTGAAAAAAGCGTGAAGCATACTAGAGAATCCATATCTGCAGAGACAAAAGAACTAAAATCTAACCAAGTTGAAATCAAAAAGCTATTAATGAGGTGCAATAAAAAATGGAGGCTCTACTCCTAGGATAAATGAGGTAGAAGAGATAATTAGTGATACAGAAGACCAAATGATGGAGAATAAAGAAATTGAGAAAAAGAGAGATAAGAACATATTATGAGCAACTATACACCAGCAAATTAGACAATCTGGAAGAAATGGATGCATTCCTAGAGACACACAAACTACCAAAACTGAACCAGGAAGAAATAAAAAACCTGAACAGACCCATAACCAATAAGGAATTTGACGCAGTCATCAAAAATCTCCCAACAAACAAGAGCCTAGGGCCAGATGGCTTCCCAGGGGAATTCTACCAAACATTTAAAGAAGAATTAGTACCTATTCTCCTGAAATTGTTCCAAAAAATAGAAACGGAAGGGAAACTTCAAAACTCATTTTATGAGGCCAGCATTACCTTGATCCCAAAGCCAGACAAAGACCCCATTAAAAATGAGAATTACAGACCAATATCCTTGATGAACACGGATGCAAAAATTCTCACCAAAACACTAGCCAATAGGATCCAACAGTACATTAAAAGGATTGTTCACCACGACCAAGTGGGATTTATTCCTGGGTTGCAAAGTTGGTTCAACATCTGCAAATCAATGTGATACAATACATTAATAAAAGAAAGAACAAGAACCATATGATACTCTCAATAGATGCTGAAAAAGCACTTGACAAAGTACAGCATCCTTTCTTGATCAAAACTCTTCACGGTGTAAAGATACAGGGTATGTACCTCAATATCATAAAAGCCATCTATGAAAAACCCACAGCAAATATCATTTTCAATAGGGAAAAAACCAAGAGTTTTCCCCTAAGGTCAAAAACACGGTAGGGCTGTCCATTATCACCACTGCTATTCAACATAGTACTAGAAGTCCTAGCCTCACCAATCAGACAACAAAAAAACATAAAAGACATCCAAATTGGCAGAGAAGAAGTCAAACTCTCACTCTTTGTATATGATATGATACTTTATGTGTAAAATCCAAAAGACTCCACTCTAAAACTGCTAGAACTCATACAGGAATTCAGTAAAGTGTCAGGATATAAAATCAATACACAGAAATCAGTTGCATTTCTATACACCAACAGCAAGACAGAAGAAAGAGAAATGAAGGAGTGGATCCCACTTACAATTTCACCCAAAACCATAAGATACCTAGGAATAAATCTAACCAAAGAGGTAAAGAATCTGTACTATAAAGTTCTATAAACTATAAAGTTCTCATGAAAGAAATTGAAGAAGACAAAGAAATGGAAAAACGTTCCATGCTCATGAATTGGAAAAATATTTGAAAATGTCTATTTTATCTAAAGCAATCTACACATTTATTGCAACCCCTATCAAAATATCATCAATGTTTTTCAAAGAAATGGAACCAATAATCCTAAAACTTATATGGAATCAGAAAAGACCCTGAATAGCTAGAAAAATGTTAAAAAAGAAAATCAAAGTTGGTGGCATCATAATTCCAGAATTACAAGCTCTATTTCAAAGCTGTAATCATCAAGACAGTATGGTACTAGCACAAAAACAGACACACAGATTAATGGAACAGAATACAGAGCCCAGAAATGGACCCTCAACTCTATGGTCAACTAATCTTCGACAAAGCAGGAAAGAATGTCCAATGGAAAAAAGACAGTCTCTTCAACAAATGGTGTTGGGAAAATTGGGACAACCACATGCAGAAGAATGAAACTGGACCATTTCCTTACACCACACACAAAAAATAGACTTAAAATGGATGAAAGACCTCAATGTGAGACAGGAATCTATCAAAATCCTTGAGGAGAACACAGGCAGCAAACTCTTCAACCTCAACTACAGCAACTTCTTCCTAGAAACATCACCAAAGACAAGGGAAGCAAGGGCAAAAATGAACTATTGGGACTTCATCAAGATCAAAAGTTTTTGCACAGCAAAGGAAACAGTCAACAAAACCAAAAGACAACCAATAGAATGGGAGAAGATATTTGCAAATGGCATATCAGATAAAGGGCTAGTATCCAAAATTTGTAAGGAACTTATCAAACTCAACACCCAAAGAACAAATAATCCAATCAAGAAATGGGCAGAAGATATGAACCAACATTTCTGCAAAGAAGACAACCAGATGGCCAACAGATACATGAAAAAGTGCTCGACATCACTTGGCGCCGGGGAAATACAAATCAAAACCACAATGAGATACCACCTCACACCAGTCAGCATGGCTAAAATTAACAAGTCAGGAAACAACAGATATTCATGAGGATGTGGAGAAAGGGGAACCCTCCTACACTGTTGGTGGGAATGCAAGCTGGTGCAGTCATTCTGGAAAACAGTATGGAAGTTCCTCAAAAAGTTGAAAAATAGAGCTACCCTACAACCTAGCAATCACACTACTGGGTATTTACCCTAAAGATACAAATGTAGTGATCTGACAGGGCACATGCACCTGAATGTTTATAGCAGCAATGTCTACAGTAGCCAAACTATGGAAAGAACCTAGATGTCGGGGCGCCTGGGTGGCTCAGTCGTTAAGCGTCTGCTTTCAGCTCAGGTCATGATCTCAGGGTCCTGGGATCGAGCCCCGCATTGGGCTCCCTGCTCGGCAGGAAGCCTGCTTCTCTCGCTACCATTCCCTCTACTTGTGTTCCCTCTCTTGCTGTGTTTCTCTCTGTTAAATAAATAAAATTTAAAAAAAAAAAAAGAACCTAGATGTCCAATAACAGATGAATAAAGAATATGTGGTGTGTGTGTGTGTATATATATATATTTTATATATATATATAAAATATATATATAATGGAATACTATGCAGCCATCAAAAAACCCAAGAAATCTTGTCATATGCAACAATGTGGATGGAATTAGAGGGTATTATGCTAAGAGAAATAAGTCAGTCAGAGAAAAACAATTATCATATGATCTCTATGATAGGAATTTGAGAGGCAGGGCAGGGGGTCATGGGGGATAGGGAGGAAAAAATGAAACAAGATGGGACCAGGGAGGGAAACAAACCATAAGAGACTCTTAATCTCAGGAAACAAAATGAGGGTTGCTGGATGGGTAGTGGGGAGGGATAGGGTGGCTGGGTTATGGACACTGGAGAGAGTATGTGCTATGGTGAGTGCTGTGAATTGTGTAAGACCTGTACCCTGAAGCAAATAATACATTATATGTTAATTAAAAAAAAAAAAAGAAAAAAACGACCATGTTGTTGACTATGGGAGACTGGGGATGTAGATCCAGACAAGTTTAATAAGCAAACTAATATAAAGTGGCAGTTCAAATAGAATTGAGCACCTACTCAGAGCAAGGCCCTTACCTCAGGTTCTGTTATAAGGCAGAGAAGCAGGCCAGAGAATGACTCATATTTTCTTTGTCCCAGTTTCTTTTTTTTTTTTTTCAAGTTTTTTTTTTTAAGCATTACCACACTGAAAAGGGCAGCTGAGTTATTCATTCATTTATTCAACAAATATTTATTATTATTGTCAGGATACTGTACTAAGTGCTAAATTATAACAAATGCATTGTTCCCTCATGATTTTGTGGTACAGTCAATGAGATAAAGCTCATATATAAACAAAGCATAAAGCTCAAAGGAGAAAGGTGTACTTGACATAAGAAATATATACATAAATCATTGTAGAAGTTTACAGGAAGGAGAAATAAGGGAGGACTTTACAGAAAGGATTACAACCAAACTGGGCCTTGATTAGACAAATATTTAGGTTAAGGAGCATTCTTCCCTTCCCTGGGTCAAAGCTATGTAAGTTAAGGTCCCAAAAAGGAAAATGTGGAACACATGTTCATGCTAAAGTCTTCCAGGGTAAAAGGAGAGGGTAGAAAGTAGGCAATAATGGCCAAAGTTACTATTGCTTCCAGATTTAGTTAGGACATCTGGACTGTCTGTTTTCTAATCCTTTTGACAAATCCTCTACCTTATTTTTAAAAGAATAATAATCCTTGAACAAAATTTCTTAATTTCTATTTACTTGGAGTTAGGCACAATAACAAATTTACATTTCATACTCTGTAATCTGATGTTTGATCCAGCCACCTCAACAACAAAACAGCACCACATTCCCTAAAGGCTACAGTATCTCAGGATCTAAGATTTCTGTTGCCTACTTTATACTCACTCTTTGTTTGGGCCAAGAAATTATTGAGATCCAAGTCTCAATAGCTGAGCTTAGATAAGTCAGGATGAGAAAATCAGGATCCTGATGGGACAGTTCAGAAGCAATCCATAAGAAAAGACCACTGCATCCATCACTGGAATAGAGGTAGGTAAACTTTTTCTTTAAAGAGCTAGATAATAAATGTTTTCAATTCACTAACCATACAGTTTCTCAATTCTGGTGTTATAGCATGGAAGAAGCCATAGACAATACATAAACAAATAAGCAAGGCTGTGTTTCTATAAACCTTTAATTACAAAAATAGGTTGTAGATCAGATTTGGTCCACAGGTTGTAGTTAGTTAATCCTTGGTTTGTAACAACTAAGATTTATTTTTTCCTGAATCTTACATGTCTATTGCAGGTTGACTCGATACACTATATCTCTTTACTCCAGAACCCAAAATGATATAGCAACCACCATCCTCATCAGTCACAGTGGTAACAGAAAAGAAAATTCTGAAGGGTCTTGAACAGGAAATAAAAGGATCCATCTTAGAAGTGACACACATTATTTCCATTTATGACCTATAGGCCAGAACTAGTCACATGGCTCACCCAATCACCAGGAGCTTCCTAGTGTAATCATATGATGTCTGAAGAGCAGAGAGCCCGAACTATTTGGCAAAGTGAATTAATGACTACCAGAATCAAGTTTAAATCAAATAATGTTTGAGGGAAAGTTTTCTTTCATTTAAATAACTTTTGTGTGTATAGTACTGACAAATTGTAGCCCATCAAGTAAGCTTATAGACATTTCAACTGATCTAATAATCATTCTAGATAGATATAGTTGAAAGACTCATGAACTCTCAAAAGATTTATTCTTCTGTGAGAAATTCATTTGGCATATTTCACTTTATATAATATATTAAGAAAGAGTAATTGATAAAAGAGAAAACATGTGATTGAATGAAATGAATAAAAAACCTGATGGTCAAAGTGACAGATTTCCATCATGTAAAAGGTACAAAATAGCTTAGATATGCATATATGTATAATTACAGATCTTATTATGCTCCTTAATAATAATTTTCAAAAATTATATCTTTTCCATATCAACTAAAGTTCAGATCCAAGATGATACCTTCTAATATCTATTAGCCAGATTTTTTTTCTAATATCTTTTTAAAAAAGCAATTCTCAGATTTAGTCTAAGAATTCTAAGATTGTTTTAATTATAAGAATAAAGACTAGGGGTTACATATTAATTTTTAAAAGAACTAGAGACAATTCCTGGGAATGCCATTCATTGTTAAATTAATGAGACTAAGTTGAAAATAGGATTGTCGATCTACATTATTACCTACTTACTGATATCAGTATAAAAAGTCCATAAACTAGTAGTTATCAATAAAAGGACCTCCCAATCACACATACTAATAAGAAGTGATAAAATTCCAAAGAAATGATGCATATATAAACAGAATCATGGGGGTGCCTGGGTGGCTCAGTGGGTTAAGCCTTTGCCTTCAGCTCTGGTCATGATCTCAGGGTCCTGGGATCGAGCCCCACATTGGGCTCTCTGCTCAGCAGGGAGCCTGCTTCTCACTCTCTCTTTGCCTGCCTCTCTGCCTACTTGTGATTTCTTTCTCTCTGTCAAATAAATAAATAAAATCTTAAAAAAAACAAACAAACAAACAAAAAAAACCCAGAATCACAGACTCTTTAGAACTGGAAGACATGAGAAGGAATCAATCCAACTTTCTACACCACTCAATTCTCGAAAGGAAAAATAAGTGACCATGAAGATTATGTACCAATGCCTAAAGGATAGAGACTGATTTACAATTTTAAATTTGGAAAAATATTTTGTTTCTACAATAAAAACTACAGAAAGTAAATATACTTTGTTAAGGGTGATTTGAAGATAATAAAGTGAGAAAAATTTGGAGTGGTCCCAAAAAATTAACTCTATGTACAATGTTATATCACCCGATGCTCACTCACACAGGTAAAGTACAATTAGAAATAGTATTTATACTGCATTTGATAAAATAAGAATTTCACATTTTAAGATGAGTATATAAAAATCAAAGCTGATTATTTACTTACTGCAGTACAATAACCAAAAAGGAATTTCAAACTCTCCAACACTTCTTTCTGCAATATCTTCCATTTCATTGAATTAAAGTTTACTTTATCTCTGGATTGCATAAATCAGACAGTTTCCAATCTGCCTTCAGGAACTACTTCAATTGGCAAACAGTAAGCCACTAAAGTAGATATACATAAAATAAACAAAATTTAGCTTACTGAGGAACAGGCTTGCCTAGATATCTGGAATAGCCTCACTTTCTCAACAACTGTCATTAACCTTGTTCAAAATACAAAATTACTATAATAAATTCTACAAGATTTCCCCATGCTTCTCTACAGACACACACACATACACACACAGAGGCATATGCATAGGTATATGCACACACCTTTTAAATAGCTGAAGGTGGCAGCCAAAAAAAGAACATAGGATGAAATTTTCATCAAGTAAGGATGTGCATATTCATCAAAGGAAAATCCAGCCTTATTAATCTCATTAATGTGCTTCCTGGATAAAAATACATTTTGAAATGGCATAAGGTGGCCTTCGTAATCTGAATCCATTTTATTCACAATTTCACAGATGTTATTTTTTAGAAATAGATTTGGCACTTCTTTACTCTTCAAAATGTGATATTCTGTGCCATTCCAGTTTAGAAAGCTCTTAAGCAAATTATCAGCATATAGACACAAAACTTATAAATTTCCTGAGTGAAATAGCTTTTTGAATCACAAGGAATATAAAGAACTCCCACCACTGGAGAAATTCCCAAGAATTCTTGCCTATTGATGTTTCCCAAAACTTTGAGAGGAAAATCAGGGACAAGTTCCAAGATAGCTATTTGATGGCTAAAGTTATCAAGTTTTAAGTTTTGTTAAAGACAAATAACTCTTTTTAGCTATTATATGTGGTGAAGAAAATTGTACTTAGATTTCTATTTTGTAGCTGAAGAAACCACAACATTTTTTTCAAGACAGGGAAACTACCATGATAGTAAGCTGTCTTTGAAATTATAATAAAATTTATCCATCTCCTTTAAAAATATTATTGGTTATCAATTAAATGTAAGCACTAACCTAGGTGCTGGGAACACAATGGTCTCTGTAGTGAATATTTTTTCTCTTTCTTTCTTTCTTTCTTTCTTTCTTTCTTTCTTTCTTTCTTTCTTTCTGTCTCTCTCTCTCTTTTTCTTCTCTTCTCTTCTCTTTTTTTCTCTTCTCTTCTCTCCTCTTCTTTTAAAAAATTATCCATTATTCAAGTTCCTTTTCAATTTAGGGGTAATGGAGGGAGCATTACCCACTGAATCCAGTATTGGTGGGTGGTAGTGCTCTGTCTTATTCCCATTAAAGCCAAGGGGGAGGACCCTTCCTGGGAGCACAGGGTATAGACACATGAGCAAGATTCAGCTCCTCAGATGCCCCTACCTGGATTTTCCACTTGGAGTGAGTAACCCAAAGACAAGATGGAGGAGCCTCTTCCTCCATCTTCTGCTGATTCTCTATCATTTCAATACTTTGTTTTGTTTGGTTTGAAGTAGCCAGTTGGATTTTGTGTATTATAATTGAAAACCCTGATAAATGCAGTCTGAATGAAGCAAATAAACAACAGTGCTGAATTCACAATCAAGATGTGTAGTGAAAATCAGTGGAGAAATATTCCTATTTATTAAATGTTCTGCATCATACACCATAGAGCACTAGCTTCCAAAACTCTGCTCAGCAATATGCAAGAAGGTCTTAGACTCATTGTCAGGGCAGTCAATTGTGTGGAAAATAAAATAACAATATGTCAAAACCTGGTTATCTGCCTTGCTTTAACATTTGGATGCCAATCACAAGTTTTATTCCACACTGAGTTTGGTTGGATGTCAAAAGGAAAGAAGATCGGCTGAATTCAAGAACTGAAGATCAGAGGTGCCATGCAAAACACCAGCGGCTTCAAAACTGATCATCTTGAAGGAGCTTGGGATGTTTAGCAGGTAACCTGAGGTTGTTAATATGGTAAACCTGAAGTTTCAAGGAAAAGCATCAACATCACTGCTAATTTCAATAATTGTATCCAACATTTAAAGCCAAACAACAACCATGGATATAGCAGACTTGTACTAAAATGCCCTTCATTTTCCCATTTTGATGAGGCTTTCAAATGTGTACCTCTTAAGGAACTCCCTGCTTCCTTTCCTGCATCCATTTTCCCCAGGGGATCCAGAGGGATCTTCCCAAATATAAATTAGTGCCTTTAACTCCCCAGGTTAAGAGGATTCAAAGACTTTCCATCACACTTACCATAAAATCCCCTATCCTGGGGCACCTGGGTGGCTCTGCCCTCAGCTCAGGTCATGATCCCAGGGTCCTGAGATTGAGCCCCACATCCGGCTCCCGCTCGGCAGGAAGCCTGCTTTCCCTCTCCCACTCCCCCTGCTCGTGTTCCTGTTCTTGCTGTCTCTGTCAAATAAATAAATAAAATCTTTTTCTAAAAAATCCCACATCCTCCACAGCTGCCTACTAGCCTCATGTAACCTGGCCCCTGCATGTTCTCAGAGCTCAGCCCGCTCCACTCTCTTCCTTACCAAAACATACTTTCCTTCTTGTTACTTCCAAAAACTCCACGCTCATATTATCTGGGTCGTTTGCACTAGCTGTTCCATATCCGAGGAGAGTTAGATTATCATTGTCCTTCAGGTCTTGGCTTAAATCCCACCTGCTCAGAGAGGCCCTCCTTGTCCAGCCACTCAATCATTCACTGTGTAAATTAACTGCACTGGGTCCAGTTTGTGCCCCACCACAGGCCCATGAAAACCACCTATCTGTTCCTTGCCAGAATGGCCTTAGTAACCACTCATTACAGTTCCTCCAGCAATAAAGCTCTGACCACCATGACCACTGTAGCCTTCATAGGCCAACAAGCCCCACGGACAGTGCCAACTAACAAGGAGAAGCCACCACACTTTCCTTCCAGCTAGAACAGACTCATGTCTGGCTTTGCCAAAGGCTGCCCACACAGTTAGCAGAGAATGGAGAAGGAATCAGTAAATCAGTTGCTCAGCCTTATTCCCCTACCCTTCTATATGCTGTTCTGAAAGGCAGAAGCTTCATGCAGTCTTTCTGGAAACACCTTACAGGACAAGCATCTCATTGTTATAAATCTGTGGTCATTTAAGTAATTCATCCCTTAAAATTGGCTCTCCCTCCTTTTCTGACTCCTCTCCTTTTTTCTCCAACTCTTTCTTCCCTGGTATCATAATAAAACATTATCATGGAAGCTTTTATCTTAGGCTCTGTTTTCTAGGGAGCCCAATGTGAAACAGTAACATTTAATTCAGTCCTTAACATTTTCTTATCTAACTCTGTTTATGTGACTGTTTCCTACTTCCAACCTCCATGAGCCATGGTCCCCTCATTTCATCTTACCCAGAATGTAAAAGTTTGGAACTTGTTTGAGCACACCTTATTTTGTTCACTAGGGCTTTGAAGAATGTTTGACACATAATGTGCTTAATAAATATTTGTTAAATAAATAAAAAGAACACAACATCACAGCATCTAATGCCAGCTAAGTATGCCAATCTGACTGTAAGGGCAACAAGAGACTGGAGGGGACTATATCTGTCTTTTTGACTGCTGTGTCTTTGAGATCTAACAATACATGACACACAGCTGCTCTCAAAAAATATGTTCGACTGATTAATGGATTAGAAAGCATCGGCAATATTAATGACTAGAAATTATTGGTAAGAACTGATTACTACATGAGGGAGTATACAAGAGTATAATTCTATCCCATTCTATCAAATTTTCAGCAACATTCTGTATTTCAAGCAAAGATTGTGATCAGGAACTAAATATTGAATGTGTTTATCTATAAAAATTGATAGCAAAGGCAAGTAGTAACAATAATTATTCAAGATCATGTCAATCACCGTATACATGTAAATCATCAACGTTCAATATAATATTTAACTCAATATATTTTTCTAATGCACACAGTTGCCTATTAATGGACATTTAGATTGTTTCCAATTTGTATTTACAAACACTACTCTAATAAATGACATTGAACATTTAGCTTTAAATACTTGTTAAGTGAATTCCTTGTTTTGATACCTAGTGCCAAATCACCCTCCAAAAAATTTGCCCTGTTTTTACACTCCCACTATGAGGGTAAGGAAATATCTATTGACTCACAGTCTCACCAGTTTTTATTTTATTTTATTAACCACCTACTCTAACTCACCAAAATGTCTTAAATTCTTCCCTGTCTTAATCTTCACTCTCACCATCTAAACTGAAATGGTCATCTGTTCTCACTTTAGATTAATGTAATGGCTTTTTGACTATTGTCTCTGCTTCCAAAATTAGCTCACTCTGATTTATTCCCTCTCATATTGATAATTTTTTTCTTAAAAATTTAAATCTAATTCTTTTACTTCCTAATTAAACCCTATCATGAGAAAACTCCTTAAGATGACACATAAGGATGTACTTGTCCAATGTCTGCTTCCCTTTCCAGCTGTGTGTCCTATCCACCATACCTATCTGCTGAACTATGATGTTTCCACTATATTGACTATATACCCAACTATATCAACTATATCCAGAATACCACTGCTCTACCAGGCCTCTGTTCCTTGACATAAGCCATTTCTCTGGCAGGAATATCCCTCTACTTTTCCTAAGGCTTAGTCATGCTTCACAATTCAGTTTGAAAATCATGTCTTCAGCAAGCCTTCCCTAATATGTGTACACACACACACACACACACACACACACACACACACACAATGTGCTACCCCCTCTTTTGTGCTACCTTAGCACATTGTTCAGATCTATATTATAGCAATTGTTACATCATAGCGAATGTACTTATCTACAGGACTGTCTCTCCTAACTAAATCATGAGCATTTCAGGCTAGAGTCCAAAACTTTCATTTTTGTATATTTCACTGCTAACACTGTAAGTACTGATATACACTTATACACTCACTTGCCAGTAAATGTTTATTGAACGAATGCATATGTGAATATTTGTTGATTGATTTCCTCACCTTTCTATTACCTTTCTACTATATGGTAGTGAGATTCTGAAAGGTAATTCCTCCTCCTACCATGTGCCAGTTTATTAGTTTCCATGGCTAGTTATAGCAACAAGAAAGATGATACAAAGAACACTCCTGTTTGCACCAAAACTCTGTCATGTTCTGGCATACTCATTTCCACCCCAGTAAGCATCTCAAACTAGACAATAAAATGCTATATCTGAGCTTCCAAGGGTAATTTTAAAGTCCTGCCAGAGATTCAGAAGTGTTTGTGAGGAAGTTATGAGGGCTGGAAAACATGAACAACAGAAAGCTATTTTGAGGATTCCATAGACAAGGTCAAGGGGCGTGAAATTTTCTAGCTGCTCACTACATCTCAGGGTCACGGGCTCCACAGCGTAGAATCAAAGTACTAAACAAGGTAAGAGAACACTACATCTATTTGGATCAAAAGAAAGTGATACAGCATGACTCCATATCTTTTGAAAGTGATGCTTATTCAAATTTTGGGTTGTAAGACCAGGATGATAGGGTTTCTAGGATTCTGATCAGTAAAAATTGAACATAAGCCCCTAAGGATGTGGTCTGTTTGTCACTGAATATCTTTCTAGACCTAAGAAAGAAAAGTAAAATAGAAGGTTAATAAGAATATAGAAAGTTATGTCATTATTCCTTTTTAGATTTTAACAATAGCTGCAGTTCTATTTTGTACATTAAATTCTTTTTTTAAAAGATTTTTTTTTTGAGAGAGAGAGAAGGAGAATGAGTGAGGGGTAAGGGGCAAAGGAAGAAGGAGAAACAGACTTCCCACTGAGTGGGGAGCCCCATGTGGGGCTCAATCTCAGGACCCGGGATCATGACCTGAGCCAAAGGCAGATGCATAACTGACTGAGCTACCCAGGAGCCCCAATAAATAAATTTTAAAAATCTTTAAGAAAATTGGTAAATAAAAGAATTGAGCATTTATCTTCCCTTACCACTGAGTAACTAACTAGCAGAAATGGGGAAATGTCTCTATGTGGAATCATACTAATTATTAAATAACAAATCATTATAACTATTTTGCAAAACCTAATGACTTAATGGATCCAGGTATTGAGCATCAATAGCTGCTAATATTACAAAGAGAGAGACAACTATACATATGTGCCTCCTCATGTAAGAACACACTGCACCTATAATTTTCCAAAAACTCAGAACCTGACTTTGATAAAGCCTCTGGATCCATAACCAATTTATAGATAATACAGAGGACAAAGAAACAGGTTGAACTACACTGTGAGGATGCAATGAGCAAAATCCAGATGGTAGAAAATTCTTGAGGTCAAATGAACTAGGTTGTTCAATATGTAAATTGAAGGTTGTAAAAAAAAATAAAAGGAAGGGAAAAAAAGAACTTGTAGATTTAAAAGACATGAAATTTTTACTAGAGCAACAAATTATTCATTAAGTCATTCATTAAGCACACATTTGTTGAGTTTCTGCTGTGTGCTAAGCATGGATCAAGTACAGTAGAAATAAAAAGGCAAATACAAAAGGTCCTTTTCCTGTGCAGGAGACATACAAGCGAATCATTTTTTTCATAGTTTGAGTGATAAAGGCAAACTCTGCCTTTGTGCTGATCTCTCAACAACAATGCAACTTATGCTACATCAAATTGCATTTGTTCATAAAAAGTAATGTATATGTTTTCACATCAGTATGTGGCTTACTTCTCTAATTGTATTCTTAGCTTTTCCAGGGCACAGACTGTGATTCCATTTTTTAAAATTTTTCTTATGAATAGTCCTTGTGCAGGGTGCACAGAGAGTAAGTGACCAATAAATATGTTTAACAAAGAGACTGATTCCTTCTCTTTGAAAAAATAAATACATGGCATACAGACCACCAGGTAAATGCCTCAGTATCCTTTAATGGCCTCAGCCTCCTGTAGAGAGGACCATCACACCAGACACTGAAAGCCATTCACCAGCCCTTTGGGGAACACAGCCAGGAGAATAATTTAATCTGTTGACTATGCTTACTCAACATAAAGAATCATCTACTTGATACCACCCAGGTCTTGTGGATTAAAATGTTTTGCCTGAATTTATAATTCCAGGACGGAGAAAAAAATACTTTCAGAAAGACCTCATGCCAATTCTTAGCAGGATACATATAGCAAGTTGATGACTGTAGACAATGGAACTGAACTGAACAGGAGTGCAGAGTCAGGCCTGTTTGGGGCAGCTTTTGATATGAACATTAATGGGAAAATCTTCAAGTTTTATCTTTCACAGAACCAGTGAGAAGAGTTAGAAAAGACATACTTAGTTCTAGCACCACTATGGTCATTTAGCTACAAAATAGTCTTTAAAAACGAGAGTTCTTTAATATAATCACTAGTAATTCTTTTTTTTTTTTTTCAAGATACCACATGCCCTTGCCTTCTATTCAGTGCTGACGAGATTGTCTCTTGCTATGTCACACCAGTACATTGGAAATACATTTCTAAGTGATAAGGGATCATACACTCAAGATTTTACCCCAAAGCTCTCTACCAGAATTTCTCATGACACCAACTCAATTAATATATATTTATTTAAGTAACTATTATTTAGGGTAATTTTTTCTGATTAATCTACATAGTCATTCTGGAAAATTTAGAAAAACATCAAAAAAATTTTTACAGGATATCTGGGTGCCTCAATGGGTTAAAGTGTCTGCATTTGGCTCAGGTCATGATCCCAGGGTCCTGGGATCAAGCCCCACATAGGGCTCCCTACTCAGTGGGGAGCCTGCTTCTCCCTTTGTCTCTGCTGCTCCTGCTGCTTGTGCTCTCTCTCTCTTTCTGTCAAACAAATAAGATCTAAAAAATGAAAAGAAAAAAATAATAAATTTTACATTACACATTATCCCACAACATATGGGCAAAAAAACACCATATGTTTTCCTGTACACATAGAAACATATTTTTATTCTGTTCTGTAACTTTACTTTTTAATGATGCTATATTGTGAGCCTGCTCCAAATTATCAAAACAGGTCATAAGCATTATTTTAATGGCTATGCAACTTCACCTTATGTGTGTATTGTAGTGTATTTAATATTTCTTTTATTAATGTAGAGCAAATCTTTGATTGTCATTTGCCACTTGCCACATCTATATCATTTGAGGAAATAATGATGCAATAGATAGAGTATGGTACTCAATACTGGCCCCAGCACTTACCAGTCAAGTGATCTTGAATATTTAACTACTTTGAGCCTATTTCACCATCCCAAACATTGAATAATGTTGACTTCACTTTTCTTATCAGAATTAATTTTATGATCTATATGCAAGTGTTTAATGAAGTATACAGTTATGAATGCTAGAACTGTTTTTTGTCATCATTATCATCAAAATGAACAGTAATAAGGCCCTTAAGTATTACTGAGAGTTATATGTTGTTATTCCCCACACAGCAAAGCTACATAATAATCTGCCTCTAGAACTAAAGAATATATGTAAGGGTTTTCATGGAATTAATCAGCATCCACCCTTCCATTATGGTTTTAGTTAGTGTTCCTTTCACTCAACTATGAGATTGTTTCATTGGTAGTTCCAGAATCTTACATAAAAAATGTCTAAGGTAACAATTTTAGCTGAAAGCTATGATCATAGGATTTGTTTGAAGGCAGTTTTTACCTAGCAAGTGAATATTTTTACTTAGTGTTCTAGAACAATAAAAACATGAATTCTAAAGATGCGTTTTTCACACTTTAAGTGATTTTGAGAAAATAGCAGGAGATCACATTAAATTATAACATTATCCTTATATGAGAGACTCATGAAGATAGCAGGAGACTAAGGCTCTGCCACTAAAGTGTCACCTACTTGCCAGCCTTATCATTATTCCTGCTCCACGTTCTTGGCCTCCTCTCTATCCTCCTCCTCTATTTTTTAATCCATACCCTCATCCGTGGTTTCTTTCTTTCTTTTTTTTTTTTACAATTATCACTAACCAATCAGAGTGGCCCTTTTCTACTAATAGTGAACTAATCAATTCTATCACAATAGGGATAGTTTTGGCATTTGGATCTTCCCAAATGTTTTCCTTACTGCTTCCAGCTTAAAGAATCATTCCTCATTGCCAGAAATGTTTCTTAACTTACAGCTTCTGATGTTTTAGTTTGTTCCAAAAGCTGACCTCTGAATATATAATTATAAACTTCTTACAAAAGAGATGACTGCAAAAATCAACTTAATTGAAAAAATGAATGAAATTAATTTATTGACAACACAGAGTAAAAATAACTGGTTAATTGATTTCTTATTCAAGGGAGGCTATTTTGGCTTAATGAATAGCTGATTTCAAAGAAATTCTTTAACTAAAATCTCAACATCCAATTTTAATTACTTTTTCCTTCATCAATGATTCACATTTATAGAGCATCCACTGGAGCAACCTGGGACCAGACCGTAAAAGTTCTCACTCTGTGAGATATTATAGAATAGCTATAAAAGCCTCTTGAGTACTAACAATTACAAACATCCATAAAGCAAGTTACTTTGTATTACGTGCACTCAGAGAAGATGCAAGTTTGTTTCTATAATAAGTTGGAACCTAAGTTTGTCTAAGTGTATCAATAATTTACCATTTAAGGAAATTTGGAAAGGATCAACAAAACCTAAGAATCCTGGCTAAAAATAATCAGACCAAAAGCTCATGAAATTTTCCATCAAATTTAGAAGTAGACTTTGTCTTTCAGCATGCCTGGAACTTACCAGAAATATAAGACAGGGTATCGAGACTGTCACATGGCAGATACTAATTGTTCCGATTAAAGTCTAACAAGCTTGCTTCCCTGCTGCTCTGAGAATGTCTCTGACTTTTGATCCTGACATCTGTGTCTTACAAGAATTTCACTCTGCTCTGACATTCCTTCTGATGTTGATCCAGGAATTAATGGATTGTGAAAAAGCTGGCAGGATATCATTTAAAAAATAGAATTCCTAGTGTACAAGTAATGAAAAGGTATCAGAATTCACATACTCTGTGTCTGATACCAACACAGTTCTCAGGTTTGAGTGTTTGGGTTTTTTAACATTGGTTGAAACAGGACTAGAAATAAAATTTTGCTAAAATGTTTTCATGACAGAATCATTATTTCAAAATGTTCTTTTATCACATAGGAGGGGTACATGTTTTTACAAAATACCAATACAAATTCCATATGAGATAATTTGTTCTGAATGACTTCTTTTAACATATACAGTGAATCACCTTTTATAAGGAATCTGATGTCTTTATACAATGAAAAATTTTGCTTAGAAAATCTAAGAGCTTTAAAAAATGACCCGAAATGATCTGTTAATATTTATTCTATCTCTCTAATAATTTATAATCTGTTTAGAGACATAGAACCTAGTGAACTATTGATAAAAAGGAGTACTTTAATTAAGGAAAGTATCTAATTTTTAAATATAAAAAAGTTTAAATTAAAACTGTCTAAAGATGCGTTTTAAATTAAAGAATTCTCTTCAGAATTGAAATTTTACACATCAGAAGATACTGCCTTGCATTTCATGGTTCTGGATAATTACTAGATGCCAGTGGATAACTTAAACATAGCTTAGAGTCATTGACATTAATGTGTGACAAGCATTACAGAACATATTTAGTAATTTTAAGTGGAAAAAGTAAAAGGATTTTCAAAAAACAGGGAAAAGTACCATAGTGGCAATAATATAATTTTTTGAGTAAGGAAAAAATTCTCCTTCATGTCATAATGATCAGAAATTCAACAAGTTAAAAGGGAAGACAAGTCAATTTAATTCCTAGAGCTATAATTAATGTGAAAATTAATAAGGTTAGTTATTTTATTCATCTATTCAAGCAAATATCTAATTTTCACATTATAAAAACATCATTGTTTTTAAAAAGCCATGATTTCTGATGATTTTGTTTAGATAGATTAGTAATTTTTATACCTAATCTATTATTCCGAGAAATAAGGTGGCAAACTTATTAAAATAAGTAAAAATGAAAAAAATATAAAAATGACTAACAGCCTATCATTGACCACTAAAAGCCATCTTATATTGATTTATCTTATAATATTTGTTTAAAATTTTGCATATTACTTTTTATGACAGGTCAAACTCCCAAGGACTCTACAAATTATATGATCAGTACACTAAAGTAAGCATTACTGGTTCTTTTTTTTTTCTAAAGATTTATTTATTTATTTGAGAGAGAAAAGAAAGAACATGAGTAGGAGGTGCAGAGGGAGAGGGAGAGAGAATCTCAAGCAGACTCCATGTTGAGCACAATGCCTGACATGGGCCTTGATATCATAACCCTGAGATCATGACCTGAGCCGGATGTTTAACCGACTATACCACCCAGAAACCCCTTGCATTATTTTCTCTTAAGAGAAAGACTTTTTGGGGGCGCCTGGGTGGCTAGTCGTTGGGCGTCTGCCTTCGGCTCAGATCATGATCCTGGGATCCTGAGATGGAGCCCCTCATCGGGCTCCCTGCTCGGCAGGAAGCCTGCTTCTCCCGCTACCATTCCCTCTGCTCGTGTTCCCTCTCTCGCTGTGTTTCTCTCTGGCAAATAAATAAAATCTTAAAAAAAAAAAAAAAAAAAGAGAGAAAGACTTTTTGGCTCCCAAATCTCCTCCAGTCAGGCTCTCCTTACACATTCCCTATGAATGCATTTTCCACACTTCACAAAATCAAATGATTTTAAGTCAGCTCTATTATATTGTAAGCTCTTTAAGAGTGAGGACCAGGTCTATTATCTTTATTGTTTTATCTCTAGACTTAAATAGTACTTAAAAAATGACCAATGAATAAATAAATTAATGTGTCTCCTACTAGTTTATTTCAATGACTTCTTTGTATCTTTTATTGTATGCTGACTCAAATTCTTCTTGAACAAGTATATAAAATACATAATATGTTAAATGTTAAATTAAAATTCATTTGTTACTAAAATCAAATAATATATTAACATTAGAAAGTATATATCAGCTATATAGTTTTTCTATATATCATCATTTTATGAAAGTTGAAGCTCTGTCATATTAATTATCCACCTATAGCTTGAACATCTTAAAAAAATATTGAATATTTAAAGAGATATCAAGTCTAGAAAATAAGATGTTCAAATTAGGAAGAAAGTGTCACAATACATACAATCACCATCTGAACCCAGAATAGTTTCTTTTTTTTTTTTTTAAAGATTTTATTTATTTGACAGAGAGAAACACAGCGAGAGAGGGAACACAAGCAGAGGGAATGGTAGCGGGAGAAGCAGGCTTCCCGCAGAGCAGAGAGCCCAATGTGGGGCTCGATCCCAGGACCCTGGGATCTGACCTGGGCCGAAGGCAGACACTTAACGACTGAGCCACCCAGGCGCCCCTTCTTTTTTTTTTTTTTTTTCCCCAGAATAGTTTCTTAAAGTTTCTTGACATGTGTCTTTTTTTTTAAACCCAGATTCCTTTTTCTAACCTATCTTGACTAAAATAATCAATAATTAAATAAAAATATATTAAAAGTAGTGCCCAGGGGCAACTGGGTGGCTCAGTCAGTTAAGCATCTGCCTTTAGCTCAGGACATGATCCCAGAGTCGTGGGATCAAGCCCTGCATCAGGCTCTCTGCTCAGAAAGGAGAGCCTGTTTCTCCCTCTCTATCCCTCTCCCTGCTGTTTCCCCTGCTTGTACTCTCTCTCTCTGTCAAATAAATAAATGAAGTCTTAAAAGAAGAAGGAGGAGGAGGAGGAAGAGGAGAAGAAGAAGAAGAAGAAGTGGTGCTCAAACTATGAACCAAGATAGGAGAGGGAGAGGGAAAAAAAAAATAATGAAAAACAAGATGAAGCATTAAATCAGAAAGGGTTTGGTCACATTAAGAAAAATAAGACTATGAAATTAGCAAAAGTAGTTTAGAAGTATGTTATATGACTGGTGGGATAAAAATAGTTGGTAGGAAAGAAATTAATACGAAAAGAGCAAATTACACAAGCCATTCATTTTAATCTTTAAAAAAGACTGTAGCTCACCATCATCAGACAGGATGTGTCAAATTTAGCACATCTTTTTTTATGCCTTTCAGGGCTTTTTTCCCTTAAAAGAATAGCCTTAAGTTGAGCCTTAAGAGTATGAAATGGTATTTGCTTTAAAATAAATCATTTTAGATTTCCAGTTTGCTTCAGTTTGATATAGGCAAGGATATACAGTAACTGTGAATTCTAAGTCTGCCTCCATAGTGCATCACAGTGTCAAAAATCGCAAAAGTGGTTCAAACTGTGAGCCATAAAAAATACAAGGCACTTAAGACTATGAACCTAGGTACTCAGCACAGAAATCTCTATTCCAACCACAAGTCTGGCCTGGTGGGTACTATGGTCTTCTCATACTGACCATTCTTTAACTTGTTTTAAATGACGGAACTTTAAAGTTATATTATTTTATCCAAGCTATTCACTTTGCACTGCTTCAAATTTATAACCATAATAGGTAAAATTAAAAAGAAGAAAAGAAAATCCAAACAACATAGCCAGGCTCAAAGCCAAAATTTAAAAAATACAAAGATAGGAAAGGATTAAAGTTATTGGCCTGCTAGTTCCAAAGAATGGAAGTAGATAGAGACTGTTGAGACTCTGGTTCCTGTGGGACAATAAGGAGGAAGATGCTCCCCATAATCAGAGGTTCAGAAAAGGCATTTTTTTAGAAAAGAGGCTGGGGGGAGAAAACAGCATCTACCCACTGCTTTGGATATATGATTTTATAGAAACCCAATGGATAAGTGAAGGGTGGTAGAAAAGAAAAAAAAAGACATGGCCTTGTCTTGTTGGTAGGAATTCCAACATGCCTTAAAAGATTGGGTTCTGGACTCCCTGCGAGGTCAGGAAGACAATCATCAAACTGCTTAACAATGAAGGGTGGGCACAGAAGTAAGGTGAAAGGGAAAAACACCCCAAAAGCTTCCATTTAAAATGAATTCAAAATGCCAAACCAGGGGCACCTGGGTGGTTCAGAGGGTTAAAACCTCTGCCTTGAGCTCAGGTCATGATCTCAGGGTCCTGGGATCTAGCCCCACATCAGGCTCTCTGCTCAGCAGGAAGCCTGCTTCCCCCTCTCTCTCTCTGCCTGCCTCTCTGCTTACTTGTGATCTCTCTCCTCTCTGTCAAATAAATAAAATCTTCAAAAAAAAAGCCAAGCCAGATCAAAAATAATATGCCAAGAAAGACAGCCATAAAACAATGAAACATGAATTCAGTCTGGATGAAATAAGCCTTGTAGGATGCTGTAACAGGTAAGTAAAGGAATAACTTATTTATAAAGGATAAAAACTTGAAAAAAGGCAAAATTAAAACTAAGGCAAGTAGATACTAAAAAGAATCAATTACAAATAATGAGAAATGAAAATGTGGTGCCTCAGAATAAAAAGACAAGCCTGGGAGAAAATATTTGCAGAAGATACATCTAATAAGGACTGTTTTCCAAAATGTCCAAAGAGTTCTTTAAACTCAGTGAGAACAATAAGAATACAAACAACCTGATTTCAAAATGGGCCAAAGATCTTAACATCTCCCAACGATATACAGATGGCAAATAAGCATATGAAAAGATGTTCCACATTATATGTCATCAGGAAAATGCCAATTAAAACAGCAAGGGAATAACAATGCACACCTATTAAGAGAGCCAACATCCAGAATCTGAGAAGACCAAGTGGATGGCGAGGATATGAAGCAACAGGAACTCTCATTCATGGCTGGTGGGAATGCAAAATGGTACAGCCACTTTAAAAGACAATTTGGTAATTTCATACAAAACTAAACACACTCTTACCATATAATCTAGAAATTGCACTCCTTGATATTTACCCAAAGGAGTAAAAAAATTCTATGTACACAAAAATTTGCACACAGATGTTTATAGCAGCTTTATTTATAACTGCCAAAACTGGGAAGAACTAAGATGTCCTCAGTAGGTGAGTATTAACAAAGATAGATGCGAATAATAGGATATTATTCAGCACTAAAAAAAAATGAGCAATCAAGCCATGGAGTTACATAGAGGAAACTTAAATGCATAATTTCAAGTGAATGAACCCAGTCTGAAAAGTCTACATACTGTATGAATCCAACTATTTGACTTTCTGGAAAAGGGAAAACCATGGTGAGAGTAAAAAGATCAGGGGTTGCCATGGTTTAAGTTAGAGGGAGGGATGAATAGGCAGGGCACAGAAGGTGGTTAGGACAGTAAAACTATTCTGTATGATAGATACTATAATCGCAGATACATATCATTATTCATTTGTCCAAACTCACAGAAATTGCAATACCAAGAGTGAACACTAAGGTAAACTACAGACGCTGGGTAATAAGATGTGTCAGTTTAGGTTCATCAACTGTAGCAAATTTACCATTCTAAGGGAATATGTTGGTAATGGGGAGGTTATGTATGTGTGGAGACAGAGGGTATATGGGAAATCTGTACTTTCAAGTTTGTTGTGAACCTAAAACCACTGTAATAATAAAATCTATTTAAAAAACCTTAAGTGTGCATGGAGAAAATCAGTGGCATATGTAATCCTAAAGAACATACATTCCCCAATTCACTTATTTTTTACTTTAGAATTTTTTATGGGGTGACATTTTATGTCAAGATTATATTCCAAGTCCAAATTATAGCAAAAGGGGGAATTATTTTCATTAAAATTAATATGTTAATTATAAAAATTGTCCCAAGCTTTTTGAATGACAATCATTCTTAGTTTTAAGGTGTTGATTCTGGGTTTGCGAGATTATGCACACATTATTGGTCTTGCCCCAGTCGTGAATACCCAAGTGTAGTCACAAACCAAAGTTAGGTAAAGGATGAGGACAAAGTTGAAGGAAGACTTAAAGAACTTCAACCCCCAATTCATATCCAGGAGACAACTCCATAGGAAGTATGAGAACATAATATTTCTAAAGGTCTGAAGGTCATCCCTTTTTTCCCCAAAATAATAAAGTGTCAATTTCTCCCTACTATAAATCTTAGTCCTAAGAATCCCATAGCTCACATAAGCACAATATAACTACAAAATGCAGTGATTTATACCAATATGTATCAAAATAAATAAACGTGTCAGTGTAAAAGGGAACAACACAGAATTCTTGATTTTTTAAAATAAATGTGGCTTTGTAAAATATATATATATATAGTGCCCAGTCCATCCCCCAGACCTTAACACTTGTCTTTTCACTAGAATAGGCCAAGCAGTGGCTTGTTCTGTTTCTGAAATCATAGGGACAGCTTACAGCCACTGGCTATAAACTGAGGCACCTATATAACAGCTGCTCCAGCTTCCCTATGCCATCTGTTGGCATGGCCTGATAGAGCCTCCTTGCCAGGCCTAACTATAGACTTCTCACTCCTACCCAGTTGCTACCCTGTTGAGGTTAAGGTATAAGATCCCACAGGAACCTGTTGGGTGTTCTCATACGTATAACCTAGAAATGTGGGAGAGTTGATGCTCTACAGTGCTAACAACTGACCAACGGGAAAGAAAGTCATTGGATAATTTCTTCCCTCTCTCTCCTACAGAACTGACAGTTCAGAGATGTAGTTCCTGTGACTGTAAAGGGAGTAGCTCAAAAAATTGAGGCATCACACTTAGCAGTTGCCAGCTCTTAACACATTTTTGCATGGACTCTTCCTCCATCTCTGCTTCCTCTTACCCATTACTTCTACTCCTGAAATTATCGTCACTAATAAAATAATAGCACAGAAGTCCTCTCCCTCATGCTTTGTTTCCATGCAATTTGACCAAAGAGTAAATTAAAACTCCAATTAAAAGTTAATTTTAAAAGAAGAACAAAACATATCTTTGAAAACTTAAAAATACATTTCTATAAATAAATCGTGGGATAAAGGAACATCACAATCAACTTCACAAAATATTTAGAACCAAATCACAATGAAAATACTACACAGCAGTGTGCTGCTAAATATTTTAATAATCAGCTTTCTGGCAAGAAAAAACACACAAAAAAACCTGATTCTTAGTGCTTGCCAACTTCTGTGGTATAAATACTCCCATCATGGCCAATTTCAAGGTACATAACATAAATGCCGAGTTGGGAAGAGATGCAAATAATCCGCTCTTGTGAGCACTATGAGTCAACACTTAACCAACAGAGCCACCCAGGTGCCCCACAATACAATAAATCTAAATAAAGCAAAAATCCATGAAATAGAAAAACAAAGAAGCATAGAAAATATCAAAAAAACTAGACTAAATCTTTGGGAGGAAAATGGCAAAATAAATTACACTCTAGAAATATTGGTCAAGAAAAAGAAAAGTCATAAATTAAAAAGTATTAGATAAGAAAAAGAAGACATTATAAAACAGTATAGCAACTTAAAAGTTGTAAGCACATAGTACTAATTTATACACCCACAAATATGAAAATTTACCAGAAATGGTAATTTTTTAGATACAAATTACAAAAAATATTTAAGAAGCGTTAGAAAAATCTGGAAAAATTTTTAAAAATTGAATTACTAAGCAAATGTCTCCTTCTACAACAGACAACAGTTCCAATAGTTTCACATGGTAGTTTTTATAAACCTGTAAGGAACAGATTACATAGAGATTTAATTGATAAGATAATAGTTGCTATCAAACACCTGCAGCAAACATCATTTTATTTATTTATTTTTAAAGATTTTATTTATTTGACAGAGAGAGACACAGCAAGAGAAGGAATACAAGCAGGGGGAGTGGGAGAAGGAGAAGCAGGCTTCCTGCTGAGCTTGGAGCCCAGTGTGGGGCTCGATTCTAGGACCCTGGGATCACGACCTAAGCTGAAGGCAGATGCTTAACAGCTGAGCTACCCAGGCACCCCAGCAAACATCATTTTAATAAATAATATCATTTTAAGGTCAACTGATTAAAAATCTTAATTCCATATATAACCTTAGTTCCCTTTGCCATATAATGTAGCATATTCACAGGTTCTGGAGATTAGAAGATAAACATCTTTGAAGGCCATTCTTTTGCCTATCTCAATCTTCT
>CM053613.1:22254477-22305585 GCA_028646535.1 Procyon lotor | reverse complement strand
TGGACTTGGTCCCAGGACCCCAAGATCATGACCTAAGCCAAAGGCAGACGCCCAACTGACTGAGCCACTCAAGTGCCCCATAATCCTGTCTCCTTTTTCCTACCTCCATCAATTCTCTCAAATCTGATTTTCATCTCTACCACACCACTCAAAAGTTTCTTATCAAGGTCACTTACTGACATCATGTCAAGGCCAATGATAATTCTCCATTGTTCCCCAATTTTAATCTTCAGCAGCATTTGATTTATTCATTCCCTTCTTCTTACAACATTTACTTCTCTGAGCTCTGTGCCTTAACATCTACCTGTTTCTTCTCAGCTCCTTTAGTTCATCTTTCCTTAACCAGGCCTCTGGACACTGGATGATCCCAAATTCTGTCATCTGCCTTTCCCTACCTACTCTCCCATCTTTGGTAATCTCAACCATTATCACAGTTTTAAATACTATCTACATACTAATAGTTATCAAACTTGTATCCCTCACCCAGACCTCTTCACTTGTATATCTAATTGCCTACTCAACATCTCCATTTAATTATCTAATGGCACATAGGTCTTCCCTCACCTCAGTCTTCCCCACTTCAGTAAATGGGGCCAAGATTTTGGGCTCAGACCAAATAAGACACATCCTCCATTCTTGTTTCTCCTTAACACCCAAAGTCTAATCCAACACTATATTTTGTCAGGTCTATTTCCAATATATATCCTAAATCTTATTATTTCCACTTTTCCAACTCTACAACATAGTCCATACAAATCAACTTCTGCCAAACACTTCAGCTGCTTCCTAAGTACATATTTCTCCTGCAGTCCTTCCTCCACACAGGAGTCAGCATTCATCTCCAAAATCAAAATTCCCCAATATCTTCCAAAAGTAAAATATGAACTCCTTACCATGCTTCATAAAATTCTCCATGATCTCCCCCTCAGTCATCATACTCAAACTATGATGACTTTATTTCTTCGGTCCCTTAAATGTACCACTCTTTCTAGGAGGTACAATTTTGCAATTGCTTTTCCTTCTTACAAAACTCTCCCATCACATGTTCAAATGACTGGATCTTTCTCACCATTTAGGGCACCACTCAAATATCACTTCTTTGGAAGCTGCCTTACCAACAAAAATCAAGCCCCTGGCCATTTTCTGACACAATATCCTACCTTCATGTTCTTGATAGTAAGTACCTGAAATTATTAGTACCTGAAATTATCTTGTTTATTCATTTGCTTATGTTTTATTTTGCTTTCTCCCCTTTAAGCTCTTTAAGGCAAGAACTCAGTCTTGTATATCTCTAAATTCTATAATTCCTAGTGTGCTTAGCAGATAGTAGGTACTCAAATAAATACGTGTCACTGAATGTGAAATTTAAAGTCTCAGGGAAACTTGGAAGTTCAGAGTTTGATTTTAAGCAAGTAGTAATTGTAGAAATACAAAATTTTCAGTCCCTGGTAAAGAGGTAGGTACAAACAATACTGTTCTGTCTAAGAAAATATACTTGGGGAGTGTCTGGGTGGCTCAGTGGGTTAAAGCCTCTGCCTTTGGCTCAGGTCAGGATCTCAGGGTCCTGAGAACAAGCCCCGCACCAGGCTCTTTGCTCAGCAGGTAGCCTGCTTCCTCCTCTCTCTCTGCCTGCCTCTCTGCCTACTTGTGATCTCTCTCTCACTCTCTCTGTCAAATAAATAAATAAAATCTTAAAAAAAAAAAAGAAAATATACTTGGGGGGAAAGGAGAAATTCTTAAAAAGGAGAACTCAGATGAATGGTCTGAGAGAAGTAAAACCAGAGGAACTCTCAAAAACCAGATGGCTTTCCAAAGTAATTAAATACTGGCAAATATTATAGAAAAATTAAAAAGGACAGAAAAAAGCCAATGATTTTAGTAACTAAGGGGCATTATTACCCTTTTCAACATTTAGTAAATTAACTGTGTTAAAAAGATTAAAGAATAAACAAATGAAATCTAAAGTCCTAGAACATCTGTAATGTGTGGTTGACATATTTCAGAGGGGCAGCTCTTGCATAGTGGATTTCAGGCAGAGCTAACTGAGGCAAGAGTCACAGAGTCTACTTGTGGTAAATGTCAGTTAAGGGACTGAGCAATGACTATGTGGTGACAAACTTAAGGCAAAGAATTAAAATTCTTCTTGTGAGTTCTTTAGCAACAAAAATATAACACTGGGAAGGTTTGTCAAGGGAATAGAAGAGTTATGGAAGGATTTCTGCTAGGACAGAGGAATAAGCATAAAGGGGAGAGAAAGGGGGAAAAGAGGGGGAAGGTCCACCCAAGATAATGGAATGTAACAGGACCAGAGAAAAAAATGCGGGGTTAGACTATCAGTGAGGAAGGAGTTCGCCTAGCAATCATTCTTCCTCCTTTTGCTTTTATTATTAATTAATGAGCAGACATAAATGTCTTCCAGTGTCTGTCACACTGGAGGTGCTCAATAAATCTTAATCTAACACCACACCCATGCCCATATTTTTCCTACCAGAATTCAGTCATCTGTGAAGTATATGTGAGAATTTAGTGTGCTAGTTCCTCAGGCTGCCAGAACTCCTTGATTTTCTCAGCTTTTTTTCTTTTTTAAATTTTATTTTATTTTTAAGTAAACTCTACCCCCAACATGGGCTCAAACTCACAATCCCAAGATCAAGAGTCACATACTCTACCAACTGAGCCAGTCAGGCACCCCTCTCAGCTTTTCTTTTTTTTTTTTTCCTCTCAGCTTTTCTTGAATGACCCAAATCAGGACCCTTCTTGGCAAAGATAAGGTGGTTCTTCAACAGTAAATCCTTTTTTTTTTTAATTAAATTAATTAATTTGACAGAGAGAAACATGGTGAGAGAGGGAACACAAACAGAGGTAATGAGAGAGGGAGAAGCAGGCTTCCCGCCGAGCAGGGAGCCCGATGTGGGGCTCGATCCCAGGACCCTGGGATCATGACCTGAGCTGAAGGCAGACGTTTAACAACTGAGCCACCCAGACGCCCCAGTAAATCCTTTGATGTGGCTGAAGACACCATGCCACTCACCACCAATTGTTCCCGTTTCTAAGAAGTACTACTTTCATGTATGAAGCTCAAGGTAAATACTAGAGAAACATAGCTAGCATTTATTGAGTTCCTACTGTGGAGTTCAAAATGCACCAAGCACTATTACCAGCCCTTTGTATATTAATTATATTAATTATAATTATAAGATTATGTTAATCATTAATACTCATAGAATCCTATAAGTATTCTCATTTAGTAAGAATCCCCAGGTACAGAGGTTATCTTATTTAGTATTACAGTGAGAGGCAGAGTAGTGATTTGAACCTAAGAAGTCTGGCTCTTAGCCTCTGGATTCTACTGCCTTCCTGAGCCATGAAAGGATAAATATCTCCATTGCCTTAGGATCTGCTCCTTTACCTTAAGCAGACAAGATGCATAAATTCTCAAGAAAACTATTTTTCAAAAGCTATTTCAGAAGACATTTATGGATTTTAAACTTTAGACAAAGTAATTTTTCTCATTTATAGACTATCATCCTCCATGACTCAACATGCATACTCAAGAGTCCATTTTTATCAATCAGACAGAGCTGCAGGGGACCCGAGCTAGACTGCCCTCACATGCTCAAGTCTTCATGTTCTGACAGGGCATTATTCAAATTATCCGAACAATAAAAATCTTTATCTTTATCTTTATCCGAACAATAAAAAAAAACCAATGTGTGATAATTTTTATGATGAGTATATGATATTTTGACTGACTAGACTAGTACTTAATCATTCTTTTCATTAAAGACCATCTATGTTAATCAGAAACAAATATGTATAGATACACAATTGAATCCCCCAAATCAATGGCTATAATCCACATTGGCTACTACCTAAATTGTTTCTTTAATTATTTCCCCTATTTCCCCATCTCACTTAAAATATTTTAAGTTGTGAAGCTTTGGGATTTAAGAGTTAACTTCAATATAAGATGAATTAAACATGTTCCTGGATCAAGATTAGATGAGTTAATTACTTATGGACTAGCCTAGATACTTTGTTCTCTAATCAGAAAAAAACCAAATGGAATAATCACTGCCAATATTTTGAAGGCCTCTGATACAAGCTATCAATGGTGCAGTTTTCCTTTTTGCATTTTCTGCTATAGGAATTCATAATGTTGAGCCTGCATTCAGTCACACTTAAAATTCGATAAATGGTATTATGGAATACCTAATCTTCCAGAGTAATTCATTTATGAGCTTAAGAAAGAGCTAAGAACAAGTAAAATTTTTAAAGTTCTACCCCACAAATAAATGAATTAATTTTTATAAAAGCAATTTATAGCTTTTATACTCCTAGCATGACTACAAAAATAAGTTCTATATAAATTAAAGACTTAAGGGGCACCTGGGTGGCTCAGAAGGCCTCTGCCTTCAGCTCAGGTCATGATCTCAGGGTTCTGGAATCAAGCCCCGCATCAAGCTCTCTGCTCAGTGGGGAGCCTGCTTCCCTCTCTCTCTGCCTGCCTCTCTGCCTACTTGTGATCTCTCTCTGTCAAATAAATAAAATCTTAAAAAAAAAAGTTGCTACCTATATTCTCCTCTAGGATTTTGATGGTTTCCTATCTTGCGTTTAGGTCTTTCACTCATTTTGAATATATTTTGTGTATGTTGTAAGAAAGTGGTCTAGTTTCATTTTTTTGCATGTTACTGTCCAGTTTTCCCAACATCATTTGTTGAAGAGATTGTCTGTTTTCCATTAGATATTCTTTCTTGTTTTGTCAAAGATAAGTTGAACACATAATTGTGGGTTCATTTCTGGATTTTTTTATTCTTTCCAATGATCTATGTGGCTGTTTTTGTGTCAGTACTATTCTTTCTTGATCACTACAGCTTTGTAATAGAATTTGAAGTCTGGAATTGTGATGCCTCCAGGTTTGCTTTTTTCTTTCAAGATTGCTTTGGTTATTTGGGTCTTTTGTAGTTCCATACAGATTTTAAAATTGTTCTAGCTCTGTGAAAAATGTTGGCGGTATTTTGATTGCATTAAATGTAGATTGCTTTGTGTAATATAGACGATTTAACAACATTTGTTCTTCCAATCCTTGAATACAGAATGTCTTTCCATTTCTTTGTGTCATCTTCAATTCCTTTCATAGAGTTTTATAGTTTTCAGAATACAGATCTTTTACCTCTCTGGTTAGGTTTACTCCTATGTATCTTATGGTTTTTGTTGCAATTGTAAATGGCATTGATTCCTTGATTTCTCTTTCTGCTGCTTCATTAGTAGTGTATAGCAATGAAACAGATGTCTGTACATTGATTTTTTACATTACTGAATTTGTTTATCAGTTCTAGCAATTTTTTGGTGGAGTCTTCTGGGTTTTCTATATATAGTATCATGTCATCTGCAAATAGTGATAGTTTGACTCTTCCTTGCTGACTTGGATGCTTTTTATTTCTTTTTGTTGTCTGATTGTTATGGCTAGGACTTCCAGTACTATGTTAAATAACAATGGTGAGAATGGATATCCCTGTCTTGTTTCTGATCATAGAGGAAAACTAAGGGGAAAATATTCTTATACTCTCAGAATGTGAAAATTTTGCTTAGCATGATACAAAACTGAGAAACTATTCTTTTAAAAAGTGACAGCTGAAAAAAAAAAGGGGGGGTGCCTGGGTGGCTCAGTCGTTGGGCAGCTGCCTTCGGCTCAGGTCATGATCCCAGAGTCCTGGGATCGAGCCCCGCATCGGGCTCCCTGCTTAGCGGGAAGCCTGCTTCTCCCGCTACCACTCCCTCTGCTTGTGTTCCCTCTCTCGCTGTGTTTCTCTCTGTCAAATAAATAAAATCTTAAAAAAAAAAAAAGTGACAACTGATTAAATAGAAATTTAATAACTATATGACAAAGGATACTAGAAAACCTAAAAGATAAATTACAGATAGGGAGAAATGTATTACATTTTTGTATAGTAGAGAATTTAAATACACTTAACCCATAAAGAATGTTCACAATTCAAAAACAGAAGGTGAACATAGCTAATTGGGCGAAGTTATGAGTGGATAAATCACAAAAGAAACACAAGTAACAAATAAGCAACAGAAATAGTTTAATTTCACTTACTAATCAATCAACAGGTTTGTTTAAGTGAGATCAGTTTTTAATCCATCAGGCTGACACAGGTGAATAGAAGTAAGAATGTAGGGAATGGCACATTAATTCATCTTTGGATACAATGTAGGCAGGCTTAACCTCCTTATTGCTACTAGGTAGCATCTGGGGGAAAATTAAATGTGGATATTATTTGTTGCAATAATTCTAATTCTAGGAGATCATACTCAGTATGACTTTAAGTGTGCTTCCTTCATCCCCTCCTTTCTCTTTCTTCTCCTCCAGCTCTTTAGTTTGATGCTTCTCCTTTTCTGCCAGGACAGTGACTTACTGTCCTCCAGGGAAAGCATGCAGTTCTTTGGTCACTTCACTGGAGGCAGAGTGGATAAGTTTAATTCAGGGGCTATTTTAGCCTCATATTAAAACCATCTGCTCAAATTTAGCCTAATCAATAGCAAATAGAGACTCTATTTTAATTCCTGCCTGGCTCCTGAGTCTACTTATCAAATCATGTATTTAAGTATTTATTAACCTCTAAAGGAGAAGTTAACTTAGATCCCCAAAACCTAACATAATAGAACACATATGGTCATGAAAAGAAGTCGTGTACTGAAGTGGAAAGAGGCTTATAGTATAGTAAATAATAAAACAAATTACATTATTACTTGAAAAAAGAAAGTATGTATTTATCGTTTTGTGTGTATACATTGTGTATACATATGTACACACATATACATATATATGAATATGCCTAAAAATGTTATTAACAGCAGTTTTGTCTGTGGAATGGTTTGATTGGCAGACTTTCATTTTATACTTTATAAATTCCTGTAATCTTACAGATTATTTATTCACTTATAGGACAATTGTTGCATTTAAAAAATGAATGAAAAACATTAATTCATGTGAAAAAGAAGAGCTGTTTTCATTAAAATAGGGTGACCAGGTGACCACATGGGGCCTTGAGTCTTTCATTTCACTGTTGCAAACACGTCTCCATAATGAGAAATGTGTGCATATATAATCCCCTGATTATTAAAAAATAAGGTCATTTGCACATGGATTTACTGAGGTGAAAATCCTGGAACAATGGTTAATATTTTAACTATTAGAAACTTTGTCGATGAGGCATAACATAGTCAACAAAAACAATGACTAAATTTCACAATAGATTTCACAATTAAAATAGATTTAATCATTTAAAATAGTAGAGTTTAATGCTAAAGTTAGTTTTTAACAGCCACATCCATTGTGCTTCACAGGACCAGAACTCTGTGGGATTAACAATGGGCAGGATATTGGTTAAGACTGTCAGTCTATAGGGAGAGGAGGCACCTTCTGACCACACCCTCACTGAGCATTATGCAGATCAGAGAGAGCTATACAGGCTCTGATTTCCCCCAAGGATTGATGAATAAGTACAAAATAATAGGAAGTGACAGTAAACAGATGACTGAGGTCTAATTTAATGTCATTTAAAGAGACAATATACCTTAAATTGATCTTCAGTAATTATAGATTACAAATAAGAGAACAGAAATGTATTTTTATCATTTTAGTTTACTAATACAAATTTCCTTGGGAAGGAAAGGAGATTATTGGCTATATAATATAGTTATTCTTAAAAACTATGTTAATTTAGGGTAATTTGTTTCTTACCTTTAGTAATTCAACTAATATCAGAAATATATTATTGTAAACACTTAAGCAATTATAAAGATGAAAATTTATATATATGATTTTTTAAATAGTCATGTCATATAAATAAAAGTTAAGCAAGAGGTTTTAAAGTTATATATTTAACTGATGAATACGCAACGAATATGGATATATTCATTGCGTATGGATACGTATCTGTTGTACGTATATGTACTCACAAAATACCTAATTAGCCAAAATGTTTTTATCCTTTTTTTTAGCTGCCATTTTAAACTCGTCAGCCACATCTCTGCCTATAAATGGAGGCAGCAAATCTCCTTAGAGCAAGACTTTTTCTGTTCTGGAAAGAAGCTTTGGAGTGGCCTTTATTAGTTTCATAAGCATAAGGCAAATAGACAGTTACTGCTCCAGGGGATGGGTGTCACACAGTCCTGTCTGTGTCTTGACAAAACTGCCTATCTTATACTTCTATGCAGAGCCAAGGAGCATCTAGAGCAGACTTGGAATTCCTGACCCATTCCCTTTAGAGGTATTAGGGCTGTTAGTACCACTTCACTAATGCAATGAGATGGTCCCCACTGAGATGTGTTAATAGGAAAGGACACCAAGAAACTTCAAAAGAGAAAAATTCCAGGGAAACACTGGAATTCCTACTAATCTGGGCAGAAAGGGGTTATAACTCTTAATATAAATATATGAAATAATATGAGTATTATTTTCCTATTGTGGCAGGGGTCATAGAAAATAAAAAAAATAGATGGAAGATTGATAAAGGATTAAACACACACAAACTTCCTAATTCTTCTGAATGTTTATGAAAGTTCAAAATCAATTATTAATTTGTAACATAAAAAAATCTTGAGGTAAATCTATGCTGTAAAAGCCTATAACACTGAACTCAGATCACAGAATCCATAATGTGTTGTGATACTACTTTGCACCCTTGAGAACTGTGACCTACTCAGCTGTAGTTGTGGACAGTATCTGTTTGTAAAAGGGGCAGATCTACTCCTCAGAGTCCAAACTACTTAAGAACTCTAGCTTGGCCACTTAGCCCACTGCAGACAGACCTTACTTGTGCTGAAATGACAAATACATGTCATAAAACCAAACTGTTCATGCCAAATGAGCTAAGGCAGCTGTATGCCATAATCCCAAGGCAGGTGCTCCGTGTTTCATGCAACAGAAACACCTCCAGCTACCCCAGCACTCATCTGTAGGTAAGCCCAGAGAGTGACATGAGTGCTGGCCACTCAAAGACTTAGCTGTCCCAAGCAGACAGACAGGGCATGTGGCCTTTAGTTTTGAAAGCCCTATCCCATTTTCCCTCCCTTAAATCTCATGTACAAGCCTAGATTCTGTGTTGATTGGGTTTCCTGCTTCTACTCTCAGAACGGCCAGAGTGGTCTTTCTAACGTATAAATCAGATTGTTGCATGCCCAGATGTAAAATAATTCCACTCATTCTCAACCTTTGGTGGATTTTGTTTCACTAAATGCCTTTATATAATTAGCATAACATTCAAAATACATTACTCTCAGAAACATTATAAATGGGGTGAGAAGGGCAATGAGGAAGAACCTTCCCGACTGATGCAAACCCCTCCCCTTCCACACATTGAGGCTGCAACAAGGAAAGGGAGAGGGTAGGAAAAAAGATGGGGAGGTATGCTGAAATGTTCACATCTCACACAAGTGTCTAAAACAAGCAACTCTCATTCTACAAAGATAAAGAAATGATGGCAAGAAAGTGGGTAAGATGTCTATACTTTGGGTCTGTACTGATTCACACATTTGAAAATAGGTAGGTCTATGGGATGCCTGGGTGGCTCAGTTAGTTGAGGGTCCAACCCTTGATTCTGGCTCAGGTCATGATCTCAGGGTCCTGGCACTGAGCCCTGCTTTGGGCTCCCCACTCAGCAGGGATTCTGCTTGTCTCCATCTCCCCACTCACTCTCTCTCTCAAATAAATAAGTAAATCTTAAATAAAAGAAAAAGAAAAATATGTAGGTATATCTAGAAATACAAACTGAAATATATAAACTTCAAAATGATTTTAATGAAACAATGAAAAGAAAAATTTTTTGATTTTCTGACCTGAAGGGCTATAAGCACCTCAAGTAAATTTGAAAACTTATCTTAGTGGGGGTGCCTGGGTGGTTCAGGGAGTTAAAGTCTCTGCCTTTGGCTCAGGTCGTGATCTCAGGGTCCTAGGATGGAGCCCCGCACTGGGCTCTTTGCTCAGCAGGGAGCCTGCTTCCCCCTCTTCCTCTGCCTGCCTCTCTGCCTACTTGTGATCTCTTTCTCTCGGTCAAATAAATAAAATCTTTTTTAAAAAAACTTATCTTAGTAGATAAAATCACAAATGGGTTGGGTATATACATATACAAATGAACAGCACAAAGTAGTCCACAAATAATCCATCTGCAAATTAGACACATAATAGAAAACCACAAGTAACTGTAAGAAAAGATCCAGACGCTGTCACTAGAAACTACATCTTGCAGAGAAAAATAATGCACTTCCAATATGTCATTCCAATGACTGTACACTGAAACTACTCTGTTAAAGAATTAATTTACTGGAAGACAGGATACTTTAAAAATAAGTAATAAAATACATACTGTTACAAACGATCCAACGTTTGATTACATATGTACAATACATGTGTTTCTTTCTAACTTTAAAAAATAGAAATCACTAAATTAATACCACTTCATTTTTGTAGAAAACAATTATTAGAAAAATATGTAAGTGGAATCCAACTAAAAAATAATTATTTTTATAATGTATATTCTATATTTCTGTCCACATCTTCTAACAGAGATTGCACGTTCAACCTGTATTTTTTCAATTGGCTATTATTTGAAAATCTATGTTATATATTTCAATGAAATATCAGCCTTCAAGATGCAGCCATAGCTCCTCTCTAAAGTATGTTCCCACTAAATGGAGAAAACTTTCGTATTGCATTTTTATCTTTTAGTATTTTACTTTTAAAAAATTAGTCATAAAATAAAGATTCTCAAGGTAGAAAATAGTGTAATTATAGAATTATTCTTTGATTAATAAGGACATGGGAAGAGAAATGAGATAGCAATTTTAATGTGTACTGCAGTTCTCATAAAAGCTAAAACACAAGGAAATTAATGCAATTGGTTTACACACTGGTACAAAAATGTAAGATACTATAATCATCATCACCATTGTTATTCTTTTCCCCAAAAGCTTTTCTCTTGATAAGACTATGAATAAATGTTTAAAGGTAAAAAAGATTAAAGCAATGATTTCCTTTTCAAGTCCTATTTGTTGTTTCTAATATCCAGTCACTACCTAAATGTAGCAAAAGACTGTTTTCCTTAAATAGGTATCACTTTTTTTATTAAAATGTTACATTGATTTTTATATTTCCTGACATCAGGTTATTTGGGCTATATTTACTGTCCACTGTCCAATGACATTTGCAGAGGGCTTTAAGAACTGAATTCTATCTTACATCAGCACAAATATACTTTTAGAAAAAGAAAAAAAGGGTTATAATAAGAGGTAACAACCAAATGTCAAACAGGTGATAGGTTAGAAAGGATTAAAAATTCAGAGTCTAACTTGGAATAACATTAATAAAACTGATAGAAATATTTCAAACCTGTATTCTGACTTTCAACATAAAGCTTTCCACCTTCATCTTCCCTCCCCAACTCCCATCAATTGGTATATTGGTTGTGCATCAAAACTGGAAAATATCCCAATTATGTGGCAATACCCTGATTTTCAGTAAAATTTGGTAGATAGATAATTTTGCTGAAATTGGACAGTAGAATTCTCTGAGCTTCTGAGGAGCCATTTTAAAGTAATGAGTCTGATTCTCATGCATGCCTTGAAGAAGCAGGGTGAGGATGATCATAGCAAAGACAAGTCTAAACAAGCTTTAACCTGGAGCAACAGTGCTGTGAAGGCTGGCCAGCCCCCAGGCCTCAGATAGTGCTAAAGAAATCCACACAGGCTCATGCTCTCTCGCACACACACACACACACACACACACACACACACACACACAACCCACATTAGAAGCAAATGATTTTTAGAGTAAAAAAAAAAAAAAAACAGAAACAAAAACTTTGCATTAAAAAAATTTAGAATAAATATTTGGAATAAATTTAGATTCTAAAAAATTGTATGTGAAATTAAATCTACAAAACAATACATAACTAGTTAAAAGAAGCTAGAGGAGATAGTATGTCAAGATTTTTTTTAACTGACCTCAAAAAGGTTTTCAAGAAAGTAGAAAAGACTCTCATGATCCTTCAAACTTCAAACATGATACTTCAAGCTGAGTATCAGAGTTATCTGTAGAGCATGTTTAATAAACTAGACTCGGTTCTGCTTCAGACTGGCCGAATATGAATTGAGCAGAGGTGGGGCCTGTGTGATTCTGCTGTTAGGCTTAGAAATCGCTTACCTCAAGACGTTGTTGAAGGTAGTATTTAGTGCATATAAGTAGATAATTGAAAGAAGAGTTGAAGTTAGTCAAAGAATCTGAATTATTCAGTTTTTACTCTTTGACTGGCTTATCAATAAGTATATAGAGTGATCACTAAGAAAAAGGCACTGCTTTACAAAGGTGGCAACCAATTAATGTAAGAAAAGAGAGGTAATTAGTAATAACAATAATAGAAGCTACTGTAATTAAAATTTTAAAAATTAAATTACAAAAAAAAATAATAGCAGCCTGACATAAGTGTTTCATGTGCCAGTCACCATTCTAAACACATAAATATTACCATTTTTAGGTATTATCTCATTTTTAAGTGTTTATAAGTATTATCTCACAAGGACCCTATTATTATCTTTTTACAGATGAGAAAACTGAAAAACAGGGGTTAACTAACTTGCCAAAGACCACAGAGTTGATTAACTAGTATAGCTTAGATTTGTACCCAGGCAATCTGACCTCAGCACCCGTCTTCTTAAACAGTATAATACGCTGGGTTGGCCAGAGAATGAAAAAGTTGCTGTAAAGGTATGCCATGAACTTTGAGTGACCAGGAGTGAAATCTTGATACCAATATTCCTATATTCTAAGCCCATGTCAAAATCACAATTGAAAATAATTTAATTTCCTTGACACAAATGATATATTCATACAAAATTCATATCACAGATAAGACACTCAGGATTCTTATATATAATTGCTAAAGCATTTGAAAGATTCTCTAAAACATACGATGGGCAATATTTATTAACTTCTAATGAAAATTCTTATCCTCATAGTAAGTTCTTGATGAAACCATTTTTGATACTTAACAGTAAGTTTTCTGCCAAATTTAATAAAAATCACTTTTTGTGTTTCTAAAAATTTAAATTCAACATACAAAGATAAAAATGTTGGGACACCTGGGTGGCACAGTTAGTTAAGCATCTGTCTTCACCTCAGGTAATGATCCCAGGGGCCTGGGATCAAGTCCCTCCTCAGGCCCATGTTGGGCTCCCTACTCAGTGGGAAGCCTGATTCTCCCTCTCCTCCCCACTCTTGTTCTCTCTTTCTATCTCTGTCTCTCTCTCTCAAATAAAAAAATTTTTTTTTAATCTTAAAAAAATATGAAAAAGAAAATGTTGCCATTGAGAATATTCAAACAAATACAATTAAGGTAAGTTCCAAATGGTTTTGAACAAAGCAGTATTGTTAAATTAACCTAACAAGACTAAAGACTGTGTACTGCAATCTAGTACTGGAGACTTGTAATTTCTGGTATTTGTTTTTCAAATTTGAGGCAACATGTTATAATTACATTTTGTATTTTGTATTAAAATTTTATATAAGACAAATATAACATATTAGAGATTGTACACAAGTACGATTTTTTAAGTGAACTTTACACCCAATGTTGGGTTTGAACTCACAACCCAAGATCAAAAGTCCCACCATGCTCTACTGACTGAGCCAGCCAAGCACCCCTATACAAATATGATTTTTAAATTAATGTTTAAAATCTATTTTGAATGTACAAAGGAACTTTTGAACAAGAAGACATTCAGTTAACAGATACATAGAAAAAAAGCCATACTTTAAGTGCTAGTAAAAATAATGAAATATGAAATTTTAACCTATCAAATATTAAAATATTAATTCCAGATCCTGAAATAGTTGCATTGATACAACCCTTCTGAAAAACTTACCAAGAGCTTTATACACTTATAAACTTGGGCAATAATTTTCATTCTAGGCATTATCCTAAGTATATAATTACAAAGAATTTTATTACAGGAAAAGAAAAAAATGTAATTGTATTAGAATAGGAGAATTGTTATTAAGTAGAGTGTATTAGTCAGGGTTCACCAGAAAAACAGAAATAACAAGATATATATAGGTAAAGAGCAAGAGATTTTTCAGGAGAATTAATTCACACCATTATGAAGGCCAAGAAATCCTGTGATCTGCCATCTATAAGATGGAGGCGCAGGGGAAACTTGTAGTTCTGGTCCAAATTAGAAGGCCTGAGAACCAGAGAAGCCCATGGTATAAGTTCCAATCTGGAGTCATAAGGTCAGAGAACAAGGAGCAATGATGTTATAGAGAAAGAGAAGATGAATGTTTTAACTTGAGCAAGAGAGTAAATTTGCCCTTGTTCTGTCTTTTTGTTCTATTCAAGCCTTGATTAAATGATGCCCACCTACACTGGTAGGGCAATCTTCTTTATTCAGTCTACCCATTCAAAATTACCCTCCTGAAAACACCCTCAGAAACAACCAGAAATAATTTTACCAGCTATCTGAGCATTCCTTAGCTCAGTCAGATTGACATATAAAAGTAACATCATAGGGGTGTCTGGGTGGTTCAGTCGGTTAAGTGTCTGTTTTCAGCTTTAGTCATAATCTCAGAGTCCTGGGATCAAGCCCCATGTCAGGCTCCCTGCTCAGCAGGAGAGTCTACTCCCTCTGTTCTTACCCCTGCTTGTACTCACTCTATATCTCTCAAATAAATAAATAAATAAAATCTTCTTTAAGAACTTTTAAAAATTAACCATTTAAGAATTTTTTAAAGTATGACATAAGCAAAATTAGCCCTCTCAGCATTGCACAAAAGTTTCACTATTATTAGATTAATATGTCACAGAAGGTATGCCTATGTGGTAAAAGTGAGGAGAAATGGGAATCTTATAAACTACTGATGAAAGTGTAAACTGTATTACATTGTAATATGTAAAATGTATTTAAAAGTGTAAAATGTGGGGAGCCTGGGTGGCTCAGTGGGTTAAAGTCTCTGCCTTTGGCTCAGGTCATGATACCAGGGTCCTGGGATCGAGCCCAGCATCCAGCTCTCTGCTCAGTAAGGAGCCTGCTTCTTCCTCTCTCTGCCTGCCTCTCTGCCTATTTGTGATCTCTCTCTCTCTCTCTGTCAAATAAATAAAATTTCTAAAAAAAAAGTATAAAATGTATTATATTACATAATAGCTATGTAATATAAAAATGGAGAATAACTGACAAAAATGTGCATACTACTTATACAATTTTGTTTCTAGATATATTAGACAGAAATATATTCTTTTTAAAAGAAACACACTTTAAATATAAAGATAGAATAGGTTAAAAGTAAAAGGATCGGGACGCCTGGGTGGCTCTGTGGGTTAAACCTCTGCCTTCAGCTCAGGTCATGATCTCAGCATCCTAGGATCGAGCCTCGCATCGGGCTCTCTGCTCAGCGGGGAGCCTGTTTCCCCCCCCACCGCCTCTGCCTACCTCTCTGCCTACTTGTGATCTCTCTCCCTGTGTCAAATAAATAAATAAATAAATAATCGTTTAAACATAAATAAATAAAAGTAAAAGGATCAAAAACAGTATGTTATGATAACACAGTGAAAAAATTGCAGCAGTTTTATTAGTATAAAACAAAGTAGACTTCTGAACAAAGGCTATTGGCAGTAATAAAGAGAAGCAGCAATCATTTTAAAAAGTCATTTCATCAAGAAAATATAACAATTCTAATAGCAGCCATGTCCACAACAACCAAACTATGGAAAGAGCCCAGATGTCAATAAACTGATGAATAGATAAAGAAGATACACACATGGGGCGCCTGGGTGGCTCAGTCGTTAAGTGTCTGCCTTCGGCTCAGGTCATGATCCCAGGGTCCTGGGATCGAGCCCCGCATTGGGCTCTCTGCTCAGCAGGGAGCCTGCTTCTCCCGTTACCATTCCCTCTGCTTGTGTTCCCTCTCTGGCTGTGTTTCTCTCTGTCAAATAAATAAAATCTTTAAAAAAAAAAAAAAAGAAGATACACACACACACACACACAAACACACACACACACAAAGGAATATTACTCAGCCATCAAAAAATGAAATATTAACCATTTGCAAAGACGTGGATAGAACTAGAGGGTACTATGCTAAGTGAAATACAATTATATGTTCTCACTCATGTGGAATTTAAGAAACAAAACAAAGGATCACAGAGGAAGGGAGGGGAAAATAAAATAAGACAAAATCAGAGAGGGAGACAAACCATAAGAGACTCTTAATTACAGGAAACAAACTAAGGGTTGCTGGAGGGGGTAACTGGGTAATGGACATTAAGGAGGGCATGTGATGTAATGAACACTGGGAGTTATATACAACTAATGAATTACTGGGGCACCTGGGTGGCTCAGTCGTTAAGCGTCTGCCTTTGACCCAGGTCATGATCCCAGGGTCCTGGGATTGAGCCCCGCATCGGGCTCTCTGCTTGGCGGGAGGCCTGCTTCTCCGGCTGTCTTTTCCCTCTGCTCGTGTTCCCTCTCTCGCTGTGTTTCTCTCTGTCAAATAAATAAAATCTTTAAAAAAAAAATAACTAATGAATTACTGAACTCTACCTCTGAAACTAATAATATATTACATGTTAATTTAATTTAAATAAAATAAAATTTTAAAAAATAAAGTAACATAAAAAAAGAAAATATAACAATTCTAAATGTTTTTTTTAAGATTTTATTTTTGACTCTTAAAACTCATGAAACAAATTGAGAGTTGCTGGGGAGTGGGGGTAGAGGGGTAGGGATAGGGTGGCTGAGTTATGTTTTAAAAAAAAATTTCTAACTAAACAACAACAAAAACAATAACAAAAAATATTTTATTTTTAAGTAATCTTTAAACCCAACATGTCAACCCAATTTGAACTTACAACCCCAAGATCAAGAGTCATATGCTCTACTGACTAAGCCAACCAGGCTCTCCAACAATTCTAAATGTTAATGGCTCCATTAACAGAACTTCAAAGTATGAGAGAAAACACTGAAAGAACTGAAAGGAGAATTATACAAATTCACTAATACAGCAAGGATAAAAGAGGCCTTGAACAATACTATAAAGTAGCTTGAGCAAACGGACATTTATGGAACACTCCAACCAACAAAGCAGAACATACATAGAACATTCATTTAGACCATATTCTGAGCTATAAAACAAATCTCAAAGTTCCTTAAAAAATTAAAATTATACAAAGTATGCTTTCTGACCACAATGGAAATAAACTAGAAATCATCAACAGAAAGATATATGGAAATCCAAAAAACTGTAAATTTTTAACAAATTTCTAAATAACAGAGGAGAAATCACACAAAAAACATCTTAAATCTATAGAACTGACTAGAAATGAAAACATAGCACATTGAAATTTGGCAGACACAACTAAAGCAGGGCGTTAGGGGAAATATGTAGCATTAAAATGTTTGTATTAGAAAAGAAGAAAGGTTGGGGCACCTGGGTGGCTCAGTGGGTTAAAGCCTTTGTCTTCAGCTTGGGTCATGATCCAGGGTTCTGTGATCTAGCCCAACATTGGGTTCTCTGCTCAGCAGGAAGCCTGCTTCCCTCTCTCTCTCTGCCTGCCTCTCTGCCTACTTGTGATCTCTGTCAAATCAATCAATAAATAAAATCTTTAAAAATAATGGGGCACCTGGGTGGCTCAGTGGGTTAAAGCCTCTGACTTTGGCTCAGGTCATGATCTCAAGGTCCTAAGATCGAGCCCTGCATGGAGCTCTCTGCTCAGCAGGGAGCCTGCTTCCTCTCCCTCTCTCTGCCTGCCTCTCTGCCTACTTGTAACCTCTTTCTCTCTCTGTGTATCAAATAAATAAATAAAATCTTAAAAAGAATAAAAAAATAAAAATAATAATAATAAAGAAAAGAAGAAAGGTCTAAAAACAATAATCTAAGCTTCTAACATAAACTAGAAAAAAAAAAAAGAATCAATTAGGTCCTACATAAGCAGAAAAAAGAATCAATAAAGAAAAAAAAATCAATGAAATAAATAGCATACCAAAAAATAGAAAATCAGTTAAATTAAAAGTTGTTTCTTGGGGGGGGGCGCCTGGGTGGCTCAGTCATTAAGCGTCTGCCTTCGGCTCAGGTCATGATCCCAGAGTCCTGGGATTGAGCCCTGCATCGGGCTCCCTGCTCGGCAGAAAGCCTGCTTCTCCCGCTACCACTCCCTCTGTTTGTGTTCCCTCTCTCGCTGTGTTTCTCTCTGTCAAAGAAATAAAATCCTTAAATAAATAAATAAATAATAAATATTGATATTTTCTTAGAAAATAATAAGATTAATAAGCTTCTAGCTAAATGGTTAAGAAAAAATGAAAGAATAGAAATTACCAACATAAAAAATTAAAAAGCAAATTCTACAGACTTTACATGGGTGATAATAGAATATTCTGGACATCTTAATGTCAAAAATTTGGCAATTTAAATTAAATAGATAAATTCTTTCAAAGACAACTAAACAATGAAAGGTCAATTAAAAAGAATTAATTATCGAAATAGATATATTTCTAATAAAGAAGTTTAATTATTAAACTTCTCAACACCTTCTCAACAAAGAAAATTCCAAATGACTTTACTGATAAAATTTATCAAACACTTGAGAAATGAGATAGGTAGTAAATCAACTTGGAAAACAGAAGAGGAAAAAATACTTCCCAACTCATTTTATGATACCAGCATTACACTAATACCAAAACCAAACAAAGACAGCAAAAGAAAAAGAAACTCTGGGCCAATACCACCTATGCTCATAGACACAAAAATCATTAATAGCATTTTAATACATCAGTTCAAATAATGTATATTAAGAGGATAATACCTCACAATCAAGTAGGGTTTATCCCAGAAAAGTGAATTTAGCTTAACATTTGAAAATGAATCATCACGGGGCGCCTGAGTGGCTCAGTAAGTTAAGCATCCAATTCTTGATTTCAGCTCAGTTCATGATCCCAGGTTCATGAGATTGAGCCCTGTGTCAGGCTTCATGCTGGGCATGGAGTCTGCTTAAGATTTTCTCTCCTTGATAGGGTGGCTGGGTTGTGGACATTGGGAAGGGTATGTGCTGTTAAGTGCTGTGAAATGTGTAAGCCCGAAGATTCACAGACATGTACCCTGGGGCAAATAATACATTATATGTTAATAAAAATTAATTAAAAAAAAAAAAAGATTTTCTCTCCTTTTCCCTCTGCCTGTCCTACCCCTCTGTCTCTAAAGAAAAAAAAAAAAAAGAATCAATGTAATTCACTACATTAACCAACAAAATATGTCTATGAAAATGTCAATAACTGCAGAAAAACAACAGATGACAAAGTATTTGACATACAATATAACCTAAATGAGTAGAGATATCCAGTAATATTTATCAAATTATCTATTCTTTCTTCATAATTTATAAGGCCATCTATCTCATATTTGAAACATGACATGGATTTGTTTCTGTACATTTTATTCATTCCCATTGATTTGCCTATCTCTGCAGTAATACCACAGTAATGAATACTACCATAATGATTTTGACTTTCTAATAATTCCCCATTACTGATAGAACAGTTCTTCAAAATTGTGGTAGCAATTATTTGTTCTCGGCCTTCTCAAATTTACCAAGTTCCATGGACAATCTGGTTGGATGCTAAGTGGAGTTTCATTGAATTTATAGATTAATATAAGGGAGAATTTATATCCCTATGAGATATAGCCTTCTTACTTAGAACTTAATATATCTCTGCTTATTCATTATGTATTTATATCTGAAAATGTTTTATAGATTTTTTTCATCGAAGTTTTATTTATCTTTTGTTGGGTTTATTCCTAGGTAACGTAAACCATTTTGTTGATTCCAGAAGACTTTTTTTTTTCATATTTGAACTCCTTAATTTGGAATATCTCTGATGGATGTTATCCTACAATCAACAACAACAAAAAACCTTTTATAGTCAATAGTTAAACTCACCAACATATTTTATCAATTTATATGGTCACCACTGTTTCTTGAATCTGTTGCTTTCCTTGTGAGTTCACTTCTTTTCTTACTGAAGTTTAACCTTTCTTAAGTCTCCTTAAGTACTCCTAAAGTCCTAAAAACTTGTTTGGTATGTCTACTATCTAAAGCTATTATGGATAGTACATATCTGGTCACAGAATCAGTAGGTGGCTGGCTCAGTTCTAAGAAATCGAACCGTACTTTTATGCTTCCCCTTCACTCAATAGGTCCAGAGGTCTCTATAAATCCATTAGTCCTGTCAGTAGGTCTGCAAATTTTTTCAGCCAGCTTTCCTGAGCTACACCAAGATTGGGGCTAGAAGGATTGCAAACTCCTGTCCCTGCCTTCACACAGTATCCTTCAGTTAGGCATCAGAGATTACTTCCAACCAGGAGCCCAGCAAGCCTGTGGCTTTAGTTCTGCTCACAGCTTGCTGTTTCTATTCTATTTCTGGTTCATAGTAGTATTCAAAATACCTAACAACAGAGTATATCCCAGGTACAAAACAATCACAACATATGCCAGCTTGTAAAAGAAGAGGAAGAGGAGGAAGAGATGGAGAGGAAAGAAAGAAAAAATGTGTATGGTGCCTGAAACTTACTTAGAAAATGCATCAAAAAATGATTTGATGGATGGAAAGATGGATAGATGAATACCATTTGATAAAGCAAACATAGTAAAATGTTAATTCTAGAGTCTAGGTGGTAGATACATGTATGTTCACTGTAAAATTCTTTTGACATTTCTGTATGTTTGAAAATTTTAATAACAGAATATTGGAGAAAATTTTGAACTACAAAAGCCATGTTAAGGATGTACAGGATGAAATACAACCCTTATACAATATGTCGATGGGCTGTGAAATCAATTTAGTGAGTCCACACCAGCATTTTAATAGGGCCTCACACGTAGTAAGGTTAAATCCTGTTTTGAAAAATTTTTATTTTATATACATATGTGGAGAGGTATGTATATAATATAGAATTGTAACATAAAGGGTATTTTTTCTGCTGTGAATTATGATATGAAATATATTTTTTTACTATGGATTTCAATCAAAGATGTTCAAAAGTCACCAATGCAGAAGTGGTAAAAAGCTCAAATTTCACCTCTTCTCACCTCAAGAGACTGTAAGAAAAATGAGAAAGAGGTGATGTGGGATTGGTGGGTATTGGCAGTATGTGGAAGGAGAGCTGAGCTTTGGTCTACTGCCTCCTGGCTTAGAGGAGGAGGTGTGCTAGATAAGTTGAGAAGTCTAAAGGCAAAGGGCTTCCATCTGGATTCTCATTTTATATTCTGGGAGATGACTGCATTGAGGCTGTCCCCTTTCACCAATCTTCAGCAAGTGAGAGGGATGCAGCCACAGAGTAAATGCAGTGGAATAGTATGGGGGAGGCCAAAAGAGGGTCATCACCTAGTTTTCTTGAGTCATTTTTCGTTAGGGAATGGATAAGACCTACAAATTCTCACATGGCCACTGGGTAACTAAAAGGTATCGAAATTGCAAGCCAGAAGTGCCACAATACTTAAGGGCTAAAACGCCCATGCTGACTGCACTGCAGAGACCTAGTTAGGCCATGGGCAAGACACAGAATGTGGCAGAAACTCAGTGAGTGCCAAACTAATGCGAAAACTTCCAGGGAGCACTCCTGACCAAGCAGACAGCGGATCAGGAGTTACACCAGGGGCAAATCTCAGCAAAAACACTAATGATACCTCAGCAGTTGGAGACCACAAGGTTCAAACTACTTTGCCTCCCTGGCACCATGAAGACTCCAAAATATTTCACTCACGTGCTATCTAAAAAAGTTTAGAAAATTATGTACCCCTCACTTAGAAACCCCTACTAACATTCTAAGCTGCCATTGGAAATATTTTATTGTTAGCTTAAAAACAGTTGTAGAGGATGTCTTTTCTTGCATATTATAAATATTGGCATTATGAAATAAAAATGTTACATTTTTCTTTTAAATCTATCCAGGGAGGTTAAGTTTCAGTACAATTTTATATCAACCATCATCCATTTTTCAAAATATATGATAAAGCTCTTAATCAGAAAGTTTACAGGTTCCTTTTTCTCCTCAGCTTCATATTTCTATCCCATTTCTTCCTTAACGGAAACACCTAAAACACACAAGGAAAGGTTTGGAGCCCCTTCAAGAAGTTTATGGCACCAATATTTCAGCGTCCCTTTGTCTGATGTCCCTCAGGTTTTTACATTCCAGGGTGAAGCACTCCAGCAGATTTGAGATGAGGGAGAGGTATGCTTTGCCTAAGAAGAATAGAAGATGAGAAAGGAGAAATGGCATATACCTCCACGGCAGGTGCATTCACAGACAGAATAATTTTAGCTTGGAGGTTGAGAATCTAGTCATTTATTCCTTAAAACTACTCCTCTTGGGAGTGCCTGGATGGCGCAGTTGGTTAAGCATCTGTGTTTGGCTTGAGCCCCACTGCAAGCTCCCCACTCAGCAGGGGGTCTGCTTCTCCTTCTCCCTCCACCTCTCCCCTTCTCTCACTCTCTCTTAAATAAATAAATAAAATCTTAAAAAAAAAAAAATCTCCTCTTGTTCTTTGTGTACCTGCAGTTAACTCAACTCCAGTTGACTTTACCTCCTCTTCCCCCTATAAATCCAGATGCCTTCTTGGAGGAAACACAGAAGAGCAGAAATATGAGCATCCAAGTCTCTTTATCCAAAATGCTGAGTGCTGCCTAAAAGATTGGTTAAATTATTTGGCCTTAATCAAATTTAATTTTTACTTTCCCTAGTATTATAAGTGGCATCTTCTGTGAAAGGTCAAATCAGATTTAGGCAAAATTTTAAAAATACTTGTTTAGGGGTGCCTGGGTGGCTCAGTCGTTAAGTGTCTGCCTTCGGCTCAGGTCATGATCCCAGGGGCCTGGGATCGAGCCTCGCATCATCGGGCTCCCTGCTCAGCAGGAAGCCTGCTTCTCCCGCTAACACTCCCTCCGCTTGTGTTCACTCTCTCGCTGTGTTTCTCGCTGTCAAATAAATAAAATCTTTAAAAAAAATAAAAATTAAAAAAAATAAAATAAAATAAAAATACTTGTTTACATATCTTGTATAGTATTTGTATAAATTTGCTTACTTGAAACATGTATCTCCTTCCTAGAGTAAACTCCAACATATGTTTTTCAAATTTTGTGACTTTCTTTCCCCATCCACACTCCTCAGCCACTCCAGGATCTCGGATGCTCCAATTCTCAGATTGAAGAAAGCCATTAGCCTCAGTCTTGCATTCAAAATGGGCCACAGATTTAGCCATTTTCCTTACCCCCAAGTAAAGTTATACATACAGCCAAAAAAGACAGTCATAAAACTTTTGTCCCATCTTTAGATCATGCGCCCTACATGGGTTATGAATTAATATTTTTATAAATTTTGTAATTATCATAAAAAATAGAACACTTATATGGGGTTGTACAGAGTTAATCTTAAGTGTATTCATATAAAATATATCCAGTGGTTTTAAAATCCTATTTTGACATTTCTTCATTAATGTAATGTAAACCTAAAAAAAAAAAAGCAAACTCTCAACCTATGAGATGTCTCATCCAAATCCACTGCCCTTATTTCCTCAACATCAATTCTTTCCTTAACCCTGTTCACTCTAAGATTTCATTTTTCAAAGATCAACAATAACCTTTTTTGTATCAAGTATAACTTGTTTGAAAATCTTACTCATTCCTAACTTCGTACCATTGCCTATATGAATTTCTTTTTTAAAAGCCCTCCCCATATCTCAGTTAATGAAGCATACCTTGCCTACTCTAACAGCAAGGACGAGCTCAGTCCCTTTATAATTCTGCCTTGCTGTCTCATCTTAGACAAGTATCTCAATTGCCTTATCTATAATATTAATAATAACGGTATCACTTATATGTGGAATCAAAAAAATGTCTACCTCATAGAAACAGACTGAAAAAGTGGTTCCCAGGGATTGCAAGTGTGGAAAATAGGAAGAGGTTGGTAAGAGAAAACAAACTTTCAGCTATAAGATGAATAAAGTCCTCGGATCTAAGGTATGACAGGATTATGGTTGGTAACATTGTATCACATCATTGAATTTTTGCTAAAAGAGTAGAACTTAAATGTTCTCATCAAAAAATATATATAAATATGTGAGTTGTTATATGTGTTAATTATCTAGATGGTAGGAATCTTTTTACAATGTAAAATTCTTTCAAATGATCATGATGTACACTTTAAATACCTTACAATTTTATCACTTATACCTTAATAAAGTTGAAAAAATTAATAATAAAGATGATGATGATAGCTAATACCTACTGATCACTTACTATGTCTCAGGTACTGTGTTAAGAGTTTCATATACATTAGCTATTTAATCCTCATAACAACACAATTAGGTAATTGTTATTGTTACTCTCATTATCTATAAATTGAGAGGACTGGATTAGATCGCCTCCAAATTTTACCTCAACCTTAAAATGCTTTCATTCTATTTTTAATAATCTTTTTTATTTAAGTTCCCCTACAACATAGAATCCATATCCCATAACATATTTTTAGTACTTAAGTACATATTGATAAGCATGTTTCCTAAGAGTTTCATGCGCCTATGTTTTATCTACAAAACAGGAATGGAAGTTTCCCAAGGGCAAGGTCTTGGATGGTTTTGCTATATCATTAATCCTGGTTAATGCACAGATGGAGCACATAAAGGACTGCTCAACACTTCATCATTTAAGTCCGTTTTCTTTGCCCTCTAATCTTTTTTTCACAGAGTGGGGAGATCTTTTTTTACCAAACAAGGTAAGGTTAATTCAGTATCTACCACAATCATAGTCCCTAAAGACACAATAACATATAGTTTATTTATAGGGATCCTGACATACACTGAAAGTCCTACAGGTATCCATCTGTATGTATATATATACATATACATATATACATGTATATATATACATATACATATATATATATGTATATATATATACAGATGGATACCTGTAGGACTTTCAGTGTATGTATACAGAAATATATAAATATATAAATATTTATATATATTTATTATATATATAAATATATAAATATATATTTATTATATATATAAATATATAAATATATAAATATATATTTATTATATATATAAATATATAAATATATATTTATTATATATATAAATATATATTTATTATAAATATATAAATATATAAATATATATTTATTATATATATAAATATATAAATATAATAAATATATATATATATTTTGTTTTATGAAGACCAGAGTACCTTATCTACCCAACACCGATTTAAACTCAGATATTAAAAGAGACTTTTTATTTTGTTAGTCACTGAATGTAAAGTTAAATGCCAGAAGTATAATTAGGGTATCCAGACTAAATTTCTTTCTACTAGAACAGTACTATCCAATAGAATTTTCAACGATGATGTGGCTATTGAGCATTTGAAATGTAAATAGTGAGACTGAGGAACCAAGTTCTTTTATTTTATTTAATTATAACTAAACTTAAGAACCACAAGGGATTTTAATAGTGTATTGGGCAGTATAGCTCTAGAAGATATAACTCTCCTATGGCTTGCCAAAGCTGAAAACTAGGATCTTTCTAGTACTTTTTACTTATGCTGTCATTTTCTTTTCTGAAACATTAAATAATTACTTCCCAATGAATAGGAAGTGTTGATAAATAGATTCTTGCTGTATCCTTTATCCATGTATATGATTTACTTAATTTAGAAACATGAACTCTTAAAAATGTAACTGGATGCTGATTGTTTTTTGGAAATTATGTAAAATTGATTTTCTGACATAATAACTTTGAAAAAATTTGACTGAAGACAGTGATAAATAAGTGTTATAATCCTTTGCATCTTTCTTATGTATATAAAATATTAAGTTATATTATTTAAAAATCAGCAATTTATTGTTTTTTTTAACATTTATTCAAGCTAATGCTATAACAACAACAGGTGAGAGGAAACCCCTATATACCTCTTAATAAAATAAAGCAAGCCAATGATTTCCAAAACATTTACATTAAGAATCTCCCTTTTATCAATCAGTAGACAGACTTAATAACCAAAGATCTTAACTAACAATCACTGACAATACTGATCAATTTGAATAGAAAATAGAAAATGCTTGTCAATCCTCAAGATAGTTAGTTTTCCTCCCCCTAGGAATATGCCTGCAATACTGCTTTAGTTCTCCAAGGGAAAAAGAAAATTTCATATTCTTGTCCATTCACACAAACCTCTCAGTGAGCGTTATTGTTCTGGGAGGAGGGCGCGGCAGGCAGGGGGCCCAGGATGTTGACGGAACAGATAGGATGTCAGGTGAAGATAGAATGCTGTGCCCTCTCTAACCAGCTGAAGACTCGGCATGATTGTTTTCTTACAAATAATACCTGTGGGTGTTGAAACTGTTCAGGGAATCTATCAAACACACTCTTTCACTTTGCTGCTGTAACTCTATAAAATTTATTCTCATTTCAAAAGAGTCATAGGCAATAATACCTGTAGGTGGCTGAGTAATTTAAAGAAAATTTGTCAGGCCTACTTTCACTTACTTTACCAGAACAATTCTACACTTCTTTGGAGGTTTTAAGATGCAACATTTTCTACTCAGTATGATTAAAAATTTCAAAATAAGAGGCCCTCATCTTAAATTAAATATAAGTAAAGAAAATATAATATTAGGATGTTTGAGAATAAAACTTTGATCCAAAAGGAAAATAAATTAATGTTGAATCATTTCCATTTTTAAAAATTATAGAAATCATTGATACATAAATGTATGAGAACAAAAAGTACCTAACCAGTGTGATATTATGGAAAAATGCATTACTATATTAATTGCAAATTATCGTTCTCAGGAAATCACTCTCAGGAAAATCTGAAGGCTGAGGTCTATAAGCTTATAAAAGCTATCTATACAAATTGAAAAATACATAAATGGAAGAATAAAAGTAATAACCTTTCCAGATTACTTAACTTTGTTTAGTAACTCATCTATATCCATAGTAAATTTACTTTATATTAAGAAATGCAGTAAATGCAGATTTTTAAAAATTTTCTATTTTGCAATTTGCATTTTCAGTCAAGTTCAGAGAGAGAAAAAGCTCAATAATGCTTAGTTTAAAATGTATTTTCTATATTAATTCATTCAAAAAATAGTAAAAAGTTAAAAATCTTTTAATTAATCAAAAAAGTTATAAGTAATACTTTTTGAAGTGTTTTTAGATGATTAAAGTGTGTTAGTGATTTAAAGATGAAGACATATTTTCAATCTCCAAATGGAACTTACTCTTCATTAAAATGTTCATAATCACAAAAGCATGAAAGTCTATTGCCCTATATAATCATTTCAAAATACCATTTTTTAAGTAAGAGTTCTTACTTGGCTCTTATTTCTTGAAGGTGTGTTTAATATTAATAAAGATAATATTTTAAATTGAAAGGTATCCAAATGAGATGTCAATAAAGGTTTCTGTTTTTATATAGGTGAATTACCAGAAAAAAAGGAAAACCACTAAATTTTTTCAAAAGTGAGTTATTTAATAAATAGTTTTCATGGTAAAAAGTTCAAATTTGAGCCAGAGATATATATTTGACATCTGGTAGTATAAGTCTAAGAGAATTAGAGAAAAATACAGATTGGAAAATTTTTCTCCTGACCTAAACAGCTTTATGACAAGTCAAATGAAATGTTCTATGACAATAAATGTGTCATGGATAAATGATGGAAACTAAACAGTATTTCAATATTGTTTCCTGTTTTATCCCATCATGGTTTTGTCCCTCTCTGTAATAATTACCTATGCACAAACTCTAGATGGCAATATTGCACTTACTGTACTTTCAAGAAAATTGTCACAGTCAGTCCCCACATACCCTCTTTATCAACATTTTATGTGCCACGGATCTATAGCCTCTTATTATAAGTGTAATGAAGCAGAAGTTATTGAAGCATTTTATTGATTGCTCAGATCACAAGTTTACTGCCATACTGAATTGGCACCTTACTCACTGAAGCAAACTGCTGACACCTTTTTTAAAAAGTGACAACTACATCTATTTCATGACCAGAAATCCATTTTCATCTCTATCAAGACAAGAATGCAATTTTCACTTCATTTAACTGATGTTAGGCCTGCTCAAAGCATGACACTTAGAAAAAGACACAAGTTTAAGGTTCTTAAAATACTTCAAGTAACTAGAATGCAGCTTGGTTTCAGGGAAAGAAAAAAAATCAACCATCATTCAAATCGAAAAGCAACATAAAATTCTAAAACATTACCTATCAGAACCTTCAGAAGTAGTTTTCAAATTACTTGAAATATCTGCAACACAATTTTAATGTTTAATAATAAGTTATATTTATAAAATATAAATTTCATTCCAAGCTTTCAAAAGACATCAAGAAGTTCGAAACTGAACTATTTTGGGTATTGCCCCATGAAGGTTAAATCAAGGAAATAGCTCAATTTTTAATGTACATATAGATGGGAATCTAATGTACAGAAAGTGACTACAGTTAACAATACTCTATTATATACTTGAAATTTGTTAGGAGATTTTGAATGTTCTCACCACAAAAAATAAATGATAATCATGTGAGATGATAGAGGTATTAACTAACTCTACTATGGTAATCATTTTATGATATTTAAGTGTATCCAAGCATTATGTACACCTTAAACTTACATAATGTCATATGTCAATTATATCTCAATAAAGTAGGGAGGAAAAGCAGCTGACATACCAAAAATAAAGTATATATAAAAAAATGAAATAGAAATAGTTATTTCTTCAGTCGTGTTAAGACCAATAAATGACTTTGACCTAAGATACAAGATATAAAAAATAAATTTTCAATACTTCTTTTATGGAAAATTAAATATTTAACATTCTTTTAAGAATACTTTTTGCAATCTAAATGTAATTCAAGCATAATTTGAACTGAATCTTTTCTAAGTAAAATTTTATTATTATTATTATTATTGGTTTGATACCTAAGTATCAAACTTATTAAAAGCGTGGATAAAGTGAACCAACATTAACTTAGGAAAAATTTTTAGCAAAATCTAGAGCTTAGGTAGAGGTTAGTTTAATGTAATAATAAAATATATTTCAGTTTTAAACTGCAAAACCAATATATGCTAAAGTTGGATGGTCATTTCCTCACCTAATTACATAAATAAAGTTATAGTATAAAAAAGTTATAGTACAATTCTAGTTTAAAAAGTGAAACCCATTTTTTGAAATAGAGATTTAGTATCTGAGATTATTAAACCCAACATATCAAATATGGAATGTTTAGAAATAGCATACAACAGCATTTTAAAAAGTACCTTGCTTAAATTAATAAATAAAAAGGATCATATACCAAAAGAACTTGAATCACTCAAGCAGAAAATTATAGTTTTCAACAAACTTCATTAAGTAAGGGTCTATTTACAAATAGCCCAAGTACATATTTCCAAATTAAAATTACAGAAATAAAACCCTTCCCTGCAGCTTCAGACATAAAAAGAAATTGTCAGGAGGTTTGTTTTGTTTTGTTTTGTTTTTAAGCTTAGAAAATGCTCCAAGAGTTTAAGAAATATTTGGGTGTATTTTTCTTATTTCTTGTTTTTAAGTAATCAACAAGCTAAAATTAAATTTCAAAGTTGATCATTTCTTTCCAAAGTGCTGAAAATTAGGAATAAAATAAAAAATTCCCTTCAAATTTTTTCTATCTTAAACTCCACAGAGACTATGATTTTCTTCATAATTAAGATGGTGGTTGTTAAGATATTACAGTTAGATACTCATCTCCTTTGTTTCTCTCTGAATTTCAAAAATGACTATGCAATCAATAACAACTATTAAGCTATCCTGTGAGTCACTTTAAATGATTAAAGCTGTAGGTTTATGAGCTCTTTTAGAAGCTATTTTAAAAGAAGAGTGCAATGCAGTCATTGTTTACATGTATCCAGGAATTTTGGTGGTTGGGGGAAAAAATTCAAAGTATCAAAATTGAGAAGACATTTCCAGCAATGAACATTTCCTAAAGATCACGTTTGTACTTAAGATCAGTCATTCCAAATCAGTATTTTATAGCCTCCTGGCACAGTTCCATGGACTTTTATGTATCTCTACAGTGTTTCTGAAGAGACTGACATATATTTTGTTTACTGACAGCAACGAAAAGCTCTATGTAGGATCATAAATAAAGAAGATCATGTTTAAAAATCACTAATATCATTTTAAAAGGTAGTGCAGGCTTGTGTTTTGGCCTCTGTTTAGCCGTGTTAGGCCTGTGAATGACAGCTTCCCTGCTTGAAGCATACAGAAAGCACAGCCTTCCTCATTCACTGACAAGACTGTGGCCTTTTCACACGTTCCTTCCACAGCAGTGTTTGTCCCCAAACACTGGAACTCGACACAATGGCATTCCTACTTCAACACCCCCACCAACAGCACCACTACTTAACAAGAATGCTAATGAGATGGAACAGGCCCTGTCGCTGAAAGTGTTAACTGAATTTCATAGGAATGCATTTATGGTACTTCAAAGATTACCAATTAAATAGATTCTGCTTAGCTCTGAGCAATTTCTAAGATGTTTCCACTTTTAAGGAAATAAATGTGATAAATGTAAGACTAAGTGACTTTATGCTGTCCTAAATATAATATCTCATTTTATATACATGAATCAGTATATATTTAAGACCACACTAATGTAGTGGGCTTAATTCGGTTGCATGCTATTATAGCCAAGTTAAAGTTAGAAATTGAAAAATGAGTAAGTCTATAAACATAAAACCAGTAGTTCTGACTCTCCTTTTAGTATTATTTTATCAGTTTATTTAAAAGAAATGCCCTTTGGGAATCCCAAGACATCCAATTTAAAGATTTAAAGAAATTTCCTTTGACAGAATCCCAGCAAAACAATATTATTTTTATATATGATCTCAGAAGTGAAATTAATGGAAATGATATCAAGAGCTCATCTAATTCTATAATTTATAAGCTTAGATTTGTTAAGGAAATAGGAATCATCACCCATCTCCATTTTACCTATCTAATGATTCCTCAACATGATCTTATATAAAACTAAATAGAAAAGGCTACCCCTAAGGTCAAATGAAGTAAATGCAGTTCAAATAAAGTTCATTAGTGCTAAGAAGGATATTTGCTAAGAAGCCCTACTCACGTTAAAGTAATTGCCAGGCTTAACACTTGGCTACTGATGACCTGACAATGGTATGGCTACAGTGACTTTTCTAAACATTGCAAATAATTTTAAATTAAATCATGATATAACAATACAAAAGAGACTCAAGAATACATATTTTAGATATGCTTAATTTTAGCATATCTAAAAGAAACAGAAATTTACATGGAAATGCATACAGGTAAATTTCTATTTCTTTTTCTTCATGTTTATATTTTAAAATAAAACCGAAACAAGTATCATATTAAAACTGTTGAGTGCAAATGTTTAAGTTATTACAACTTAGCAAAAGTAAAATGTTTAGTGAGGAATGGCAAAGAGCCTAGGTTTTTAAACATTCCCAAATTTGGCATAGTGTTGATGATATAGGCTACTTCAAAGATGCTAAAAATGTTAATTTTTGTTCATATTTTGTTCAAATGTATTTTTCATCAATTTTGAGTCCTAAAGAAACTTTTAAAATCAAATCAGTAGGTAACTCTGATTTCACAATATACAGAACTCTTTTCAATCTAGTACAACTGTATGTATCTATTTCAATTTTACATGTTTAGGACAATGGAATAAAAAACAAACCATAACTACTTTCTGAGCAATTTCTTATCTCTAATGTCCTCACTTTTAATAAAACTTAGAAAATGTTCAAGTTTTTTAAGATTTGATTTAAACAGTGCTTTTTTTTGTAGTGGAGAATGATCTCTTTTTTAAACGTCAAATAATTGTAAACTGTCTAATAAGTAGAATCGAACCATTTAATGCCATATAAATGATTATAATTAAATTGGTCATAATCTATTTTATAATATCCTTGTATCTTAAAAGTTAAATATTTCAATTTGAACAATCTGACCAAAATTATAATAAAACATATTTGTACTAGTTTTTATATATGATATTGGCTTAATAAAAAAATTTTAAAATAAGTTTGGATTTTTATTTTTCATATTTATTATTATAAATAGTCTTATCTAGGAAAATTATTAATCCCATTTCTGGGTCCACTGAGATTAATTAACTAAGCAAATAATCACATTTTGAGAATAAAAGTTTCTCATGGGAAGATATTTCTTGCTAGTTCTGGAGACCTTAGTTCAAGAATTTCTTCTCATCAATACAAATTGTCCTTTTCCAAACCAGACAGCAGGAGGTGCTGTGTGAACACTGAGACCACATCCCATTCTTCTCTCCCCTCCCCCAGCACACAGAGAATAATAGCGTGATGCTTTCAAAATATTCATTTTTTCAGTGGCCTGTGGTCTGAGATAATGAGCCCAGTTTCTAAACTGGAACCTCATAGTTAGAAATGTAAAACCTAGACTTTATTTAACATGGTAAAATATATGCTTAACTTCTTAAGACCAAGTGCAAAGGGGATTTTAAAAACGTGGCAACTCTATTTTTATTTTATAAATGGCCATCAGTCATTCTGCTTTCCAATGTTAGTTCCACTTTAAGATAAATCAAAGTCCCTATATGTAGTTATAAAAATATCAAAGTCTTTACACACACACGCGACTCACAGTTACAGAAAGGATATTTAGAAATTAAAAGACAAAATTAAGCTTAACCTGATTACTTTCTAAACATACAAGTTAAATAAGCATAAATGAAGTGAGTTAGTCTTAACAAGAAGTTAATTCACAATTTCATTTCCCAGAATGTGACTGGTTTACATTTTAGCCCAACTTCTACAATAGCAATTCTGATTTCATACTAAAAGAGAAAAAAAGAAAAAAGACTGAGCATTTAAACCTTCAAATGATTTAGGAGCTATTCATTTTCTTGCTTAAAGTAACTGTCTATAGAAATTCCACATAAGGAGTTGCCTTCGCTTTGCACAGTATGCAGCAAGAAAAGATGAGACATATGACATCCCATACCAAAAGACAGATACAATTAGCCCCATTATTGCTGGCTTTGAGATTACAGAAGAAGCATTTTGGCTCCCTAACGGGCACTGAGTTCACAAAATACATTTCACAGTTTTTTTATGACACAATGCCAATCATCGCCTCTATACAACCAAGTACATTTTAAAACACATAATAAAGCAATTTTTAAAGAGGGATGACTCACCTGTGTATAATATTTTTTTGCAGACTTTAGTCGTTGGTACAAGGCCAAAAGAACTCCTTGGATGTACATCTTAGCTCCTGAGGGGCTGAAACCTTCTCCCTTAGAGACCCAAACTGGTCCCCGCAAAGGTGTGATGGAATTTTGCAGGCATTTTTCAAGCAGAGGAACTATGCAAGAAAATAAGGGAAAATAAATTCTTTTGACCCAACTGAAATGCACTGCCTGGAACACAGCCCCAATACCAGAACTAACTCTTAACATCTATTATTTATATCTGACCTGGGTTAAGTCTTACAGAGGCAATTCCTGCATTACTAGTGGCCACCATGAAGGATGTATTTATATTGAGACACCCCCCATGCAAGACTCATAAGCTTTGTGAGCACACCTGAATAGTTCTGAAGTGTGCCTAACTAACTGCACAGAGTGTCATGGTGTGCACTGATTGCCTTATCTTCTCATTTATCACAGATGAGTTGGAACCAACCTTGCTGAAATCTACTTGCATTGTCCTGATAAAATTGTAAGATCCATGTTGTTTCTGTATATAGCTTCCCATAGAGGAGTCTATACATCTAAAACATCACATCTGGAAATTATTCATAAAATATAATCCACACCTTCATAAGCCATCCTATTCAAGTTTTTTCACTGCCATTGCTTAAATAACCCATAAAAACAGGGTGGCAAAGCTGTTTAAAAATAAAGGGAATCTTAAGCAAGCATTTTATCGTAACTTTTTGTTTTTAAGTTTCTGGAATATAAGCTAGTCAAAGATTTAGGAATGTTATTTCAGCACCTGTTTTGTAAACAGATAGAAGATATTTACTTGTTGGCCTGTATTGCAACATCTATACTGGACTTGACAGACATGTTTATACACTTTTTCACACGATTAGCTTATAAAGTCTTTCTAGTGTAAAATAGTCAAATAACATGGCAGCTAGCTAACATTTTTTAAGATTTGATTTCCCTCTGAAAAACCAGAAATAAAAAATTAAAAAAATCTTAGGCACATTTGAGAACCCAGAAAAATGAAAGTATATCATTTTTTAACTTGGTCTTAAGTATACACATGTGACACAATATAAACATACAAAATAACTATATGGCTTGGCTACCTTATTCTGATTCATATTTCTAATAGAAAAGAAATTAAATAGATCACCAGCAAAGAAAATAGCTCCTAGCGGCATGCCATTGGTTATGTTATATGTGGCATATTTTATGCAGAGAGGCCTAGCGTAGCAATCTGGAAATTGAATTACAATTAGGTTCAGCTGAGCTGCTGAGCGGCTGAGTTATGCAAATGGCCTCTGCTACTGGTATTCTGCTGAATTTTGCTCCTAGTAAAAAAGTTATGCATTTTATGGCACTAAATTCTGTAACACTTTACCATAGCACAATTTAAATTCTTTCTAATACATTCAACACAAAGAAGAATGTTGAAAATAGAACTTAAGCTTTTCTAAAACTACTATAAAGTTAAAAGAAAATTATGACCCAATGACTACTTAGACATCTTTAGATGTGTGCATAAAATTAAATCATCCAGCCTCAGAAATTAATTCCTAAAACTCTCATAACAAAACCATGTTTATACTGGAGCAATTACTTCTATCTATTAAGTTTTATCATAACAAATACCACAAACTTTTTAAAAATATAAGATTATATATACTATAAAAGAAAGAAAAAGAAAAAAACTTATTTTTAGAATTATAACTCTTCAATCTTTAAAAAAATGTATGGTACAAACCAATCTTGATTACAATTTTTCCTAAAGAAAACTAGCTTAAGAATCATCAGTGCTTTTAGTTAACTGCTGTTAACATTCATACATTACTATGTATTTATTGAGTTTTAATTTGTAAACTTTGAATTTGGTATATTCAATGAACCTATTACAGTTTTTGAACATAGAAAGGTATTTAATAAATAGCTGTTAAGTTTAAATAATTTTAAGTAAATTGGGAAGTAGATAATAAACTTGAATTATCTACATCCTAGATTTAATCTTGAATTTAAACCTGAGAACACATTCTCAGATTCTCTAGTTTTATGACCTTATTCATCCACACTTGCCACAAAGTAACTTTCAAATTCTTCATTTCAGCCCAAGGAATTCCAAGGTATGATTTCATAGATCTTCTAATACAAGTTCCACTTTTTGCAGAGTTTATGTCCTCTTAAATAAGAATTTAAGAAAAATATATATATAGCTTAGGAAAAAATACAAATTATATCAAAATGCAAACCGTGTCAGAACTGATATAGGATGGAAAATAGCTCCCATGCTCCACATGATTTATGTAATTAGGAATACTATGGAAACCAGAAATAGCAAAGCAAAGAAAGCAGTATTCACAAGCAGGTTTTATAAGGGACTTCAGAATCTGCTCTGAACTTGTTGAATAATCTGTTCAGTATTCTAGAATCTCCCTGCTGGAAGCAGGGTCCTCATTATAACCACAAGAGCGCTAATAAAGGTTAGCCTCTGAACCAGGGATTAGAAGGCTCTTTTCTTTTTGGGAACTGCAAACTAGTAACTTTGATGATCTTCTTGAAAAGGAAGACAAAGCACACTCCAAGAACAAACAATGTTTCCACTAACTAGGAAGGTACAGAAAACATAAGAAAATGATACGCCCTAAATACTCCGAAAGGAAGTATAAATAAGCCTAATATACTTAAAAAATAAAATTTATTAATCAGTTAGAATTAGAGAATGCTCCATTAAAAAGAATTGATCTAAAATTATAGTTTTGAAATATAATAGAATTGATTAAAAATAAGTCAATTGACTTTTCAACCCCAACCACAGATTTTTAACATGAGTATGAATTACTTTTTAAGCATTTTAGTAGACAGTTGTAATATTCTATACCAAAGACAATTTATAAGTGTTCTTAACCAACCCTTTTCTTTTATGTAGAGTTCTCTTTTACTGTTTCTGAAGCCAAGTGCATTAAAGATTATTGGATAAAGATGTGCAAAAAACAAAGGCAATTATTTAGAAAGGACAATAGACACTTTTCAACCTTGGAAAAAGCATAAACCTAGATGTTGCTATGAGCTAACAAGGCCCATGAAAGACACTCAAAGAAAAAAAAAATGTGCTTCCCAGTGAATGAACACCAGGGTATTATTTTGTGCATAAACCATGAGTTTCTTCCTCAAACTGCTACTCAGAAATATTGCCTCATTCAATAAGGTTATCTGTCTCCTATTATTCTATATTCTTTTAATATTGGTGTACATAGGTACACACAGCATTTCTTCTGAAGTTTGAGGCCTTTATTACAGGTGTTTTACCTATTTGCTCTTATTTATATAACAGCAACCAGAGCTTTGCTTTTCTATAATTTCAGTATTTTCATTAAATAGGGCCTCAACATTTTTATTAAATAAGTGGTTTGGAAATTAATCATTCATTAAATTTATCAATATACATAAATCAGTCAAATGGGATCATTTGGGATAACTCCGTTCCATTGGGATCATTACCACTACTGGAGATGTGCAGTTATGAGGATGAGAATAGCTTTTTAACCATTTTGTTTATTCTCAAGTTATGACTACAGGGCATATTAAAATGAATCCAATAGTTTCAATGCATTTGGACTGAAGACTGAGGATGCTGAGTAAATAGATCATGTAACCAAAAGGAGTAATTTCCCTGGTAGAGTTAGTATTGAGCATCATGGGTAAACAGATCATATGATTGAAAGTAGTAGCTGTATCAATTTCATAATTATCAATAGATACTTTTCTCACTCATGCTGTTTCACTTCCCTTGCATTTGTTCCTCATTTTTTCCACCTGTGAATATACTCTTGTCCTTCAAGGTTTGTATCAAATGTTATGTTCTGTGGCAAAATATCCCATGTTACTCAGACAGAATGGAACTGTTCTCTCTTCTATGCTTCTCAGAGCATTGTTTGTAATTTTATTTTCTCCTTACTGATTTGAATCAATTCTTATCTTCTCCACACCCATTTCTATTCTCCAGTAAATCACAAATGTTTTAGGGTTTTGAGGCCATAGTGGTTTTTGGTTTGGTAAAAGCAGTGCTCAATAAATGTCTATGAGACAAATTAAAAGTACTTTGGATATGTTGTGGACAGTATTTCAGGTAAGTTTTAAGACCATGAGTTCAACTTATGCACAAAGACTATGCACAATCACTTAGAATATGTAACTTTCTGTAACCAAATGAAAATTTGATCAAAATCTAGTAACTATTAATATGCTAGAATTTTGAAGCACATTTAGAATATGTGCAACTGTTTTGTCTTAATTCTTATAAAAAGGAAATTACAAAAGAAAATGAGATGATTTGGCAATGAAGCATTAACAAGTCAGGAGAAGGCCAGAGGTTAATATTTAAAAAGTCTTAGAAAAGGCTCATGTGCTGTATCCAACCCTACCATAAATCATACTACTATGGGAAAAAGCACACAATAAAACCTCTGTAACAAAGCAAAAATATAATGTTAAGGTCAAAATAGCTACTGTAAATACTAAAAATGATACCCTCTAAGAACACCAAACACAATGAGTTCAAAAGCCATTCATAAATAAAGAAGTTGTTCAGCCTTCAAGAAGACCTTATATTAAAAGCATTTCATTACTAATAAGAATCTTGAACTTATTTGGATTCATGATGGGAGAAGTACAAGAATTTTTGACAAGGAGACAAATATCTCTCTAAAAAGAAACCACAAAGCTAATGGAACTTATCAAGTAGAAATAGACTGGTGTGTCTGTCAAGTTCTATAACTAGAGAATATAAGTCTCTTTCCAAAAGCAACATCTTACATTAAAAGAGATACTTTGCTTACTCATTTGAATCTCCTATGGAAAGCTAAAAAGAGGATTTTTTAATTAATAAATTTTCAAAAAGCACTGGAAACAATCAAAGGCTTTAATAACCTTCTATGAATTAAAAATTAAAATTCATGCCAATTAAATATCCCAAATCGTAATTTACATAATACAGTAATCTTCACATTGCAGTCAGAGTACATGAGACTATGGGAAAAAAGAGCACTGTCCAGAGCATAATGGCCTCTAAAGAAACTTCTGTATGTTCTCTGGAAGCAAGTTTCAGATCTCAGCCTCAAAAATACTCAGTTATTGCTTAGCAGGACATCATTTGGAAATTCTCCTATTCAGATGGAATTTATTTTTAAGACAAAGTTTATCTAAAAAGTCTTTTTTGGGGTACCTGAGTGGCTCAGTGGGTTAAAGCCTCTGCCTTTGGCTCAGGTCACCTCAGGGTCCTGGGATCAAGCCCCGCATTGGGCTCTCTGCTTGGCAATGAGCCTGCTTCCCCCTCCTCTCTGCCTTCCTCTCTGCCTACTTGTGATCTCTCTCTCTCTGTCAAATAAATAAATAAAATCTTAAAAAATAAATAAATAAAATAAAAAGTATTTTTGGGGGGAAACAAAGTGAGCTCTTTAAAGATACTAAGATTTGACTCCTTCCCATCCAGGAAGTATGCCTGGAGGGAGTATGAGTTAGTGCCAAGGTATGTGTGTGTTTTAATGCTCTTTATCCAGCTTTAGGTAATCATTGGAAAGCTCCCAGTCCCTGAACAACCAGCAGATGCCACTCAAAAGCATAGTCTGCTGGGAAGATTGAATGATGTTAAACATACTGTCTCCAATGTTGCTTGATTTATACCAGTATATTTTTATTCAAACAAAACTAAACTAACAGCTGCTGTATACTTTTGTTTATGTGCTATATGTCAAATGTTACCGTCCCTAAGGTACTTATGTGAAAAGATTTAGCAGTCATTTTCTTAAATACCAATGCCTACCCAAATTTGGATATTTCCTCCACTGAACAAAATGACAAGCACACGATTGCTATACTTAGAGCAATCTTTCACAGCTGCTTTAGTTTTTCAGTGATCCTATTAAACTGACGGCATATTGCCTGTGGGGTCTACAGTGTTATAATACTGCTCTAAGAGACATTGATTTGTATGATAGGATCAAACAGAATAGGGATGCATTGGGGGGAAGAATTTCATAGGTCATATTGTTTTTACCTGAGTAAAATTTAATTTAGACATTGTGACCTTTGCAGAACACCTGGTTATTTTAATTGCTGATATGTGGGTGAACGTTGACATTGGGGCTTAGAAAGTATGAAATCTTAGGTCTCCTCTGTTTTGAAAATGCATCCTGAGTCATGTCTTTTCTTAAACTGAACGAAGTAGCTGTGCATTAAATATGCTGGCAAATCTTCTGCTCGAGCAAGTGGACCGAAATGGTGTGAATTGTTAATGCCTTGCTGCTTTGGTTCACGGCTTGTGATTGATCATTTGTAACTATATCTACTCCTTGTTCCATGAAATCAAGTATGGAGTAATGGGTTCATCAGATTTTGGGGTTAAATTGAGAGTGAAGAGGTACTGTGTGTGGAAATAAGAGTTGCCATGTTCAGGGCTGGCCTTGTAACAGCATGGAATCTAAAGGCGATATTCAAAACCACTTCACTCATCATACGCTTACTGATTCTGAATAGGGCCCATTTGCAGGGGACATTTGGTAGTTTTCCAATACGCTTTATGCCTCTTTCTACTTCCACCACCATGCACATCTTTTTTTCATACATCCCAGTAGCACATTGGTAGAACAGGTCAGCATACACAATTCATTTATTTAAATAACTTGGTTTATACAAGTAGAAATAAGCTGGGAGTCTATTGTGTCTTGCCTTCCCCCTCAACAAAAATAATAGTGTGTGTGTCTTTGAAAATAAAAGTGTTTAGTGAATTTAGTTCCTTGGGCATCTTAAATATTTGGTATTTAGTAATAATGTAAAATAATTGAATTGATACATGTAGAACTTTATGGTTACTTAAATACTGAGAATTAACAATATCTAACCTATTTTATGTGCTTATGGCCTATAACAATCCATAGTAATTGAATACACATGGCCTGCTTTTTCAAACTTAAAAGCTGTACAAAAATGTAAAGTCTAAAAAAAAAAAAAAAAGTAAGGTCTTATCTTAGAATTAGTTTTGGAAAATACAATACACGGAACTTAATAAATAAAACCAACAAAAACTAGAAGTGAAGGCCATTAGAAATGTCAATATATAATTGTTTACTGTAATAACTGATACATCTTTTTGAATTATTATTTTTTATTTTTATTACTGTTGAGAAAAGCTTAATCCAAATGGTGTTAACTGAGGCATCACTAAACTTTTGACCCAATAGGAAAAGATGAAACAGAAAACTTAGTAAAACTTAGGAACAAAATCAAATATACAAAGCACTTATAGGTAACATCAAAAGCAAGCTTATTGTAAAATGTTTCTTTTTTTTTTTGAGGTTTTATTTTTAAGTAATCCCTACACCCAAAGTGGGGCTCAAACTTACAACTCCAAGGTCAAGAGTCTCATGCTCCACCAACTGAGTCAGCCAGGCACCCCAAAATGTTTCAAGGTTCTGTTACATTATAAAGTAACAAGTAACATAAATCTAAAAAAATGTAGCTGAATTCTTTTTCCTTTTTCTTTCTTAATTTTTTTTCTTTTTTTTCTGAAGTCTAAAAGCAGGAATAATAATAATATTTGGCATATACAACCTAATTGAGACTGCCTTAAGTATCATTTAATGTGGGTAAAGCTGTTTTGGTCTCCTTGGATGCAAATGCTAAATCAATACATTACATTCAAATATTTTACTTAGGATATATATATGTCAAGAAAAATTTATATATATATGAGAAATGTATATTTCTAATGCGATAAACTAAAAAGTCTTAACAGTTGAAGCAATTAAAATGGAGAGTTCCCTTTTGAGATTTATTTCTCAATGTTTATTTCACAAAAGTAGAATCCTCTATAATTAGCATTTTTACATATTTTGTCTACTATCCTATCTCTTCTGAACACTTTTATGGGGAAGAAAGCCTCTCTATACTGAGTCATGTTTTTTTACATGGAAAGCTTTGTTTTAAAAAGATTGTTTTAGGGGCACCTGGGTGGCTCAGTCATTGGGCATCTGCCTTCAGCTCAGATCATGATCCCAGGGTCCTGGGATCAAGCCCCATATCAGGCTTCCTGCTTGGCGGGAAGCCTGCTTCTCCCTCTCCCACTCCCCCTGCTTGTGTTACCTCTCTCTGTGTGTCTCTCTCTTTCAAATAAATAAACAAAATCTTAAAAAAAACTTTTTATAACAGATAATAACAATTAAGCTATTTGTTTTCATTGGTAATTATACTTAAATTTTTAATAATGAACATCTAGGATCATTGACACATTGTTAAAATCAGGGTAAGATTTCTGGTTCAAAGACTGAGAAATAAGAAATAAAAAACAGAAGCTAGAAAGAAAAACAAACTCAAGGAGAAGACAGAAAAAGCAAGGACTTGGTTAAAACATTACATAAATACTGAAGCAAGTTTAGCTCAATGAAACCTAGAAGTGATGATCATATCTTCATGAATAGAAGAGTCTATGTTTTAAAGACTTCAAAAGGGAATTTCTGACAGATATTAAAGTGTCTCTGAGCAGATTAGACTTCTTTGTGAATGTTCATATCACAAATTCTACATTCACATATTTAATAAAAGATGACAGTGATCCAATTATAATGGGAGTTCTCCAACTGCCACCAAAAAAACACACTTCTTTTTAAAATCAAGCCTTTAAAAATTCTTAATATTTTCTATAGATCAATACTAGAAATATAAATCAGTGATTACTTTCTGCCTTTGTTCAACCTATAAGAATGGCCTAACTCTGATGCCTTGAGGTCACTGGAAATCACTGAGGGCCATATATAAGGTACCTTGTAACCAAGGCAAAGTCACAGGGTGCACAGTCTTAAGGGAAATCTGAAGACTTTTCCCGAGAGACATTTTTCCTACACAAAAGGACTTTTAACTGGCTGCTTTTGTATATTCCAAAGCAGCCTAGAGAGATTTAAGGGTTGATTTATAACCACCAGCATTTGGCATTCCTCTTCAGCAAGAGGTCTGAAATTTTACATTTCATAAAATATGAGAAATAAAGGTAAATAGGACTGGGACCCAAGGATTGAAAAGGGGCAATGTAGTTAATTTTAAAGAAATCAGGGCTCCCTGGGTGGCTCAGTCAGTTAAGCATCTGCCTTTAGTTCAGGTCATGATCCTTGCTGGGATTGAGCCCCATGTAGGACTCCCTACTTAACAGGAATCTGCTTCCCCTTTTCCCTCTACCCTGCTTGTGCTCTCTCTCTCTCAAATAAATAAATAAAATATTTTTTAAAAACATATAGAAATTATTATACCGGTAAGATTGATCATAATTCCCTGAAAAGTTCTGGAAGAGATTATAAAATGAATGGTTTGTGAATGCTTAGAAAAATAAACAGTAATCACTAGGACCCATATGCAGTAACTCATATAGTAAATAAACTCATATATTAAATAAATATTTAATGACCAGAGAGGAAGATTCTTGTGGTAAATAGGGAGACTCTTGGGGAAATTCCTTACATGGGGTTTGACATCTCTAACACCAGCATATAACTATTATTTCTTCCAGCGGGAAATAGATCCTAATAGATTATAGCTACCATCTATTATCTTTAAGCAAGAACCTACTGCTAAATCTGTATGTCTCTTCACAGATAAATGGGTATATCTGCAACAAAGTAGGAGAATATATAATGTCTGCAAACCTCCTGTTTAGGTATTCTATTTAGAATTCATGATTCTTCTCCTTTGATGTTTCTATTTAAAAATGATAGAAAAGTGGAGTGCCTGGGTGGCTCAGTCTGTTAAGCATCTACCTTTAGCTCAGGTCATGATCCCAGGGACCTGGGATCGAGCCCCATGTCAGGCTTCCTGCTCAGTGGGGAGCCTGCTTCTCCCTCTGCTCCTGCCCCACCATTCATGCTCACTCTCTCTCTCCCTCCCTCTTTCTCTCTCTTAATCTCTCTCTTTCTCTCAAATAAAAATAAATTAAAAATCTTTCAAAAAATGATGGATAAATATGTTACTTAGCATCCAAAACAAGGCAAGAGAAAGTTATGAGTAGATACTGCCTTGGATCCCAGTTCCTTGCCTGGAGAAAGTAATAAAAGGAATCAGAATGAACACATACATACACACACAAACACACAGTTGTCCCTGTATGGGGCCTGACTGAAGGCTGCAGGCAATAAGTAAACCCTTCTAAGTCACCTACTCTTAGCTAAAAAAGCAATACCACTTACAGAGCCCAAATTATCTGGACCATTGCAGAATTCCATATTTAACAGAACAGAAGCAGTATTGATAGCAATGAAAGAATAGTAGTAGGCATTTTTAGGGCATAAAGAGAGAGGGAAGCATTTGACCAGACACCTCAGTGTCCTAAATTTTCCACTCACATCAAAAGGCATCTAAGGGGGCACCTGGGTGGCTCAGCCGACTGAGCATTTGATTCTTGACTTCAGCTCAGTTAGTGATCTCAGGGTCATGAGATCAAACCCTGTGTGGGGCTCTACCTTTGGTGTGGAGTCTGCTTGGGATTCTCTCTCTCCCCCCCAACTCCTCCCCCTGTTCATACATGCCCCCCTCTCTCTAAAATACATATATACATACATAAAATATTTAAAAAAGGCATCTAAGTACAATGTCTCCAGATAAGGGCAGCATCCCAAATTTTTATACTATTTTATGATTTAGCCCTGAGTTAAATATGGGAATATAGACAAGGCTACAAAATCTCTGTCTTCATGGAGCTTACAATCTAGAGGACAGACAGATATTAAATAAATAATTCCCCATGCAGTTTTGAGAATTATAATTGAGATAATTAGTATATACAGGTGCTATCGGTATAACAGGGATACCTATCCTAGACAAGGGAGGAAAGTAGCACAGGAGCCAGGCAATGTCAGGAAGCATTTTAGAAGAAATATTTAAAATAAGACCTTTAAGATGAGTAGGCAATAACTTGCAAGGAGGTTAGGGTGAGAGATAATCCAAGTAGGGAAAACATTATATGGTAAGGTACAGGGGCTTGAAGAAGAGTAAAGAGTGTGAGGAACAGAAATGAAAAAATAAAGTAACTTGAGTGAAGAGATGAAGGAGCCAGTGAATATGGAGTGAATATGGAGAAAGTGGGTAGGGACCAAATCATAAAGGTCCTTCAGGCCATGATAAAGATTTTTTTTTTTTTTTAAAGATTTTATTTATTTATTTGACAGAGAGAAATCACAAGTAGGCAGAGAGAGAGGGAGAAGCAGACTCCCTGCTGAGCAGAGAGCCCGATGCGGGGCTCGATCCCAGGACCCTAAGATCATGACCTGAGCCAAAGGCAGAGGCTTTAAACCACTGAGCCACCCAGGCGCCCCCCATGATAAAGATTTAAACATGAGTTCAGTATGAGAAGTTACGATAAGCTAAAAATCACTTTTTTTTTAAAGATTTTATTTTTAAGTAATCTCTACACCCAACATGAGGCTTGAACTTACAAGTCCAAGATCAAGAGTCACAGGCTCTACCAACCGAGCCAGACAGGCACCCCCTAAAATCATTTTTTAAAATAGTGGGTTTTTTTCATAAGATTTTATTTATTTGGGAGAGACAGAGAGAGTGAGAAAGAGCATGAGAGGGGAGAAGGTCAAAGGGAGAAGCAGACTCCTCGTGGAGCTGGGAGCCCGATGCGGGACTCTGGGATTATGACCTGAGCAGAAGGCATTCGCTTAACCAGCTGAGCGACCCAAGTGCCCAAAAATAGTGTTACTAGAGTGATACAGTTAGAAGACTTGTATCTAAGTTGGAAATAGGTGGGCATGTAGATTCATAACTACATCAACAGTCATATCCATGGAAGATTAGTATAAATCTGAGGCAGGAATTTTATTAACATGCTAGAGATCTCTGTCCCTAATCATGGCATAGTCAAAATTTTTAAAATATTTTTATTGATAACTTAGTGATAAAAATTGGTATTCAGGCCACATTTATAAGGGAAAACAAAGATGGAAGAAGCTGTTAATTCCTGACATTAAATATCTGAAAGATCTTGCAAAGCTAAACTACTAAATAAAAACCTTGTAAGTAGAAATTTCATAGGAATCAATGTATAATGTTATGTTCACATGCCTATAAAATCAGCAGTACAAGTACGGGATAAGGAAAAAGTGGCTTAAAAGCAAATTGTGAGCAAAATCTTAGAGGTTTTAGTTGTCTTTAAGTTTAATTTAGGTCAACGATCTGATGTATATAATAGAAATAGTAATGTAATTGTAGATTATATAATGATCTGGAAAAAAAAAAAGCAGGGGACGCGAGACTGCTTTACTTGTCATTGAATGATCTGGGAAAATATATTTTAATAAATTATGAACATTTATGTTCTAAAATTCAGAAACCCAAATTATGGCTTCATCTATAGAAAGGTGATAGATGTGTTGTAAAAAGAACACTTCATCTTCTTCAGTTAAGGTAGAGAAACAACTGGAAAAAAGTATTACACATCTAGGAAACAGATTTGCTAAAGGAATGGAGGAAAAAGTAAGCTGGTTTTAAGTAGCTCCATACCATGGGGCTTAAACTCATGACCCTGAGATCCAGAGTCGTATGATCTACCTTTTGAGCCAGCCAGTTGCCCCTAAAATGGTTTTAACATATGCTTCAACCTTAAGATCCAAATAAAGCAGTATATGCATGAAAATAAATAAAAGAAGACAGGTTTATTTAGCTGGAGGAAGAAAGAGATCAACTAGAATAAAGGTAACTATCTGATCTACACACACATTTTTATTTTATTTGTTTAAATGAGAGAGGGAAAGACAGAGAGTGCAAGAGGGGGTTGGGGCAGAAGGACTCTCAAGCAAAATCTCAAGCAGACTCCACGTTGGGCACGGAGCCCAATCCTGAAACTCGGTCCCATGACCTTGAGACCATGACCCCAGCCTAAATCATGACTTCGATGCTTAACCAACTGAGTCACTCAGGTGCCCCAGAACATACATTTTTAACAGATATGAAAAAGAGGAACTAAAATCCTGAAGGCCAGATATGAGGGTATCCAAGTCTAACTACTCTTAAAGAGATTATTATAAAAGGGGGAAATATTGTAATTGTTAAAAAAAAAAATCACAAACAGTAACTGGAGCCCAGTGAAACCTACCAGAGAAATAAAGATCTTGGAGAGTAGAGTTAAAGCAATCCCCCAAAGGAGGGAGAATCCACAAATACTGTGAAGAGGTTAACATTTACGTTACAGATAAATTAATAGCAAGAGCAACTGGAGAATCTCTTTTGAGGATGAGACAACTATCCAAAGAGTGCCCATGAAGTCTGAATAAACTGGAGAGGGGAATACTAGGAAGATTAATATCAAATACTCAAAAAAAGTATTTAGGGAACTCCCCAAACTTCTGAGTCTAAGATTAAGAGAAGGCAAAGGGAAGATGAATCATATTACAGAAGATCCAGGCACAACAATATTAGATCAAGGAGTCAGATCAAAATTAGTTGTCAGACTGGGAAAATACATCCTGGGTAGGATTATTTAACTCAGGGAGGTGAAAATAGGTAGGACTGGTTTGAACAAAGGATGATATTGACAAACTTGGAACTTATTGACTTCATATCTCTCACTATGAGACATTCTGCAAGAAAAATATCTACAGGGATATGTTAGAAAAACACAAGAATGAAACAAATAGCAAAGGGAAAGTAAAAGAAAAGAAATAAGTCCACTGCAGCAAGCAATGCAGCTGGAGCCTGTTAGAGAAGGGAATCTTTCTGGAAGGAATAGGAGTACGGTAGAGACAAATCCTAAATACTATAGAAAGAGGGGACAGAAATGTTAAGACCAGGAACATTCAAAAACTGAGAAAAGACCCTGTCTACAGGAGGAAACGACATTGTGCTAGTCCTCACAGAACACCAAGACCATGAGGCTCAGAAACATAAACAGCCACTTCAATTCAGAAATCCATGGAGTAAAGTTATTCTCTAATGGGAACTGACATGAATATGAGGAGGAAGCTGTGTTCACAAAGTAGCATTCTTTGACCTAAATGATTCCATAGCCAGAGGCCATAAAAGTAGCCACTTTGACCTAGGATTGAAATTATTGCTCCTGAGGTTAGATAGATGCTTTGCTACCAGAGAGGGTTTACTCTCAGTTCAGTATGGGGTTCAGGAACATGGGACTCAGAAAGAGAAGTGTATTAAGATGTTTGCCATACTTTACAAAGGCAGGTAATAGCATCTCAAACAAGTCCTGGGGCTGCAAACAACATAAATTTCCAAATGCTGCAAGAATGCTAGAGTATCCTCTTTGAGAATAAAAGTAATAACAGCAATGATGACACAATAGTATAATATGCAGGCTTTCTCAGTTGGTGGAGCATATATGGCTCTTGATTTCAGGGTTGTGAGTTCGAGTCCCATGTTGAGTGTAGAGATTACTTAAAAGTAAAATCTTTTAAAAAATTGTTACATCTGTCAAATAAATAAAAATCTTAAAAAAAAAGGGGGGGGGCGCCTGGGTGGCTCAGTCGTTAAGCGTCTGCCTTCGGCCCAGGTCATGATCCCAGGGTTCTGGGATCGAGCCCCGCATCGGGTTCTCTCCTTGGCAGGAAGCCTGCTTCTCCCGCTACCATTCCCTCTGCTTGTGTTCCCTCTCTGGCTGTGTTTCACTCTGTCAAATAAATAAAAATCTTAAAAAAAAAATTAAAAAAATAAAAAATTGTTACATAATGCTTACCAAGGGTCATGTACTTGTTCTAAGGACTTTCCATATAATTCACTTAATCCTTACAACAACTTATTAAGGTAATTAATTTCATCCCTATTTTATAGATGAAGAAACTAAGCCCTTGAAGAAACTAATTATCATGTCTCAGGTCATACAATAGATGGTTTAACTAGAATTTGAACTCTGGCTCCAAAATCAGAGCACTTAGCCAACATTCTTTTTAGAGAGGAGACAATGTTACTGGTCAGTTTTTCCCTCAAGATATAAATACCTAATACTATAATTAATGCCTTTATGGGAGGTTGCTTCCCAAAGAATTATGTCGTATGTCACAGACTCTGCCCAACAGCATGAATCAACTGGCATCATAGAAAAACTGACAGGAAGAATGTTTTCTCTTCCCTTCTTCACTTAGTTTCTGCGATGGTCTTTGGCAACAGTCACATGGGTTTGGATCTGCCAAACACTGGATCCTAGTACAATCATTTTGCTTGGAATGGCCACATTAGAAATTGGGGTTGGCTTCCATTCTGAATGTACTGGGTATGGAGCTGATGTTGTGATAATCTTTCAGTTTAACTGGAATTAGGGCACATGAGAGAGTTAGTGTCGATTTCATTCAACTTCTCAGGTCGTAAGGGATGACACCCATTGCAGGAGCCCAGAAGGTAGTTGCTAGAGGAATTCTAGTAGAAACTAGGCACCCAGAAGTCATCTGGCTGATACAGGGGAGAATAAAAATTAAGGACTTTAATTTCTTTGAATTTCAACTTGAGGAGCTGGAACTTTTATTGAATTTTAACTCACAAAGGTAAGATTATTTGATTTTGGAATTCACTTCTGTGTAAATGTAAAAGATTTGGGATTTTCATTTCTTTGGAATGTTATTCTTTGAATTTAATTTCTTCACAAAAATTCCATAATAGACAAGAGTTAACATTCAAGCTCAGGGTATGTTTTTGGAATTTTTGATTGAAATACATTAATCCTGTCACTTGCTCTCATTGCATTATAGAATCTCTGAAAAACGTGTCAGAAAATAGCTATTTTGGACAGTGCTACTACATATAATTTGGGGTGGGAAATGGAATAGGAAGTGAACATTCAGTGTTCATATAATGGCCTTGGAGCCAATTTAATTATATTCTAAGTCATTTCCAAATCTTCTAGTATAAATTTCATATTACCCACCAGGATCTAGAAGGATCCACTCAGGAGCAGGGTTTGGGAAAAAAAAAAAAAAAAAGGAGCAGGGTTTGGTTACTGGAATAATAGGTCCTAAGAGACTGAAGATCTCCTTCCTCAAGAGAGAGAGTGACTTCTCTGGTTCACTATAATGGAATAATTAAGCCAAAGAAGCTAAGAGAACAAAAAGTTAGGAAATATTAGGGGGAATGAGGGTGTTATTAAACAAATCTACCAAATTGTGACACTAGCTACATGTGTTCTGCCACTGTTATGTGCTTCCATAATACCAAATAGCTCAATAGGGGAATGATGTCAGTACAGTATAGAAGTTTGGCTGGTGAATATGTGCTTTTCCTAGGCAAAAGCAGCCAACAGAGGAGTAGAATTCTATTATTTGCCAGGAAAGAAAAAAGATTTTATCTTAGCTGCAGCACTCTGGTTCCTAGCAGGACTCTGTGGGAGTTTTGCTTCCCCTTGTGCCTTCTGTAAAGGAAGCCCCACTGGCTCAAACCTCCAGTTGATTTCCATCTGCATTGTCTCATCCTCTTGTTTTTGTGCAGCTTTATTGTCCTCTGAAGCAGCACTCTGAGATACCTATACAGGCTGTTTACAGTATTGCCTATGTTACTAATTATTATTAAAGTTAGTATTCTGGTTTTAAAGTTGCATAGATTTTGAATGATCTTCTTCAACCCTATTATTTTCATAGCCTTGTAGTTTTGATGGGAGTGATTCTGCAGAATGCATTTTTTGTATTATGCTCTAGCAGAAATGCTGTACTATCAAGTTGACCACATATAGGAATATGGTATCTTTACACTGTGGGTAGTTCTCTTCTACCCTAAAAAGAATAGATCTTTGTAGGGAGCTATAACTAAAGAACTTTTTCACACATAACAATATAAATTTCTTTGTTAAAATGTTCTATGGTTTAGAAATCTAAAAACATAAGCAATTTTCAAATCCCAAGGATTTTTAAGGGTTTCACTAGACTTGATAAAGTAAAAGTTTAGCGTCATGTCAATTGTGCTCATTTCTCAAAGCATAGGAAGAAAACCTTTGAAATATATATAATTCTAAAAAAGAAGCATTTTGTGTATCTTCTACATTTTAGTCCTTTGTACAATTATACTTCCACTCTGTCCTCATAAATAAAAAGTAATTGTTATGATCTTAACATTAGACATGATTTTCTGATCTGACATAAAACAAGCAAACAACAAGAGTTGCACATTGAATGAGAGTGTTAGTGATTACTAAAATTAAAAGGTAACTTCCACATAACAAATGACGTTTTCCAAGTTCAATTTCAAAAAGCCATCAAATGTAAAAGTTTTGGACTTCAATCTTTTGATGCACAAATTGTACTAACAAACAAAGAAAAAAGAAATGCAAAAATTTAATGTTAAGTGACTAGGGTGCTATAGACTGGAAGTTCCTCCAAGAGGATTAGCTTCTTTGAGTATGTTAAGTCTAGTGAACTTGTTATGCTTCCACATGTTAGTAGTTGCATAGGCTAATTTCAGCTGGCATAAGCTTTTATAAGCATGCAAAAACACAGGGCAAGGCATGCATTAAAATGTGATAATAGCACACTTCTGGGACACGTGAAGCATGAGGCATGAATCTGAATGCCTCTGGCATCCATGAAGCATCACACCTCAGAGTCAGAGCTTTTATGTTTTGATAAGTAATTCTGTTATACTGCATTTGGGAAGGGAAAAAATCAACTTCCTAAATATAAATCTTTCCCTTATAGTTTTAATAGTTTCCCTTATAGTTTTAATTCTAACAATATATTCAGATAGAATTTTTTAATTCCCGGTGAGCTGGAAATAATTCAAAGCTAGATAGGGTGTTAAGAAAATGTGTCATT
>CM053613.1:22239874-22254377 GCA_028646535.1 Procyon lotor | reverse complement strand
CGCCTGGGTGGCTCAGTCGTTAAGCGTCTGCCTTCGGCTCAGGTCATGATCCCGGGGTCCTGGGATCGAGCCCCGCATCGGGCTCTCTGCGTAGCGGGGAGCCTGCTTCTCCCGCTACCATTCCCTCTGCTTGTGTTCCCTCTCTCGCTGTGTTTCTCTCTGTCAAATAAATAAAATCTTAAAAAAAAAAAAAAAAAAAGAAAATGTGTCATTTATTTTATTAATGCAAATTTAAGAATGATTATATAATACTGTTGAACATAAAGATCATTTTAGCCAGTGTGATGGGGGGGGCTGTAAGAAAGAAGAAATAAACTTGAATAATGATACCCTCTGTATCCTCCCCAAAAGAGACCATAAGGAAGTAGTTCCTGTGTTACATATGTCTTACAGGTAAGTAACTAGCTAGGTAATGGGTATGTATGTCTACAGAAGCTTTGAAATCTTCAGATAAAAACTCCTAATAAAATGAAAAATAATTATCATATCTAACACAAACATTAAAAACGACCAAGAAAAAATTGATTTACTTTCTAAACACACAAAAGATCCCTGGCAGAAAAAAATTTTAAGAGTTGTAACAATTAGTAGCAAAATATAATAGTAGTCACTTAGAGTATTAAGATGATAAAGTCAGTAAAGATTTTCTTTAATATAGTATGAGCAAGGATATTAGAAATAAATGTAAGTACTCAGTATAGCCATATCCTAAAAAAAATAAAAGTTTTCTGGATCTAGCCTTGCAGTTTAAGTATGCCACTTAATAAAAAAAAAAAAAAAAGTATGCCACTTAATATTTGGCCCTCTTCAGGCATATGGAGTTAAAGGCTTAAAGGAAGTGATAGTATCATAACTGTAGTACATTTGGTAGTACTAATAGTAACACTACTAAACTAATAGTAATTACAACTAAAGGAATAAAAAGTAAATTTTAAAAAGTAAAAAATAAATAATAGCAATTACTACTAATAGTAATTTAATAGCAGCACAATTTGGAATTCATGGTATTTTTGCTTTCAGAGACTAGCAAATCAGTGCTTTTAGAAATACAGAGGGGGTCTCATATTTTGACAAAGATATACAATGAAATTGTTTTAAAACACATCTCATAACTTTTAAAACCCTCTAGAAGTTAACCAAAATAATTTTAAAAATTTTATCTGAAAACACAGCAGCATGATTTCTGTTTTCTCTTCTGAAAGCTGTATACCATAGAAAATGCCTGTTAAATTATGAAAATTTATCAGTTGCTTTTATTAAGTGATGGTTTACTAAAGTTAAAATACTCATGACTTTTTTTTTAAATCTAAACTTGAGCTGTGCTATAGGCTGGATGTTTATGTCCCCCTCAAATTCAAATGTTGAAACCTAATGTTTGGGTTTGGAATTAATTGTGTCATAAGGTTAGAGCCCTCATGAATGGTTAGTGTCCTTATATAAGAGACCCCAGATGGCACCCTTGCCCTTTCTAACAATAAGGACACAGTGAGAAGATAGCAATCTATGAATCAGTTAAGGGGCCCTCAATAGACAATGAATTCTCTAGGACCACAATCTTGGACTTGGACTTTATAGCTATAAGAAATAAATGTTTGTTGTTCAAGTCACCCAGCCTATCGTATTTTTGTGATAGATAACCAAATGGACCAACACATGCTAAAATAAAGATTCCTCAAAACTTAATCCCTTTCATAATTTCCTTCTGTATAAGAATGACATATTTATCCATGTTAAAACTAAACTTTTATTATAGCTGTTTTCCTTTTAAATATATAAATAGAACAAAATTATGTAAGTGCCTTTTGAAATGTTACACAAGTTTATAAAATTTTTGTCACTTACCTTTTGAAATATCTTTAATTGTTCTGCCATACCAATCATAAAGATGTCTGGCTGGTGAATTTAGGTTCATTCTCATTGTGCAAGTATCTAAAACCTACCCGGGGAGGGGGGGAAAAACCTATAAGTAATTTATTACAGTAAACTCTGGCTAAATCAAATAAACATTTAAAGTCCTTCTATACTAAATGGCTATAAAAGTTATACTGTAAAATAAAATTTGATGATTTAGAAAATGTTTCTAATATATGAAAAAAAAACAAAGCAGTTAAAATTATTAAATCACAATTTTACTTTAAAAACACACAAACAAGGGCACCCTGCTGGCTCAGTCAGTGGAGCATGCACTCCAGATCTCAAGGTCACGAGGTCAAGACCCACGGTCGGTGTAGAGCTTACTTAAAAAATAAATAAATAAATAAAACACACAGACAAATATTAATAAGAGAAAAGAGATGTAATAAATATTAAAAAGTGGTTACACTACATTTAATAAATGTTAGAACTATGGGAAACTGTTATATTATTCTTGCTATTTTCTATATTTTTCACTAACTTACAATGAGAGCATATTACCTTTAAATTTGTGCTTAACACAAATAAATGGAAAGATATACCATATTAATGGAATGTAAGAAATTCTTCCATTCTATTAAAATGTCCATACTACCCAAAACAATCTATAGATTCAATGCAATCCTTATCAGAATACCAATAGTATTTTTCACAGTAGAACAAATAATTGTAAAATTTGTATGGAACCACAAAAGACATGGAATAGCCAAAGCAGTCTTAAGAAGGAAGAACAAAGCTGGAGGTATCACACTCTCAGATTTTAAACTGTATCACAAAGCTAGAATAACCAAAATAGTATGGTTCTGTTGCAAAAATAGACACACAGACTAATGGAACAGAGTTGAGAACCCAGAAATAATCTTATACTTAAATGGTCAATTTATGATAAAGGAGGCAAAAATATAAAACGAGGAAAAGATAGTCTCTTCAATAAATGTATTGGGGAAACTGGACAGCTACATGTAAAAGAATGAAACTGGACCACTTTCTTATACCATACACAAAAATAAACTCAAAATGGAGTAAAGACCTAAATATAAGACCTGAAGCCATAAAACTCCCAAAGAAAACAGAGACAGTAACCTCTTGGACATCAACCTTAGCAAAATATTTCTAGATATTTCTCCTCAGATAAGGGAAATGAAGGAAAAATAAACAACTGGGACTACAACAAACTAAAAAGCATTTGCATGGTGAAGGAAACCATCAACCAAATGAAAAGGCAACCTACAGAATGGGAAAAGATCTTTGCAAAGGATATTTCCAATAATGGGGTAATATCCAAAATATAGAAAGAATTCATACAAGTGAACACACCAAAAAACCAAATAATCCAATTAAATGGGCAGAGGACCTGAACAGATGATTTTCTCAAGAAGATATATAGATGACCACAGACACATGAAAAGATGCTCAACATCACTAATCATCAGGGAAACGTAAATCAAAACCACAAGGGGATATTACCTAATAGCAGTCAGAATGAATAATTTCAAAAAGACAATACATAGCAAGTGCTGGCAGGGATGTGGGGAAAAGGAAACCTTTGCATGCTATTCGTGGAAATGTAAACTAGTGCAAATGTAAATTAGAAAACAGTAGGAGATTGCTCAAAAAACTAAAAATATAAGAGCCATATAATCCAGTAATTCTATTTCTGAGTATCTACCCAAGGAAAATGAAAACATGAATTTAAAAAGATATATGCACCCCTATGTTTACTGTAGCATTATTCACAAGCCAAAATACAGAAGCAACCCAAGTATTCATCAATAGATGAATGGATAAGATGTGGCATGTATATACAATGAAATATTACTCAACCATATAAAAGGAATGGAAACTTGCCATTCCTAACAACATAGATGGACTATTGGGTATTACGCTAAGCAAAATAACTCAAAGACAAATATCAAAATTTCACTCATATGTGGAATCTAGAATATAAAACAAATAACAAATAACAATAATAACAAAGAGAAACACATTTATGAATATAGAGAACAAACTAGGGGTTGTCCAAGGGGAGAGAGGTGGACAGATGGGTGAAATAGGCAAAGGAGACTAAGGGGTAGAAACTTCCAGTTATAAAATAAGTCACTGGAATGAAAAGTACAGCATAGGATATATAGTTAATACTATTATAATAACATTGTATGGTGACAGATGGCATATATGCTTATCGTGGTAAGCATTTTGTAATGTATATAATTGTCAAATCACTACATTTTACACCTGAAGTAAGTATGTCAACTATACTTCAATTAAAAATAAATAAAGTAGGTCTTAAGGAACTTTCTTTGGGTTTTAAATTCCTTCCAAGTGTCCTAAAATCAATTATATAGTCTGATCAAGTTTACCTTGATAATTTATGTTGTTTGGGTATAAAAAAGTGAAATTAATAAACCACATTCTTGATCTTGGAATTGTGAGTCCAAGTCCCACATTGGGTATAGAGATTACTTAATAATAGCACTGGAGTGGCTCAGTCAGTTAAGTGTCCAACTCTTGATGTTAGCCCGGGTCTTGATCTCAGAGTTATAAGTTCAAGCCCCACACTGGGCTCCATGCTGGGCATGGAACTGATGAAAGTAAGAAAATAAGAAAGAAGGAAAGAAAGAAGGAAGGAATGAAGGAAGTAAGAAAGGAAGGAAGGAAGGAAGGAAGGAAGGAAGGAAGGAAGGAAAGAAAGAAAAGGAAAGGAGGAAGGAAGGAAGGGAGAAAGAAAAAAGAAAGAAAAATAAAGTAAAATTCTTTTAAAAAATTATATAATACATTCCAAATCTAAATTGAAAATACTTTGTCTTCTATTTTCACTATTAATGGCTATAACGTACTACTCTTTTGCATAACCTAAAACTATTGAAGGATGATGTGCATTACATGATTACAAAATAAAAATATCTTTCCATTGCTGTTAATACCCTGCCTCCAGTTCTGCCCAATTTTATCCTTACCTTTAAGATTTATTTACTTCTTTCTAGAGAGAAATAGAGTGGGAGCATGGGAGCCTGGGGCGGGGGGGGGGGGGGGGGGGGGGGGGGGGGGGGGGGGGGGGGGGGGGGGGGGGGGGGGGTAAGGGAGAGAGAGAGAATCTCAAGCAGACCAGAGAGGGGTAAGGCCAATTCGAGGCTGGATCCCATGACCCTGAGATCATGAACTGAGCCAAAATCAAGAGGCCAGTGCTTAACCAACTGAGCCACCCAGGCACCCCTTATCCTTACTTTAAAATTGGAAACTGCAATCCTAGTCCTAGCCCAACCAAATCATTTTCTTTGTGACAACGAACACATTTAAAGAGCTTCATGTGTATATAAAGACAAAGTTGTACTTTCTTTTCAGTCTGGAGAACAACTTTCAAACATTATGACTAATTTGCTTAATCTAGTTGTTGTATCAAGTGATGTGTGTTGCACTGAGAAGGCAAATATCTAATTGACCGATTTAATTTGACAAATTGGCCTTTACTGGATTACACTAGAGGCTCTCGGCCTTTATTCTACCCCTACACACGACCAACAATGTTCTCATGAGCCACAGAGTCCCACAGGCGTTCACAGGATTGTGTGTGCTTCTTGCATGCTAGCTGCAATCCATGGGCAATTTTTCAGAAACTATGTATTGCTACTCTTTTTCTCAAAATCAGGAAGGCATATCTGTTTATAACTAAGAATGAAGTTACAGGAATCATCTCAGACCCTCTAATTGATGACGGAAATATTCACAATATTCTAAATAACAACATTCTTGCAATGTATTTCACAAGTGACTATAAACTCTGTCATGTGGAGAAAACCCATGACCTCCAATCTGCCTATTCTGAGGGTATCAGTGCAGGAGTTCAATTCCTGACCAACGGTATGTGTTCTCACAAGTCAGACACAATACTCCCTTGGAATATCTAAGCTGAAATAGACCCATGGCTGGGACTGGTCCTTACCACCCAATAAAATAAGGTAATAACGCTGGTGACTCTAAATGTCACTCTTCCCATCTTCCTTCCCACCCTTTTGGGTCGATTTCTTTAGAGATTACTACACATAAGTTCACCTAGGACCCCTATCCATAGGCTGAAACCTTTATTAAAAATGCTTGTAAAGCAATATTGAAAACAAAAGAGAGAAGTTATCAGAAGAAATTGGAATTTTGTCTGTAACTTTAGACAGAAAGGGGAGTGGAACATACTTACAGACAGGGGCATGGGATCTACCTGTGTTTTTAAAGATACTTTACTGACACAGTTCATCTCTGACTAGCAAAATTCTACTATTGGTCACTTTATTCCATGTGACTTTGTCTCCAAGGATTATCCTTTTACCACCACCACCCCCCTCCTTGTCAGAAGTATTAACAAAAGACAATTCAGTACACATTCTTCCTTAGCCAGTCTCTCTCAACACTATTGAGAATCTATGTTTGGCCCATAGAGCCTCCTCCTTTGGTTCCCCATGTTCTTGATCTTTCCATTCTTTATGTTTAGTTCTCAATTTCTTATTACAAATCTATTACTTAAAAGTTCAATGAAGCCCTTTGGTACAAATTATATTCTCTAGTTACTAGTGAAGGTTCAAATATCTAAATATTCTTCTCCAAAGTTATAATTTCCCAATTAAACTAAGCAAAATGTGAGCTATTTAAAGATAGTCCCACTTATTTCAACTAAAATTTCAATGATTTTAAAAATTATTTCAAATATTGCTGCCTTTGTGTTTAAAAAAATCAAAGAAAATTACACAGCTTTCTAACTCTACGAGCCCTCTTTTCATTGTGCCAAAATATCAGTAAAAGTGTTTGTGCAAGCCAAATTTTAAGAGTTAAATGAGTTTAAAAGCCAGCATTAGAAAATCAGATACTAGAAATTAATAATGCATCAGCAACACTGTCATTCTCTCCTACTTTCAGGATGAAAGATCCTTGCAGTGTTTAAGCAATGCCAACCTTCAGGAATCATTTTCTCAGAGTAAATTATCAGTGGTATGAATTAGTATCCATATAAATTTCTGTCAAAAGCCTTGAAATGAAGCCTTTACTTGTAAGGTCATTCTTATAATTCACAATTATTTAACAGTGTCATCTTGCTATAATATTAAGGTTAATTAAAATACCATTTCCACTCATCTGTACCTGTTAAGCTTGTTAAAATATTATTTTTACAAATTCACATTTTGTTAATTTCTTACAGCCTAGGTTCCTTCTGATACTGAAATTTAAAACCATCATGCTGTAAAATCAGACTCTTTGACAAGCAGCTGGGAAGAGATTTCCTACAAACTCTTTTTCATTTAATCTGTTTATAGTTCTGGGAGTTACCTCTACCCATGGGCATGTCTGGTGCAAAATTTGCAGTTTCTGGAATGGCTTCCACGGAGGTGGTGTGGTACACAGTCTAGAGCCTTTGGTCCGCTTTTAAAGGAAACCAGACTTTCCCCTGAATTTACTAATTTCCTCAGGACTCTCTCAAATGCTGGAATTTTATTCCCTCATACCACAACCTTAAAGTGTTGGGATAGGATGGGAAGGTGGAAAGGTATGTTACTTACAATGTTATTTCAAGATTTCTCCCCAGCTCTCTTAATGAACAAAACAACCTGACCTTCAACTGCACCATCTTCCTTCACTCTAGTCATTCTTCTTCGTTCATGGATAACTTCTGCACAAAAATCTTAACCCTGGCTGATGCTTACTATCCACCTGCTATGCACAAGAATCTTGGTGCCCCTGGGAGAAATCAACAAATGACCACACCAGCATTAGTATCATCCATAGTTACCAAACTCCATGGTTCCTTGATACTGTCCAGTTACTTCTATTTAATTTGTTTGGTCAAATATCTCTTCTACTTACCATAATGAATATTTCAAACCATCTATGCTCTCTATCTAGCCTCCCCTCCTCTACTTCCCTCTTTATTTTTGGCATAATATAAGCCTATCTATTTCTATACATATTCTCTCCTTTTCCCTCTAGTTGGAAGAATCCATGCTCCTATCTAAGGCCAATACTCTACTTATGCTTTCAGTTATGCTTGCTCTGAACTTTTAAAGTAGTATATATTATCCATCATTTCTTCTCTTTCCTATATATTCGACTATTCCTTCTCAATGAGATTTTTCCTACTTGCACTTAAACATGATTAAGCCTATGCTATCTTAGAAATTAAATTTTGGGGCACCTGGGTGGCCTTGTGGGTTAAGCCTCTGCCTTCGGGTCAGGTCATGATCTCAGGGTCCTGGGATCGAGCCCCGCATCGGGCTCTCTGCTCAGCAAGGAGCCTGCTTCCCTCTCTCTCTGCCTGCCTCTCTGCCAACTTGTGATCTCTCTCTCTATGTTTAATAAATAAATATAATCTAAAAACAAAAAGAAAAGAAATTATATTTAAAAAAAAGAATGAGTAATTCTAGAAAAGGAAATTTCCAAATAAAACTGCTTTTGCTACCAGAGTATTAACCTTATACTGACCTTAGGAAATAAAATAAGAAAATCTCCTTACATTTATAGCAATTCTCTTAGTGGACTACCCAATATTCATTTTTTGCCTCATCCTTGCTGTCCTGATTTTGTTTAGAGGTTCACTTTTACCACTTTGGACTCAAGGTAAGCTACAGTTACCTTGATTGATCTAGGTCAATCATGGTGGTCCTATGCCTCTTGTCAGTTTGGGAGTAGGCATAATCTAGTTCTGCCAATGTGACATGAGAAAGGGCTTCTGGGAAAGGCTTCATCGTTCATAGTGAAGAAACAGTCCTTTTCTGCCACTGGTCAAAATTGTACCAGGCTGTGTCCCTGGCCTGTTACCAACATATGAAAGAGCATAAAATCTGGAAAATTAAAAATAACATAACGGGAGGGCAGCTGGCTGGCTCGGTTGGGAGAGCATGAGACTGCTGATCTTAGGGTCATGAATTCAAATCTCTTGTTGGGTGTAGAGATTATTTAAACAAATAAAACTTTAAAAAAAATGCAAGTGGAATCCTCTCATGCCATGCTTAAAACTGTCCTTTCTTGCTTCCTTTTTGCTTAAGTCTGTTTAAATCAGGATTTTGTTATTAGCACCTATCAACCTAATAGAAAAAATATTTTTTTTTGACCCAGGTTCCTCAAATGATGAAGACTGTTTCACCTAACTCAATGCATATTTGTACAGCAAATAGATTACAATGGTATTCACTATACAAATCTAAGAAGAAAATCATTAAGAACCCTGAGAAGAATTTTAAATTTAGTAAGCTGAAAACAGTGAAAATTAATGCATAATTATGAAATTAATTCATTGGATAATGAAAAATATGTCACCTTTTGCAATTAATTGTACTTGCTCAGTAGAAGAGAATACAATTATCATGAATATTTTGAGAAAGGGAATCTGTTTTTACAGATTTTTTTGCTAACTGAAAGACTGTCAAATACATTGTGAATCTTCAAAGAATTAAAATGTAATAAAATGTACTAAGCAAAATTCTCTGCTAAGACCAATATTGTAGGGGCACCTGGGTGGCTCAGTCATTGGGTGTCTGCCTTCGGCTTGGGTCCTGGTCCCATGGTCCTGGGATCGAGACCCCCAGTTAGATTCCCTGCTGAGCGGGAAGCCTGCATCTCTCTCTCCTACTTTCCTTGCTTGTGTTCCCTCTCCCGCTCTATCTTTCTCTGTCAAATAAATAAATAAATAAAGTCTTAAAAAAAAAAAAAAGACCACTATTTTATAATGGCTTACAATAAAAATTATGATCATTATTTCAACCTGAAGATTACGTTATTATTAAATAATGTAAAGGTATTTTTCTGAATAAATCCTGGAAATAAATTTATTGGCCAGTTATTTGTCTTTTTCTCATAAAACTGGATGAAAGAATGCATGCCAAATCTAGTTATTTGCTCTTACTAATAATGAACATCACTATGATTTGTGAAAGCAATTATTTCTGGTGAATTTGAAATGTAGGTGTTCTGGCATTTTATTATTAAAATGTGAATGGGAAGTAGATAACCAGAGGAAATTTTCCAAGTAATCTATTAATACATACTCTTTAGATATTCTATCCTTAATTGATCTCTTCTTAAAATAATTAAATAGCCCAGATTACTTTAAAATGTTTATAATGCTGGGGCACCTGGGTGGCTCAGTCGTTAAGCGTCTGCCTTCGGCTCAGGTCATGATCCCAGGGTCCTGGGATCGAGCCCCACATCAGGCTCCCCGCTCTGCGGGAAGCCTGCTTCTCCCGCTACTATTCCCTCTGCTTGTGTTCCCTCTCTCGCTATGTTTCTCTCTGTCAAATAAATAAAATCTTTAAAAATATATATATATATATATATTTTAAAAAATGTTTATAATGCCAATCATACTATTTCCTTTTTAAAACTATTATTTTGATGTACAATTTACATAAAATAAGCTGTACCTATCTTAAGTGTACAGTTTAATGCAGGTAGAAAAAAAGCCACCATGGGTGGCTCAGTTGGTAAAGCGTCTGCCTTTGGCTCAGGTCATGATCCCAGGGTCTCTGGGATCAAATCCTGTGTCAGGCTCTCTGCTCAGCGGGGAGCCTGCTTCTCCCTCTTCCTCTCCCCTGCTTGTGCTCTCTCACTCTCTGGCAAATAAGTAAATAAGTAAACAAAATCTTTAAAAAAAAGATAAAGAAAAAAATGTGTGTGTAACCACCACCACAATCAAGATATATAATATTTCCTTTGCTCTCCAAAATTTCTCCTGCTCTTTCCCAATCACTCATCAGTACACTTGGCCCCAGGAAACCACTGATCCCTCTCTTTCACTAGAGAAGTTTTATCTGTTCTACAGTTTCACATAAATGGAATCATATAGCAAGTAATGTTTTGTATCTGGCTTCTTTCACTTACCACAATATTTGTTCCTTTTTATTCCTAAAGAGTATTCCTTGGTATGGATATAGCACAATTTGTTTATCCACCATTTGTTTTTGTTTTTTTTTTTAAGGATTATAACTCTATAGTTTTAATAAGTCAAAAAATAACAATGTGGTATTAAGTTTACATTTAAATAAAGTTTTCACAGAAACCTAACACATGCCTAAAAAGATTTTACAGTGGAGTTCTAGTTGCAGACCTAGATGATGTCAAGAACTGACGGATATCATGATTCAAGACAGCATTTTGGGTATTAGTTAATTCTTAGGATTAAAAAAAATTTTGTTCTGTTTTATGTTTTAAAGTGAACCACTGCCCCGGTATGAAAGTTTAAACTTTTGAGACCAGGGCTTTTGAAATCATTCAAATCTTGAAGTGATTTAGTGACCTTGTGCTGTCAGTGACTGAAACCTGCCATCAAAAATGATTCCAGAGTTCAAAGTTCAAATAACAAGCTTCAGGAGTTTTCTACCCTAAGATCAGGGACCCTTGCTTCTTGCTCTTAGGGTAGGCACAACCACCTGCCTATGTGTATGCTTCAATAAGACCTTCCCTTTTCAAATAGTTTCCATTCCCAAAATGGCAACTTTGGTAACTTATTAACTGGCTTAGTTCTTTTTTGGGAACAGCATTAAGCTCAGGCAGGGAATACTTGGGCTTATAAATTTCAGGCATTCACAGCTGTTAAATAGTCTCTCATAGTCTTCATTTAGGTTGCCAATGACTTTTTGAAAAGATAAAATATTCTGGACACACCACTAGTTTATTCTTTTCACTGCCACACCATTTCCCCAATTAGGCTCCAAGTTTAACAAAAATGATCCTACCCATCTCTGTCCCTTCTCACCCCCATCCCTCCCACTCTCAAATAATACACCAGTAATAGCCCAAAACTACACACACATTATACTGTAAAAATGCAGTTAACACTATTGGGAAGAAGGCTGTGGGTTGTGCAGATGCACTTTGAAAATCTACAATATCTTTTGCTCTCCCACACACCCATTCTGTAAATTTTGTCTTTCATGGAAGGCCCTCTGCTTTTCTCAGCAAAGTACAGAATGGGCCATCTTGCAATACCTCCCCTTCCCCTTCACTGGGATAGGTGTGGGCAAACTACACAGCATGGAAAGGCTTTAAAGCACTTTGGTTGCTGTACGGCACAGAAATGAAACTGAGTCTTCAAAGGATATTTTTTTTTAGCCCTTTCCTTTTTTCCTCTCTAAACTTCTGTTTGGATAGCTTTTATTGCCCTGTCTTGAAGTTCACTGATCTTTTGTTCTCTAATGTCTAATCTGCTGTTAAACCCATCTGGTGGTTTTTTTTTTTTTCTTTCCTTTTAAGATATTGTATTTTTCAGGCCTAGAACTTCCATTGGTTCTATTTTTAGTTTCCATTTCTCTTCATATAATATTCATGTTGTTCTTTAATTCTTTCACATATTAAAATAGCTTTTGAAATGTCTTTTACTGGGGCACTTGGGTGGCTCAGTCAGTTAAGTGTCTGCCTTCAGCTCAGGTCATGATCCCAGGATAGAGCCCCACATCAGGCTTCCTGCTAAGCTGAGAGTCTGTTTTTCTCTTTTCCTCTGTCCCTTCACCCTGCTGTGCATGTTATCTCTCTCAAATAACTAAAATCTTTTTAAAAAGTGTCTTTTACTGTTAAGTCTATTGGAGGTGGGGGAGTCTGTTTCTATTGAATTGATTTTTCTCCTGGATAATGATTACCTTTTCTGGAATCTTTGTGAATTTCCCACATGTCTAACAAAATCTCTCTCCTATGACATGTCAAAACACAATGTATCCCTACCCTAGGCATACTTCCTTATTTATTTCCTTTTCACATCTTCATTAGTTGTTTTTTCCCTGGTAGTTAGTTGTTTATACCAAACCTTATGGAGTTTACTTTGTGCATGAACAACTAAATAGTTAGCCAAGGATGCAAGGGGACCCCAAGCAACTTTTGGGAACTATCATCTAACTAGTTCATTCATTTATGGCATTTCATGGAAAATTCCAGACATTTCCACCTCCTACTACTGTGATGTCTTTCTTCTCAGCTTGTAGAGACCACTGTGCTTTTCTTAGATTTTCTCTCCCTATACCACAGTCCAAAAATTGCCTCCAGGTATAAAAATGAGGTACCTTGTGGGGACTCGCTTCAACTTTTCTTCTCTCAAGCTTGATTTCTCATTATGCAATATCTAAAAACCATTGTTTCATATATTTTGTCCAATTCTAGTTGTTTAAAATGGGATGGCTCTTCTGATACTAGTTATTCTGTTATGTAAACAGATATTGCACATTTTTTCATGGTCATGTTAACTCATTTTTAAGTGAGGACACATAGAAATTAAAATGTCATAAAAAGTATACTTGTGGCATTTTCCTATAATGAAGAAAATTTGAACTAGGAAAATGTGTTCTAGTCCTACCTATTCCAGATGATCCATTTTGGATACGGCATCTAACTTCTCTAAGTCTCAGTTTTCTGAGTTGCTTAATTAGGTGATCTCATAAAATCTGTGATCTTAATGTTAAGGATTATCTGTCCTTAAGTATTGTATTATTGCAAAGTAAATAAATCTGCAAACTATAAATTCTCATTTGCTTTTATTTCAGCTGAGGAAATTCACATTCCTACCCCCCACACTTAGGATTTTATTCAACAAAATAAATTCTGATTACCAAATAATTACTTAAAAGATTCAAAAATAATCAATTGTATAATCCTGAAATTGGCAATAAATAGAAGACAACTGGCCATCCATGGCCTCTTGAAATTAAACCTCAGTATCAAATTCCATATTTTTAAAAAATCTGCTTTCATATTTTAAAATCTGATATTAATCCCTGGGCTGAACACTAGACTAATTTTTAAAACAATAATAGTATCAATGGATTTTTCCTCATCTATCATAAAAAGCTCTTTAAAGAACTTCTAACATACTAATTATGCATGACCTCCCCTGTCGGAATCCATGGTTAGCATCCTTAATCAAATTTTGTTACTCCAGGTGCTCCCTTTTGAATCTCTTAAAATGTTCTCTAAATTCCTTTACCCACACTATTGGAAAAATCTCCATTGTTATAGTTACTGATCTGTGTGTGAACATTCCATAATAATGTTATTATGCTGTATTTTTTTTAATTGAATTGTACATTTTAAATTTGAATATTTTCTTGAAGGCTTTTTATTTTTAGACTTACTGAGCCATTTTCCTAATTAGCAAATGTGAGCATCATAAAACTATGGATTTTCCTTTGATTTAAGGGTATCCATGATTTATTTACACCTTGACTGTCACATACAAGATATTCTCTCAACCTTCATGTGGTTTTTTATTAGTAACAGGGAAAAGTCACTAAAATGAAATATACTTACATACAAATATTATTTCTTTTAAGTCAGAGTTGCCACATGGACTACTCCCTGCTAACTTGTAGAATTTTTTCTCTTCCTGATTTCTTAATTCCCTGCATTAGTTCTAAGCTAGCAATTAGTGATCTAATTTCCCATAACCTGTTTTCTATGTCATACAACTTATTTTCTTTCTCATAAGCCACATGAGAAGTACAGGAAAGCAAACAAGGAATCTATGAAGATTTCCATTAATTAGTAAATTTGAAGTTTCAGAATACCAGAACAGGAGTTCTCAAACTTAGTGGGGCTAGGAATCATCTGGACACATTTGTTGAAGATCAGATTC
>CM053613.1:22149502-22239774 GCA_028646535.1 Procyon lotor | reverse complement strand
ATTTTATTTATTTATTTGACAGAGACAGAGGTCACAGGTAGGCAGAGAGACAGGCAGAGGTGGGGGGGGAAGCAGGCTCCCTGCTGAGCAGAGAGCCCGATGCAGGGCTCGATCCCAGGACCGTGAGATCATGACCTGAGCCGAAGGCAGAGGCTTTAACCCACTGAGCCACCCAGGTGCCCCCCTCCACAGTTTGAATTTTTAACACATTGTCTAGATGATTTTAATGCAGGTGTTCTGTGGACCATACTTAGAGAAACAATGAAGGTCCTTTGTCTGCAATAAATATCTTATGTCTCCAGATGACAGAAAAAAGTATTCTGTTCTCACTCAAGTAGACTGAAATTATGTTTTCCAAATCAGATGTACAAACCCCAACACAGTGGGCAAAACAACCCACGGGGATAGGAAGAAGATAATAGAATTATCTTTTCACCTTAAAAAATCAGCTTTACCAATGTTAAATAAAAGATTGATACTTGGCATTTTAAAAAAGAGAGAGAGAGAGAGAATCAGAAAGGAGACTCCAGTAACAAAAATTCTGGGAGTCAGAGGAAAAATAAGTAAGTAGTAAATGATTTAACAGACCAGAAACTTCAAGACTGAAGCTAGTGAAAGTAAACTTGCTTTGTATTGCAAAACTCCAGAAAGGTTCTCATAAATTGGAGCCATCAGATACCTCTAAAAAATAGGCTGAAAATAAGTTGACTATTACTATAAAAAGCAGTTAAGTCCTCAAACGCTCCCTAAACATTCAGTTAACTATACTTTTGCCATCAGAAGATATTTAATGTCTGGAGAAACTAAACCACAGGAACTCTGAGATCAGAGGCACCAGGCAGAGCTGAGAAAGAGGGCAGCTTACTGAAAAGAGGAGAATTAAATGAAAATCTACACACTGAAAGTACAGCTCTCAGTCCCCTTCTACACTTGGCTGTGAGATTGCTCAAACTGGCAGATTCTAGCTGGAGAAACTGATCAGCCCCAGAGGAAAGACAAACACTGACAGTTAGCCACTTCCCCACCCTAAAGAAAAAGCCTAGTCAAAACACTCTCCAATGCAACCCATGCCTCAATAAGACATTCTTTTTTAAAAAGATTTATTTTATAGAGAGAGACACAGAAAAAGGGAACACAAGCAGGGGGAGTGGGAAAGGGAGAAGCAGGCTTCCCGCTGAGCAGGGAGCCCTAAGTGGGGCTTGATCCCAGGATCCTGATCATGACCTGAGCTGAAGGCAGATGCCTAAGGCCTAACAACTGAGCCACACAGGCGCCCCTCAATAAGACATTCTTATACTCAAGAGCTTTTCAATTGGTGTTGAGCTCTTCGCTTTTAAATATTAATGGAAGATTAACCCATCTTTAAGAAAACTCTGAAACATGAAAGACAGAAAACAAAATAAAACAAAACAAAAAAACAAATACTTAGAAAACAGAGATAGTGAAGGAAGCAGAAACAAAAATATGCTTTGGGTTAGAAGGTAAAGATAAGGAAATCACTCAGATAAGAAAACTAGAAGTTCAGTTCCGAAGATCCAACATATAAAAATAGGAGTTCCATAAAATCAGAACAGAAGAAGAGGGTGCCTGGGTAGCTCAGTGGGTTAAAGCCTCCGCCTTTGGCTCAGGTCATGATCTCAGGGTCCTAGGATCGAGTCCTGCATCGGGCTCTCTGCTCAGCAGGGAAACTGCTTCTCCCCTCTCTCTCTCTGCCTGCCTCTCTGCCTATTGTGATCTCTCTGTCAAATAAATAAATAAAATCTTTAAAAAAAAAAAAACAAAACAGAAGAAGAAATGAAAAAAGATATTGTCAAAGAAATAATTCAACAAATTTTCTCAAGAGAAGTGTGAGAGTGAAGACTGAAGAGACATGCTGAGTATCTAGCACATCTTGGAAAAACTTTTGAACCCTGGGAACAAAGAAATATTTCTAAATGTTTTTGGAGGGGAAAAATTAAAAGCAGGTCACCTACAAAGGATGAGAAATCAGTATGGTATCAGACTTCTCAACAGCAACACTGGAAACAAGAAGCAATGGAGCAATACCTTTAACATAAGGAGGAAAGAATGATTTCCTAAGATCTCAAAAAATGTATCTATCATGTCTTTTTTTTTAGAAAGCAAAGAGAATATGCATCCAACAGACTAAATGAAGACAGAGGAGGATTAGAGAATTAGGAGAGAGTGATCCAACAGAAGAGAGAGGAGAGATAATCCCCAGGTTGATGGTCAAGGGGAATCCTAGAGTATAGATTATAGAGAACAATTAAATCAAATTGGACCAAAGGGACAGGGCACTTTTTCATTGTTTCATTCATTATCTTTTTCATTGTCTTCTTCACCATTGCAATCTCATGCCATTTATGATAGCACATACAAAATCATACAAAAAAACAAATAAGTAAGATATAACTACCAAGCACTGAGAAAAAAAATAAAGATTTCTCATAAAGGAGGTGATATCCTAGATAATAAAATAATCAATACGGTTAATGCCACTTCTTTGACAATGACTCTAAGAGATAGTTGATGGAAAATAAAACTTATCCACCACCACAATGCTAACCTTAAAAAGTTTTGTATCTGGAGCAGATATTTTCCATTTTCCACTAACTTTGTATCTTGTGCCCAGAAATTTTTCTTAATACTTTTTTTTAAGATTATTTATTTATTTGACAGAGAAAGACACAGAGAGAGAGAGAGAGAGAGGGAATACAAGCAGGGGGAGTGGGAGAAAGACAACCAGGCCTCCCGCAGAGCAGGGAGACCAAGGCAGGGCTCCATGCAGGGCTCCATGTGGGGCTGGATCCCAGGACCCTGGGATCACAACCAGACCCAAAGGCAGATGCTTAACGTCTGAGTCTCCAGGCACGGCCTTAATACCTCTTTCAACCCCTGGGTACATATGTTTAGCTGATTCCTCACAGTAGCAGGTGCTGTGTTATTATTAAACCATACCCAGTAAATTCTAAAACCATCTGATTCATTTCAAAGAGATGGGCCATAGTTGGGATATCCCAAGTTTAGTGAAGAAATATATCACTTTTGCCCTCATTTCAAACTTCTTAATTACTTAACCTTTTAAAATAAGTAAATGGATTTCCTTCTGCTTTGGCACTTGAGATTAAAATATAGTCCTTTTCCCATGGCTCCATTCTGAGCTCAGAGAAGACTTTAATGCCTTAACTAACTTACTTTACCACCATCTTCCATAATTTTCTCTTCATCCCACTGCAATATCCTTCACCATATTAGAGTCCTTTACATCCTATTCCAGTTTTTTATTACTTCATAATAATCTAAAAATAGCTTCTAATTCCTCACATTCCTAATATTTTATCATAAAAGAGAAAATTATTTGTGTTTCTCCTATGACAATGCCACTTTTTTATTCCTGACGTGGTAGTTAATGTATAAATGTGGCATTGTGATTATCAACAAACTTTCAAAATTTAAATTTTATTTACAAAATGATGAGGTAGCCTTACTTTTTCCTTTCAAAAACTTCTATTGATAATCAGGCCCAGGATTCTGTTGCCTCCTAGCCTTTACCTTGTTCATATAAATGGTATTTATTTATTATTTTTTATTTGAAGTATAGAAGATATAATGTTAGGGGTGCCCGGGTGGCTCAGTGGGTTAAGCCTCTGCCTTCAGCTCAGGTCATGATCCCAGGGTCCTGGGATCGAGCCCCACATCAGGCTCTCTGCTCAGCAGGGAGCCTGCTTCCCCCTCTCTCTCTGCCTTCCTCTCTGCCTACTTGTGATCTCTCCCTCTGTCAAATAAATAAATAAAATCTTTTTTTTTAAAAAAAAAGAAGATATAATGTTATATAGTTTCAGGTGTACAACATAGTGATTGACAGTTCTATACATTATGCAATGCTTACCATGATACATATACTTTCCATCCGTCATCACACAAAGTTATAACTTATTATTGACTATATTCCCTATGCTATAATAAAAGTGATATTTAATCAAAAATTTACAAATATGCTTATTACTGAATCATGTCCTGAGTTTTATAAATTGTGAAAATTCTTTAAATTTTACAAATTGTGAAAATTCTTCAAATTTTACAAATTATAAGGAGAAAAAAATAAGCTAAAGAATTGCTTGGTCATCCACTTTTAAATAAATAGCTCTCTAGAGTCAACAACCAAAATAGCAGTGACATTTTTACTTATACTCAACCTTTCATTTAAGAACATGTAATCTTTAAGAGTGACTATTACCCCCATTTTACCACCAAGGCATAGAATTACAAAGATTGAACTGAAGTGAACTCAAGAGGTTGTCTAATCTAGGTTCTATCTCCAAGAATGACTGCATTTTAACAATCCAAGAGATGTGTCCATCTTCTCTAGTTTTCAGAATCTCCAGGGAGGATGTTACAACTTGCCTTAGCAATTCATTCTGGTGTGTAATATCCCTTATTTTACTCATAATCCAAATCTGAAGGTAAGAAGGAATAAAACCTGGTTTCCTAGATTCTCAGTAAACACTTACCCAGTTGTGGTTATAAAGTAACCACAAAGATAAGAAGATGAAGAAATACATATTTCAATAAGAACAATTTCCACTATCTAGTCAACTCTTCACCCATTTCAAGCAATGGTCATTTTGAAAATACTCTGGCATAACAAAATGATTTATACCTATCAATTTCATAAAAAATTTATCCCTTTAGTAAAAGAAATGATTTCTAACTATTAGATGTATATTTGTAAGTCCTAAAGATAAGAATAGCATATATTTATTGGGAACTTTCTGGGTGCTGGCACTCCATGCATAATATCAGAGTGAATTTTCATATCATTTCTGTGAGGTAGGCACTATTGTTATCCACATTTTTTAGATGAAAAAATGGAGGCTTAAAGAAGGTAAAGTGTCCAAAGTCTCATAGATTCAATGACAAAGCCAAGATTAAAACCTAGACAATTTGGTTATGTTTCACTGTCTCTAATATATATTTAATAAATTTTATTTGGTATTATTAGGCTGCTTTAAGATTGGTTGAAAACCCCTTATCTGTAAAAAAAAATTTTTCTTCAAACTCCTGTTAGTTCTCCTATATTTTTGTCAGATCAAAGATGATCTGGGAAATACATGCACCCCCTAAAAAACATGCATTTATATGACAAAATTTGTTTCCTAAAGTTTGCTTGTTACACGATTTTTCTTAGATCCATCTAGATTTGCTTTTAAAAATGTATATGGATACTTTTAAAAGGAATCTTAGTTATTTTGGACTTTACTCATTCATTCCAGAAGCAGAGGTTCTTCTAGATCTTATTATTTTTTTAAGATTCTATTTATTTATTCGAGAGAAAAAAGTATGTAAGTGGTGAGGAGGGCCAGAAAGAGAGGGAGAAGCAGGTTCCCCACTGAGCAGAGAGCTCGATGCGGGGATCCATCCCTGGACCCTGAGATAATGACCTGAGCCTAAGGCAAGGCTTAATTGACTAAGTCACCCAGGTGTTGCTAGGTCTTATAATTTTAAAGTGAAAAGAGATTTTAGATTTGAAGCTAGGTTAGATTGGCTTCAATCTAAATATTTTATAAAATATTATAACCAACTAGAATGTTCTCTAAGTATAAGCATAACTTTTAACTAGGTAAATGGCCAACTGTATGTTAGCCAAAGAAATCTTGTTGCTTTACTAAGGTAATTTATGTTGTTAGTACAGTAAGCATGCTTCTAAACAGCTGAAGTTTTGCATTCTTTATAATACCTTTTTAATATTTCAGTTTATTAGTTGACACTGGTATCTGAAAGAAAAAAACCAACATATTTCAAAAGCCACGAAAACTTTGAAATTTAATTTATACTTTAATATTTCATACAACATTACCTTTTTCATTGTTTCCTTTCCCACTGTAATCTCATGCCCATCTTGCCCCATGCCATTCTTAAAGAACAGAATTCGGACTGAGGTCTTCTCAGTAAGTTCCTTCATTCTAAGAGAAAGAACAGGCTTGGTTTTCTGTCTTTTAACATCAGTAGGAAACATCAGTCCATTCATTGTCCATGTTACTTTCTTCATTAACAACAGATGGTCTAGAAGAGAATTTTTTTTAAAGTCAAGTCAATATTTGGCTTCAAAACTAGAAATGGACACATCATACTTCCCCTCCCCCTCTTACCTATATCATATACATTGGTCAGTCTCCATTTAGATGCTGGTTTTCTGAAATGCTACCACCAGCTTCCCACTAACCGTGACATAAGCTGTAGCAAGCTGTCTGCTCTGATAGCCTGCATAAATCATCATTTCTGAAGGGAACAGATGTTCGGGGTATGAAAGAGTAATACCACAATTTAGTCCTAATTAAAATTCACCTTAGCATGCCTCTATCACTGTTCAGATGCACTGGGCTGAAAGGGTCCATTGAAAGAGTCCAAGGTCCTTTGCTTACTATAAAACAATATGGGTCTTGAACTTTTTTGTTCTTTAGGGTTGGGAAAATGCTTTTTTTTCTCCTTAATATGATTTATTATCCATGTTGTTTTAAAGATGATGACCTCCAGAGAGTAATCTTATACATAATTCTTCTCCTGTGACTAGAATGAAAGTGCCTTCTAGGATATCTTGGGTGAGAGAAGCAAAATATTTCACTAAAAGTAAAAACCAGCTCTGCATTAACAGTTTACTTTGACCTATACATTTTCAAAGATGTGTGCAGGAATTTAAGTTTCAAAACTCCCACTCATATTAATGGGAGTGAAACTAAATTACCATGTATGACTTTGAAAATCTAAGGGTAAAACAGAAGTGTAGTATATTGCATAGTAAGGTTGCTATCAGCATTCCTCTCCTTTCAAAAGGTTGCATTTTATAAATAAATAATTTATACCTGGGTTATTTTTTTTATTTGTGCATTTGATTTATTTTAGATTATATTTTTTCACATAAATTATATAATTTATGTGATTTTACAATTACAATGATCCCTCTCTTAATCTGCTCTATATTTGTCCTAATGAGAGAAATAAAATTTTATTTGCATACAGTTCAAAACAGCTATATTTGTTTGCCCAAATTTCTAAATAATCCTTCTCTGTTAGCACTTATCTTGAAGATGCATGGCCTCTTTGATCAATATGAAACACAAGCAAATAGTTCTGGGGACTTCGAGTCCCAGAATGGCTACATTAAATGTTAAAAAAACAAAAACACTGTCTTTCTCTCTTATGTACATACTTACACACATATACATGCACACATACATATACAGTAGGTAGAAATATGAGCAAAACTTGCAGAATAAACTAAAACTAGATTATAAATACGAGTAAGAAAAAATATTTTAAAATATTTTTACAGAAATTACTGTATTTTGTCATTTTGTAATCTAAAATTCATAGGAATTAGAATTAGAAAAATAAGCTAGACATTAATGAGTTCATCTATGCCCAAAAGAACAGAAAAAAAGGCACTTAAATACATGTACATGTATGTTCAGAGCAGCACTATTCACAATAGCCAAAAGGTGTAAGCCAATGGATGGGTGGATAAACAAAATGTAGTATATACATAACACAGAATATTATTCAGCAAGGCTAATATATACTACAATGTGGATGAGCCTCAAACCATTATGAGCTATAATTCTCTGCTTTCTTTCCTATAAAGTACCCAGTGGGCACCACTCCACTACCTGATGAAGACTACATATTTTATATGTTAAAGAACCTAAAGCATTGAAGGTACTCCGTGAATATTGGCTTCTTCCCCCACATTTCAGAAATTCTATGCTTATTATGAAGGATTAGAGTGTATTAATTGTTATGTCAGTCAGGGTCCAACCAGAGAGAAACAGAATCCACTAATCAGAGTAATTGAGCAGAGGGGACTGACTACTGGGAATTGGTTATTTAAGTAGTGGAAAAGATGGAGAAGCAACGAGAACAGTGAGGCAACCCAGAGATTGGCAAGAGCAAGAAACCACTCCCACAGTGGGGCACCTGGCTGGTCAGTCGGTAGAACATGAGATTCTTGATCTCAACATTGTGAGTCTGAGCCCCATGTTGGGTGTAGAGATTACTTAAAAATAAAATCTTAAAGAAATACCAAGGCCACAGGGAGGAGATGTTACAAGTGGCCAGATTTAGAGAATCTTACCAATAAAGGGTTTTCCTCTTTGCTGACTGAAACCAGGGTCAGGATTAGGGTGAGACAAGTGAAGGGTCAACAATGCAAAACTGAAAGGACCACACTCAGTTGTGCAAGTGCACAACTCTCAGTAAGTGCCTCCTGAAATTTTGTCCTGTAGGTTCATCACTCATCTTACCTGAGTCCCAGCCTGGTTTCTCTCTTCTCTAGTAGACTCCTTAAATTCCACTAAAATAACGCTATCAGCTGAACACTGTTTTATATGATTTATAGATATTAACTCATGAAGTCCTCTTAACAAGCTTATAAGGTGGAAAAAATATCATTAGCTTCATTTACAGGTGAAGAAACTGAGGCACGGACAAGTTAAATAACTTGAATAAGTTCTTGGCAGGTGGTTGCACCAGGACATGAATTTAGTTCTAGAAACTACTCCTTAAAAAAAAAAAATTTTTTTATTTAAGTAATCTCTACACCCAGTATGGGGCTCAAACTCACAATCCAGAGATTAAGAGTTTCATGTTCCACTGACTGAGCCAGTGAGGCACTCCTACACTATTTGCCTCTACCATATATTTTATGCTGTTATCTCAAACAAAATTTCACATCTTTCCACACGAATTGAACATACTCTTCACATTTCTTATTTTTATCAGTGTTTCTACTTCTTTTACAGTTGTCCATTATCTCAAGGAGATCTAGAACCCTTTCTTCCTAATTTCTCTCCAACCATTGCTTAGTCATTCAATGACATTTTTTGGGTGTCCATTCATCAATGCACCTGGGTGATAATTGTGAATAGGACAAAATAAGTTGTGTAGATTACAGCCCCTTTCCTTAGGAAAGACAGATAGTGGAAGGTCTCTCTGAAGAGATGACATCTGAGTGGAGAGGCTTGCACAACGAGAAGTTAGTCATGAAAATCTGGGGGGTGAAGAGCATTCTAGGCAGAATAAAAATCAAGCACAAAGTCTCTGAGATGAGAGTGAGCTTGGCATGTTTGAGAAAGAAAAACAAAGTCTGGATAGAGAGAAAATGTACAAGCCACAGGGGAAGAAGAAGCCAGATGGTACAGATCAGGATAAAGGGTTTAGATTTTACTCTGGATGTAAAGGGAAGCTACTGGAAGGCTCTCAGAAGGGCAATGCATGAAGAACAGACTATAGCAAGGAGTAGATGGTACTGGTAGTCTCCCGCACTGAATTGCTTTTACCAGGCAAGTGCACCCAAACTCCAGCTGCTGTGAGTCATGGGCTCTTAACACCTCACAACTGCATCCTTCTCTTGGGAACTGCCCTTGGCTAAAATGAACCAGCCACTTAGCAGGAAATGCCTGTGAGGTGATAGAACCTTACTTCCTACCTAGAGGTCCAGCCCACAGCCAATGACTGACACAATGGCCAGTCCCCTGGCCTTAAGGAGGGGTAACTCTTTGGTATGCTTCCCACTCTAAATTGAGACTAGACATCAGCTGAACACAGAGCATGGTCGAACCTCTTCCTCTGTTCTGTTGCTTCCCTCACTAAGACCCTTGTACAAAAACCCCCCCATCTCTGGCTCTGCTTCTAGGGAATCTGACCTGAGACAGAGTCTAAGAAGAAAAACCTATCTCTTGGCTATCTTTCTTCTGAGTATTAAAAGCATTATTAAAAATCATTATTCCTTTCCATTCCCAGCCAGAACCACTTGTCCATTTCCCTCTCAGTCTCCTATCATCTACAAGAGCTTCCTAATTGTATTTTATTTTCCACCATTATATCTGACATCCTATACTCCAATTAGCTGAATTTTCCTAAAACATCAATTTTATCATTGCCTGAAGAGAAAGTTCTTGGAACTAACTTTTGAAATTTCCATTAGTCAATCACCCAGTCTGTCAGGTAGTCAGCAAACACTTATTGAATCCATCCTATGTGTCAGACCCTGTGCAAGGAATATGAAAAAGACCCATTCCGTCGCTTAAATTTATGTTTAACAGAAGAGTTTACTGACAATCTGACACTATCCAAACTTACATGTCTTTATCTTTCCCGAGTTTAAAGCATTTTTTTTTATCTAAGCCAAACTGTTTATTATCCTTTGAGTATACCAAGGGGATTTTTAAGTCCATTCTTCACCTACTGACTCAAGTCCTCCTCAAGAACCAGTTTAAGATCTTCGTTTAGTGCTCCAGTCCATATTGATCTGTCATGTTTCTGAATCCTTAGAGCACATGCAGTCTATACCACTTACCTATATATTCATTCATTCAGTAATGTTTGAAAACATACCACATTTCAGGTCCTGTATTACATATTAAAGAAAGAGCATAAATGATCTGAAATTATGGAAATATTTTATAAACATAGATCCTATTTCTGCTTCCATACTTAACACCATAGAAGGTAGGAATCAAGTCTATATTTATTATTACTTTGCTCCAGGGTATACCTAAGTTCCCTGCACATAGTATAATTACTAGATGTTAATTCTTCCTGTGCATTTATTTAAATGTTCAACTGATAAAATTTAATTCTATGTCACTTTATATAACATATCAGTTATGTAAAATAAACTTTATTACCTGTGTATAGATATACCTACCATTTTTATTCTCTATATCCCCCCAGTATGAACTTAAATATGACTGATCTACCACCTTGATGCACACTGATGACTACAATGGTAGAGAATTCCTTCAAGAAAAGAAGAAACTGGGGCACCTGGGTGCCTCAGTGGGTTAAAGCCTCTGCCTTCGGCTCAGGTCATGATCTCAGGGTCCTGGGATCAAGCTCCGCATCGGGCTCTCTGCTCAGTAGTGAGCCTGCTTCCCTTTTTGCCTATTTGTGATCTCTCTCCTCTCTGTCAAATAAACAAACTCTTTAAAAAAAAAGAAGAAACCTTCCAAGGAGAACTGGTTTGCAAATGAACATCTAGCTATGGAGTACACTGGAATAAAGTCCAAATGTATTTAAGGTAAATGCTATATATTCCTCAAGATTAATTTGGGGGGGGAGTCATCTCTCTTAAAAACTCGTTTCTAGCTTAGACACCCTTCCCTTCTGCTCTTTGTGAAGATGTCTACCACTGACACTTACCCTGTGTTATCATCATCACTGTCTGCTTACCTAGGTAAATACACAATTCTTAGCTAATGCATGGAGCAGGTACTCAGTACTGGTAAGTACTGGTAAGTACTGGTAAGCAGGTACTCAGTAAGTTTTATTCCAATATAACTAGCTAATGCATGGAGCAGGTACTCAATAACTTTTATTCCAATATAACTTATTCTGATATAAGAAATATATTCATAATTCTATTACCTACTAACATGTAAGGACAATTTACTCACTTAAAAAAATAGCCTAAAATAAAAAGAGATCATATTTATGAAGTTTCAAATCAGTTTTCTGAAAGAACTCCTGGGTCTAGAAAAAGCACATACTATAGTAAATTTTAAAATATCATTTATAACAAAATACACAGAGGTTTTTTAAAGGTATTCTTCCTACTTTCTAGATCTTTGTTGATATTGATAAACATGGAAAGACTATGGAAATATATAAAACTTTTATTTCTTTTTTAAACATTTTATTTATTTATTTAATTGACAGAGAGAGAGATCACAAGTAGGCAGAGAGATGGGGAAGCAGGCTTCCCACTAAGCAGGGAGCCCAGATGCAGGGCTCGATCCCAGGACCCTGAGATGATTACCTGAGCCAAAGGCAAAGGCTTAACCCACTGAGCTACTCAGGGGCCCCTATAAAACTTTTTATACAAATAAAGATGTTTAAATCAACCTGCAAAGAAGCCTAATGAAATAGTACTAATGATGACTAAAGTGTATTAATAATATATTAGATAAGCAGCACAGCCTAGTAGTTAAAAGCATGGGTTCTGAAGCCAAACTCCCTAGGTTTGAATCTTAACTTTGCCTCTTATTAACACTGTTACCTTGGAAAAAAATCAGTCAGTCTCATTTGCCTTAGTTTTCTTATCTAAGAAATGGGAACAGTAATACTAATTACCTTATTTGTTGTATGGACGGAAAGAATTTCTACAGACAAAACACTTATGTGTAAATATGAAACACAGTAAATGGTAACATTATTATTATCCTCATGATTTTCAACAAGAACTTAGCAATGTATTAAGAGCTTTATATAAATTAACTCATTTTATCTTCACAACCTTAGGAGGTAGGTAACATTATCATCTCCATTTTACAGACGAGGAAAATGAGATCTGGAGAAATTAAGCCACTTGATCTCTATCATCCAACCATTATGTGGATCAGAAATCAGACAACCTAAGCTGAATGATTCCAGAGCCTGCTATCTTAACCATGACACTGTAAAAAGTAATAAAAGAATTCTACTAGTTTAAAATGACTGGATTTCCCACACTTCTTATTTTCCCACATTCTACCATACTCCTATCTTAGCACCATCTAAAAAGCAGTTGCCTTCAGTGCCCAAAATTTGGTCAAAATGTCCTTATGGAAAGGTTTACAGATCTTCATGTCTGTTGTCAATCAGAACAGTCCGAATAAGGTTTTCCAACCTTGACAAGTATGGACATTTCTTTGTTCTTTGTTGTGAGGGCTGTCTTGTGCATTATGGAATAATGGTAGCATCTCTGGCCTCTGCCCATTGAATGCCAGTAGCACCTTCCCACTGAGGATAACCATAAATGTCTCCAGACATTACCGAATGTTCTCTAGGAGTCAAAATTATGTCCAGTTGAGAACCATTGCAATAAAAGATTTTTAGATAATTCCCCTCAGCAGAGATGCAGAGAGCTGTGAATAAGCCATTAGCATACACCATGGTCTTTTCTGACTCCAAACTTTGACCATGCCTTTTTCCCTCCATCTTGGGTGAGCTCTCTCTCATTCTCCTCAACAAAGTGTCACCTCCTCAGGAAGCTTTCTTTGATTTGTCTTTCTCTCGAGCTTTGCAACTTCATCTTATTACGCATCTCTATTTTTGTATAATGTGTCCCTGTTAGACTTTGCATATTTCAAGGGGAGGGAATGTGTTTTTATTTGTGTGCCTTTAGTATCTAGCACACTGTAAACAAGTGGTGCTTGTTAGATATTTAACAAAATAATAAAAGTTGATCATGCATCTTTAATGTAAGTATTTAATCCCTCATGCATAGCCAGCACCTTAAATAGGGTTTATCAATAGTAAATGTTCAATAAATATTTGTAGAATATTTGTCAAACATGTCATATAAGAACATGACTATTACTTCATTAGGTAGATATTAGGTAATATTTTCATTAGATAGATAGAAACTGGACTTATGTTTTCTCTGTATTTTGAAAAAAATTACATCTTTACATTCATGATTAATTAGGTTTTTCACTTCCATATCCTCATAGAATTTACTCAGAAACCAAAATACTTACCATGAAAGACAGCTCCGGGTAGGAAGAAGCAAAAAAGTCATAGGCTTAGGGCATTACAATGCATTGGCTTCAGAATTATAAAACCTTAGGGCTGAAAGAAACTAAAAATTATTGGTTCTAACCACATGCTTCTTTTACTCAATTATTCATTCAACAAACATGCACTAAGTGCCTATCACATGTTCCCTGCCCGCACAGAGGGGACCTCAAAGATTTCTCAGTCTGTTGGGGAAGACTATAAAGGAAAACCAACACAAAATATGGCAGGTGCTTGGTCAGAGATATCCACAAGGTATTGGGGGAATAGGGGAGCAGGGACACCTGCCACAGCTTATGGTAGCCAAGGCTCCCTGAAGGAAGGACATAAGGTAGGACTTAAAGGACATACAGAGTGGGCAAAAGAGTGAGAACATGTTCCAGACAGAGGAAATGATGTAGATAAAGACCTAGAGTTATGCAACAATATGATAGATCATTGGCAGGAGACTAAATACACAGTGGCCAGAGATGGAGCAAGGAAGGTGGGAAGTAGATCAGAGCCTGTGCACAATGCTTAGAATACTCACACTTCCTAAAGCAGACCATTCCAACTTTCAGACAGGTGGGACTATTGGAAAAATCTTCCTTAAATATAAGGCACAACCTACTTCTCTGTGAAACAAAGCTATTGAGATAGTGAGGAAAAGGACAGCTCTAAAGCAGCATGTCTTAAAGTGTGGGCCATGGGAACAGCTAGAGAACCAGGGAATCCTCGTATTTAGCAACACAAGGTGATTCTTCTCTGTACCAGAGCTCTCGGACCATATGTCTTTACATGAAGAAATGTGGTGAGGGCTGACAGACACAGTAAGCATTATTGTATCCAGACGCAAGAAGAAAAACAATCTTCTTTTTTTTCAGAAGGGAAGAGATTTTTTAAAAAATAAACTCTAGCCCCCATGTGGGGCTCGAACTCCTGACTCCAAGATCAAGAGTCACATGCTTTACTGACTGAGCCAGCCAGGAGCTCCAGAAAAACAGAATCTTGACTCGTCCATTCCAGCATGAAGAATCTGATGCTCAGCAAAGACCTGACTAGGTCTTAGCCCTGGTGAGGAAGAGGATTAAGCAAGGCTAGGAGTGGGTAGAAAGAGAAGTCATAAAATGGTAAGGGGACAGCTGGGTAAGCGGGGCAGGAAACCAGGCTAAGTATGAAAACAAAAAAACTTAGTGCCATCTAAACCCACTTTGTGCTTCTCAGAAAACATACTAGCCATAGCTAACAAACGCTTTCTATACTTCTCTTTTGCTAACTTTCTCATCTCAAAACCTTGAATCCCTCCCAGGGCTGAGGCTATCTGGTACCTTTGTAAGGATTAAAAAACAGCCTCTCCACTTAACCCCCATGGCGGAACTGGAAAAAATGAGTCTAGCTCCACAGTCCTTCAGCCATGCACAACAGTGAGCATTGGCCCTGAACGTTCCCAAAGGTCATACCATCTCCTCTTTCTTACTTCCTTACTTTCAATAATAGTTAACAACCACTGATTGTGTGCAAGGTACTATGAGAAATACAAAGAGAAGTATTAAATGAAAGAAGAGTGCACTCCTCCCTCCCCACTAGGACCACCAAAAGAATGATTGAGGGGAGATAATGGGCAAGATTGGGCCTGGAGAGGAAACAGGAGGGCTGAAAATCTCAGATCTACAAGTTCCTGGGAGAATCTTTTATCCTAGCATTCCACTTCTGACCATTGTCTTGTTTCAGACAAACATTAGCATAACCATTAGCCTCTCTGCAATGTAATTATTCTTGGGCTGGCTTACTCTGGCTCCCTGCCAAACAGGAACATTCACAAATCTACATATGAATTTGGGGTGGGGGATTTTTAATATACTCTTCCTAAACATCCACTCACTGTTTATAGCTGAGCCTGCTGCTCTGATAAGGTCTATTTTCACCCCTCCTGGAAGCCCCTTCCTTGAAATATGGATGGTTCACCACGGTACCTATTTCATCTGCTCCTTTATTTATCCACTGAACAGCATTTACTGAGCATCTATTAAGTGCCAGACCCTGTACCAGAAAATGATGGTGAATAAGGAAGCCAAGGTTTCTGCCCTAAGCTACCTTGGTCTAGAAGGAACAACAGACTTATCTGATGAGTAATTACAAAGTTGATGATTACCAAAGGGGAAGTGGAGAGCACTGGGAGCTTTCCTTACTAGCGCGAGCTTCCCCAGAGAGTAGGACCAAATACAATGCCTATCATATATGATCTCAATAGCATGATCCTTGGAGTTCCCCTTTGAAGAGTTCTTGAATCTCTACCTTGTTGACAGTACAAGTAAAGTCTCAGCCCCTACACACTCAACTGCCAAAGAAGAGGTCCTAGTCTCATCTCATCTTCTCCTTTAGATTTGCTAACCACACCAACTGGGTTCCAAAGCAGTCCCATCCAGACCTGTCTCTGTCTTCCTCTCCTCAAGCACTTCTCTCTAGTAAGTTAAGACACCACCAGGACAGTGGTTGAGGTTGCACGAGTGAAGTTCTAAGGCTTAGTATAACCTTGAAAAATACCTCCCCAAAGGAACATATCCCAGAGGCTCAGAAATTGCCAAGTCCCCTTGACTATTAATACATTTACTCTCTCGCAACACTTAGAAAATGTTATGCCCCAACCATAGGTTATATTTTATTTTGAAGAATCCACATCTTTTTTTATTTTCATGATTTTTTTAAAAACTAAATTATGAAAAAGATAAAAGCACTTTCTATCCTGTTTCTATGTTAGAAGATCTACCTATAATATCATTACATTTTCTCAGTCTACTTCAAAAAAGCCAATGCCTGTCATAAAATTAAATAAATCTGGGTGCTCCCACATTGTAATTTTCCATTTTGCATGTGCCACGCAAAAGAATACTACCTTCTGTTACCATAATAAAAGCAGCACATTTGCAACTTCAAATCCATGAGCTTATTAAAAACCTTATTTTTTTTTAAATTCATTCTCTTGTAGTTGGGCAATAAACTTGAAAATAGTTTAATGCTCTGATTGTCAAGTAGGTATAGATGATGACATTAAATATGAACAAGCACATCATTTCACGGGTGCAAGATAAGTTTATAAAATATAAATGCTCTGACAGTAAGAAAACATACTGCTATACTCAATTATATCATCTCTTCAAAATACAATTGCTTCTATGTTTGGTAAATAGAATAATCCAGGTCACATTCCTGTGTTCAACTGAGTTTCTAGTCCCTCCCTTTTCTCTAAATACTTGTGTTGTTTCTGCATGTTCTTAAGTGTCATCATGTATTGCTATAGGCATGATGGCTATATTTAACTAATAATGACAGTGGTTGTCATTAGATTTTAACTCAGTAACACTAGTCTGACATATCATTTGAAGTATGTCTTCAATTTAAATTTGATTAAAATTACAAACATCTCATCTATTGTGCCAATCAAAATGTTGTCACCCTTTCCCTGAACTTTTCTATGAACTTTCCTGAAATAAGTTATGGCAGCTTAAAGTGAAGGCTAGCCTTGGGTCATAAACATATTTTAAAATATGACTCCTGGAATAGAGCAGAGCAAGGCCACTTGGGGCTCCTTTTAAAAAAAGGACTTGACTTTGAATTACACACTGAACTCAAGGCAAAAAGCACAATATTGTGAGAGTTCAAAGGCTCTAACTCAGATTCCCATATCATGATATGTATATCAGTGCTCAGCAGGGATTTTAATTTGGTTATGGGTATTTTAAGATCTCAGACCTAGCAAATACCTTTGGTAGTAAAATCAGGGACTTGTGACAACCTGCATGAAAAGCTGATAGAAATGTACCTAGCAAGAGTTAGAGTAAAAGAAGGAAAATAAACAAAGATTATGTAGAAATACAATGTTTTAGACTATTATATATGGTAGGCTTTTACACACATAACTTTATATACTCAGAACTCTGTGAGATATCTACTATTGGGTTCAATTTATTACTAAGAAAACTGAGACTTAGAGAGGTTAAGTGACTTGCCCAGGCTCACACTGTAGCTTGCTTCCCTGGCAGTAATGAAGAAAGCAGAGATAAATGTTTCTGTTTTGTTTTCCTGAACCTATCTAGCTAGCTATTCTGGGGAGGGAGGAGTGCACACAAGATTTTGATTAAGAATAGCCCTGGGATTTTAATAGCAATTAGAATCTTAGTAATGTTTAAGAAATGCTATTCTCAGTGTTCTGTTCAGTTTAGACATTTATAGATATTTAATTTTCAAATAATAATTCTTTTTTTTTTTTTAGATACAAAGACAATATCCAATAATCCTTTTAGATATTTTTACCTCAGTTTTACAGGTAAGGTCCTTGAAGCACAACTAATCTATTCCTGGTCATATAAAAGGGACTAGAATCTTGCAAGATCATCTGACTTCAAGTCTAGGGTTCTTGCCACTAAATAATAATGCATTTCTCAAGTCTTTCCTAATAGATGTCTGAAAGCTTCAAAAAACTCCTTGAAGGGGGACCTGCCAAAAAGACTCGATTTAGAGTTTACTACAAATGCCTGTTTCATTTGACAAATTATCTCCTTTTGTTTCCATGACATTATTTGTTCTTATGATACCACCCTTTTGATTTCCTGATAACACCACTGTCAACAGATACTTTATTTACTTCTTTATATATTTATTGTCTTTGCTCTTTCTACCTCACTAAGCTCCATGAGACCTCTCTCTTGTTCATGCCATAATCTTAAGATTGCAGCAATGCCTGTCACACTATAGGGATTCAATGAATGTTATGATCAAATGAATGAAGGGTCTTTCTTTAACTATTCCTCTGCGTCCTTAGATAGAGAACTACATTTTTTTTTTACCTCCCACATTCTCTCTCAGCTCTAGCCAGGGAGATATTCTCTCTGTCCACTTTTACCCATTTAGCAAACAACTCAAGGTGATAAAGACAGTATATATAACCCTTCTGAGTTAATACTCTATGAGAATTAAAATTCATCTGGTTTCTTGGCAGCTATGACGAAAAGACCTTATCCAAGCTCCCTAAGGTCAGCTGTAATTCCATAAATAGAATCTTTTGGATTCAAAAGTGTTAAATACAGTGCATATATCCTAATAGTGCATATATCATATATTAAGAAATGTATCCGGCAAGGTTTAGAGTAGCAGCCTATCATCAAACAGTATTTTTCAATAAAACAATTGATGAGTTATACTAAGATTCTCCTACCAAATGAGTTATGAAAAATTGTTTTATCTTTTGCAATTTTGGATTTTGGAATTGTAAGTAACAGATTATGGAACTGTAGCACTAACTTAGGAATTCTGAGTAGTAAATATAATACACTTAAAACACGGAACTCAGGCATGACATGCAGGAAGTATTCAAATTATTAAGGAAGTTATAGGTTCACAAGCCCCTCCACTAAACAAGTGTAGCCTTTATATATATATATATACACATATATATATATGTATATATATATGCAATTCAGCAATTCATGAATATGTCAAGGATTTAGATTATTCTCAATGATTTGTATCATAAAGAGATGCTGCCACATACATGCTCTTGATTTCCCTATTAGCTAAGGACAGTTTTTGGAGGGTCCATCTCTCACAACATTCTTTAAATCTACATCTCTTTATATAGTACTGATATTCTACATACTTATGTACAGGTTTTAAACATTTGCAATAGGGAAATAAAATACATGCCTAAGTTTTATCCTCACTTGTAAAAATAGATAAAAGAATCATGCTGGGATGCCTGAATGGCTCCATCATTTAAGCACCCAACTCCTGATTCCAGCTCAGGTCATGATCTCAGGCTTGTGAGACTGAGACCTACACTGGGCTCCATGCTGAGCATGGAACCTACTTGGGATTCTCTCTCTCCCTTTCCCTCTGCCTGTACCCCCACCCCATCCCAAAGAATACATGCCATCTCAGAAGAAATTGAGTTTTTATCCTCTCTCTAATGTCATATTCTTGTTTTTGAATATATGCAGCTAAGTCACAAATAAAATGGACTGACAAATACTCTTGCCTAATACAAATACTATTCAAACAATATGATAATAAGGAATTTGGGAAAGCCCACCCTAACTCCTATAGTGGTTGCTCAAATTAAGTAATGCTCACCCCATAAGTGATCATCACAAAGCCCAATGTTAACTTTAGCAGACTAAAGCAGTCCTTGGTATATTCAGAACCATAGCATTGTCTTGAGATCTAGCAGCAAGAATAGCAAGGTGTGATTTGAGTTAGGTGGTGAGTTATTTCTCAAAACTTGTGCTTTTAACACAACCATTTAAAAATCAACAAATTCAGGAGACACATAATGGAACAAAATATAATGCATGAATCCAGGTTCATTAAACTAATGCATTTTTTGAAAAACAAAATATGACAGAACATTTCATTATCGGCACAGATAGGAGAAAAAGTGTTATGCTGCTATTTAGAATGTGTCTTGTGTGTCGTGGAATTGAAATATTTCCAAATCATCAATAATTAAAATGATGAGAATCCATCATTTCACTGACATTTACTTCTACATGAAAAGATCGTCTATTTTAAACGTGCTCACACATATTCTTGTCAATCACAAGCTGTCACAGCAAATTACTTCATTTTGTAGATCACATGGCAGTTAGCAGAAAATCTCTAGGTTTAAATTTAGATCTTAGGTGTAGTATCAAGAACACTTTTCATGGATTTTTTTTTCTGTGACTACATCTTTGCAATTCAGTATATTAAAGATGTAAAATTTTATTCATAGTACTCAGTTTCACTTCTGGTTAACAAAACTCAGGACTGAAATGAATCACTGTAAATGACAGCTCTAAAAGCCAAACAGTAGAATAAAATATACAAAAAAGAACGAAAATATAAAACTAAAAAAAAATTTTAAACTATCAGAACTCCATACAATGGAATTTGGACCTATTGAATTAAATCCAAACAGCTTTTTTCTCTCTCATCTTCTTTAAGATATTTAAGCAATTGCAAGGCATATCTTAAGCTGCCTACAGCTTCTAGTAGCTATAAAGGAGCTACCCTTTTGTAAACCCCATGAAATCTGATGTAAGAATTTTCACTGTGCCATCATTAAAGAAGATTCAAGAAACGGTGAATAAAATCTAAAGTGCATGCCCAAGGATCAGAAAACTTTTTAAATGCCTCTTTAAACAATTCATTAACTACATCTTCACAATTCTAGCAAAATCACTAATAGATTTCAGAAACTTCACCATTATTATATGACCTAATCAGACAGTTGACTTTCATCAACAGTCTTTTTTATTTTTTTCATCAACAGTCTTTATAAAGAAGATTCTATTTTTCCCATATATAATCTTCTGCTTAGGCATTTAACTTCAAAATGTAAGAATTATTCTAATACTGCATTTCAACAGGGAATGCTTCCTGTCAGTCTTGACCTTGGCTTAACCTCTATGAGAAAGCTTCGTGTTTTGAGGTATGTGATGAATAGCTCTCTGGCTTTCTATTAAATCCAGTGGCACTGACTGTCAACAGTGGTATTCAAAAGGGGTAGTAAAGTTAGTTAAAAATCAGAAATGTTCCTTAGGTCTTTTTCTACCCTAGTAAATTTGGAAATAGTTCTGAGGTAATTTTCATTATCTACACTGCTTTACCAAAGAATAAGAAAACCATGAAATATGGAAATATAATCGCCAATATATACATAGACTTTTTTGGCCCTCCTGTAGGAGAAATAATGTAAATTTTCCTTTGGAGGACCCATTTGATTTATGTTGTTGAATAGGGTTCTCACTTTTAAGGATTTATAACTTATTTACTCAGTTTAAGCTCCTTAAAGAGCAGGAGTTCTATCCCTAAGCCAGGACTGCATACATAGTAGATACTTAATAAAATACTTATGGGTTTACATTTAGATCAAACTGAAATAAGCTGAATTTAATATCAGAGATGAAAGAATAATGATAAATAATGATAAAAAAAGAAGTCAGCCCCCTTTTTTCATCTCTCTCTAACTGGCCTAGTGCCTGGCACATAGTAGACTCTCAACGAATGCTGAATGAAAGAAAATCTTTTTTTTTTTTTTAAAGATTTTGTTTATTTATTTGACAGAGAGAGACACAGAGAGAGTGAGAGGGAACACAAGCAGGGGGAGTGGGAGAGAGAGAAGCAGGCTTCCCGCTGAGCAAGGAGCCCGATGCAGGGCTTGATCCCAAGGACTCTGGGATCATGACCCAAGCCAAAGGCAGACGCCTAACGACTGAGCCACCCAGGAGCCCCATGAATGAAAATCTTTATATTAAAGTAATGACCAATTACTGACTCTAATGTCTATTGCTTAATTGCATATAAAATATTGATGATCCTGTGGAAAGATACAACAGTAACACCCAATTTTGCTATCTGTTTTCCCTTTATTTACCTTTAGAATGCCTTCTTACTCTAAATTTATCTGCCATCTTCAAAGCTATTCATACATGTCTTATAGTATTCATACGTGTCTTATAGTACACATATGGTAAATTGGCAAATTATTGATTATCCATAAAACACATACAAGAAAGGTAATTTAAACCTGATTTGAAAAAGTCCATGTGAATATGTGGGATATATATGTATATATATATATATATATATATATATGATATATAATACATATCATATAATATATATATATATATATATATATATATATATGAAATCTCCCCAAACCTCTCAAAATATTTAATTCAAGTTAAAGACTGTACTATGTACAGATAATATTCATTTACATTTATATTCTTAAGGTTCTGGAAAAAACTAAATATCAGTCTTCAGGCTTATAGGCTTATCTATGAGCTTAACTTAGACAAGTGCCTTTTTCCCCATTATACTTATCCTAGGTCTTTTTAATGGACATGTGATATGCTAGTCTGTGTCCAAGCTCACCTACAATTTCTTTTCTCAAAAGACAAGGCACATCTGCCACCTGCTCTACTCCGTGTCCCAGCAACAACTGTCGAGCAGCATAAAGATTGATTATCAGTCAAAAACCATTGCACAACACCAGATTTTGGTGGGTTAAGCTTGCTGATCCAGCAAGAGATGGTGTGAAATTTTCAGGAGTGTGTGCCAACATTTTGGTGCTAAAAGAACAGCAGTGCATGTCACAGTGAAACACAGCCAAAGATATGCAGACAAAGCAGAGAAGTTTTTTGTTCTGGACTTGGCTTTAAAAAGGATAAAAGAGAAAACAGAAAGTAGGAGGAAATTAGTTTGTACATTTAAAAATCATTCAACAAGCTAGTCATGTGTGTAACACTGTTATTTTAGGCATACATGTCCAGAAAAATTTCTAAGAAGTTAACTATAAGTAATTTTTATACATCTCTTCTACAATACCATTATCATATGAAAGGCAAGTATTTCTTATTAGTAAAAATAATCAAGGATCTTAAGGAAACACTCATTACATATACACTTAAAAAGATAAAATAGTCACAGAAACCTTTACCCACAAAGATGCATGGTTTTATAGAATATGATTTATACAAATGATTCAATGAATACAAAATAAAAGCAGCCATAGTTTAAAGTTAAATCAAGATTTGAAAAATATATGAGTCTATATTCTCACATAAGTAATTTTTAGTGACTACTGTAGCAACAAGTTTCTTTACCTTGAACCAAATTACCTTGAATTTTCTACTGAATTCAAGAAATTATTTCCTGATGATCAAGTATTTTTAAAGGGATAGAAATCCTACAATCGTCTTATATAACAACATTAAGAAAGGAAGAATTTTCATCACTTCATCTTAATGAACTCCAGAATTACTTTTCTTCCACTTATGCAATTACTGCCTAGACTTGTCCTTGGTTCACCAGCTTTGTAGCAGTTGCAGAAAAAAATACTTCTAATAGGTATTAAAAGTAGAGGGGAATACAGCAGTTAGATACACTGAATTTGTATGCTAAAGTTCTTATGTCATTTAAATGTAATTACCATATATAGCACTTAAAAATATGATCGTATGACATGCTTGTAAGAATATTCTTAGTACTTTCATTTCTTTCTCAAAATGTATTATTTCCCACTGAAAAGAAGGAATATTTTTTATTTTAGAAAAATCACATTTCTGAAATGTTAGAAACAATGTACTTTTAAAAAAAGACCTTACCAGCAAATATATCTAAAATACATATGTTTATATTTGGTGTATATATTATATTTATATTTCATGTATATACTACATATACATACACACACACACACACACACACACACACACACATTTCAAGGTTTAAAAAGTCAAGCTGCAGCATTTACTTTATGAAAAATTGTGTTAGGAAAATCGCATATATAAGAATTATGTGTTCATTCTGACCACATTTTCATAGTTATGTTAATGCTCTCTGAAAAAAGACCAAGAGTGTAAATGAATAAATGCTACTTGAAACTTTGAACTATTTTCTGAGAGAATAAATCTAATGCATTATGTCTGCTGGGTGTCACAGAAACTAAACAGTAAATTCAATAATCTCTGATTTAATTTATTATATTTTCACCATTTAACCTCCTGCAGGCTCCCTAATGTCTATTCAGATCTATATTAAATTAAGCACCAATGCTAATGAAGGGCAATAAACGTGGCTGTCAGTGGATTTTTCTTTCATTAAGCACATTATCCTCTTACTGAGCTGTAAATGCGTAAACATTAGTTTTGTTAAACCATGCAAAAAAGACAGGATGAAAATCATTTTTTAATTGCACCCCTTAAGCAATTTACTGTGGGTGGGGGTAGGGTTTTTTTTTCTTTTTTACCTTTAATTTTTTTGAATGGATCTAAAAAGGGCTCTCCTGTTGAAACATAAACGTCAGCTTCATGGGGTATATCTTGAGGTTTGAGGGCTTCAGTGCCGTCTGCCAAGAACACTCGCCGTGCGGCCATGTTCAGATTCAGCTTTTCTGTGCATTCCTCCAGCAACTAGAAGACAGAAAGCAAGAGGTAAGAGAAAGTGATTTAGGACAAAGAAAGCAACACATAGCCATGAAACAAAAGGTGGTAACAATGAAAACAGACCATCCATTGAGTCACTGGCCAAGTTAAGTAACTCAAGTAACTCCACCAACACACTTCCTAGCACATGAAAATATAAAATAAAAGGTAAATCACAGCACTGAGACTATATAATGATTGTCTAATTTTAGTCCTTATTTTGTCAGTTTAACAACTCCACAAGATAAAAAGCTGTTGTTTCTGTTTAATTCAACATACCATTTATATATCAATAAAAAAGAAAGGAATAAAATACCTGTGAGATCTATGTATACATAAGCAATTTACAGATTCATCACTAAAAAGAAAATTTTAACACAATAAATATCATCTTTTTCATTTCTTAAGTTATAAAAAGGGTAAGGGAAGAAGTAAAGCACTGAAAACTTTTGAAAACTATTTACCAAGGTGATGGTTGGTACTGTAACTTTGGTAAAGACTGTTCTAGATCCATTTTTGTAAGCTGTTACTGTAATCACTCCAGGATGAAGTTTGCGTCTTTGAGACAATCTATGCCAATTCTGGGCTGGCTGAAATTTTAAAGAAGAGAACTCTGCAACTCTGAAGGAAAAAAACCCACAAAAATTGGTGCATGTTAATTAGTGAAAACATTTAAATAAATATTATCCTAGAGATTTTTTATAGATATCAGCCCTAATGATTGTTCTCAAATATTCCTCAAAAAAAACTTTTTATAGGCTAAGATTGTCTGTATCTACTTAAATATTTTTAAAAATTTAACACAGGATAAGTTTGCTAAAACTGTTCATGTAAAACGCCTATCTGGGAAAAAATTATTTTTATCAATTACCTTATAAAACACAACACTCATTTTTTAAAAATTATATGTATGTATGTATGCTGTGTTCTTGTTAGAAAACAAAAAACAGTAACATAGTCCTAACATCATGAAATAGTAAATGGCTAAGATCTTCCCTTAAGTTTTCACGTTTACCAAAGTTCTTTGATTTTTTTTAAAACGATATGAAATTCAAATAGTTTCTTACTCTAAGTTTCTTATTCTATTCAACTTATTCTAGTTGTAACTGCTTTCATCTCAAATTTGTTTGTGGGTAGAAAGGGAAGATTTTTGAATTTTGTCTTCATTCAAAATCAGTTTCAATTCTTATTATTTTCTTAACAAAAGTACATGGCAAATGACTAGCATGTTGTATTTTTTATTTGAGTTCTCTAACTAACACTGTTAATTCTTAAGGCCACAGAAACAAAGTAAATATTTTAAAATAAAAACTTTAGGTAAATTAAAAGTCACAATATACCCACCTAATCAAACATATGAAAATAATGGGAGTATCAGTTTCTTAGTCAGATTTTTCCTTTTGCCAACATTTTCTTCTATCCATTAATTCTTAGGTTAATAGTTTATGATAACAATCTTGATATGAGGGGCGCCGGGGTGGCTCAGAGGGTTAAAGCCTCTGCCTTCAGCTCGGGTCATGGTCTCAGGGTCCTGGGATCAAGCCCCACATCAGGCTCTCTGCTCAGCAGGGAGCCTGCTTCCTCCTCTCTGCCTGCCTCTCTGCCTGCTTGTGATTTCTCTCTCTCTCTGTCAAATAAATAAATAAAATCTTTAAAAAAAAAAATCTTGATATGAAAATATATACACAAACTGGTTTTATGAGTTCATTTCAATTTGATTTAATTGCAAAATATTGATTAAGTATCAAAGGTATGCATTTCTATTTTAAACAAGTATCTGGCAAACAATTATTTTTGTGGTCCTAGTCTGATTCTCCTTCAAGTATTTTTTTTGAATTTCATATTATCCACACTGAAGTGTACCTCATGTTTTCCACAAGTATAATTAGCAAGGTGCTTTCAAAGAAAAAAATTAACAAAATAAAACTGAGGTGCTTTCAAAGAAAAAAATTAACAAAATAAAAACAGAAACAAAACCCTAGAGATGTGTTACATTTTAATGTCTGAAATAGTCAATTGAATCATTATAAATTCTGCTCAAAGGAAAAAGCTTCAGCAGTTGGTTAAAAGAACAGAGAACAGCTTTGATTACCTCAGTTGACCCACTGGAGCACTAACAGGTTTGTTTCTCTTGGATGCTGATATAAAACAAGAATTGTTTTTACTGTTTGATTTGTAGCTATATGGGTCTGATATTTCATCATGGCTATGATCTGATGCTGTTTGATGTGTGGAGTAATCTTGAAGTCCTGACCCTTCTGATATTGCCGCTGAATGCAAAAGTCTGTTGGGGCCAAACTGAGGCTGCAAATAATCTTCAGTAGTTTTAATAACCAGTTTTGCCTGGGATGACATAAACTCTCTGAAAGAAACAATCCATGGAAGAATACAATGAATGGATCTGTAATTACTTATTAACAACTACCCCATAATTGGTGGTCTGCTGTGTTCTAGACAAAATACTACACACTTGGCCATTATTTTGTTAAATCCTTACAACATCCCTGAGAAGTGGGTACTATTTGTATCCCCATTTTACAGATTTAAGAAATTGTGGTTCAGAGAGGCCAATTAACTTGACAAAGCTAACATAACAGTAAGCTGACAGGGTGGGAAATTGAACCTAAGCCTGTACTAAAATAAAGCCCACATTCATAACCATTACATTGACTTGCTTTACTCTATTAAAGAAGAAAGCTTGTATAATGCTTGAAACAATGCAAGTACAATTTTTAAATTCTTAGATTTCATTTATTAAAAACTAGCACTCTGCTCAGTATTAGGAAATATTAAAGTTAAAGAGATGTGGCTTCTACCCTCAAGAAACTTGCAAACTATCCCCTTATAAAGAGAGAATATATGTTAAGTAAGCCACTTGGAACTATGAGTTTGTATTAACTATAAATGCAAAACGAATTCCTTGAAGGCAAACTTACACTGTCTGGAATAAAGTTGATAAAGAGTTCATAGCAGACTGGGATTAGGGCGACCAACTCATCCTGGTTTGCTCAGGACTGCTCTGGCTTTGGCACAGGAACTCCCTCAGTCCCTCAGTCTCAGACAAATTGGGACGGCTGATAACCCTACCTGGAAGTTAAGCTGGAGGAACAGCATTTAGATGAACTATGACGTTTGAACAGGGGATCATATGACCAGTGACAAAGTCTAAATCTATGTGAATGCCAAGTTAGGAAGATGGAATATATAGAGAATTTGCTGGTATGACAAAATGAAACAAGCTTTAACATATTCAAGAATATTGAGCTGTGTGATGATTAGGAATAGCGGACAGTAGGCTTCCGTGTATTATTTCAGTATTCCATGTATTTTTATTTTTATTTTTATACAAGCCAAATCTGCTTCTGTCCAATTTACTGGTTCCTCAACAGTTCTTATACATAATGTAATATGACTCCACCCAACCAAGCAATCATAAAATAGCATATGCTTAGTGTGGAAAGCTTGGCACAGACAGCCCTTCTCCCAAACTTTTCTGATCCACCAATGTCATTATAGTCACAAATATTTCTTCTGGCCGGTCCTATGTTCACAAATGTGTAAAATGGTTGATTATTTCTTCTGAAAGAATGGAAGGCAGTCAAGTGCCACAGGGAAAATTGGTGTGGGTGTGTGGATGTGAGTTGACAGGGTGGATGAATAAAGCTGAACACTGGGATCCAAGCAGTTGTATTTGTTATCACATGTTTCGCATTTCGCATTTTGTTTATTGTCAAATATTTTTATAAATAACCTAATGATTTTATGTAATAATCCATTATCAAAGCACCGGAAAGTGGAATGTTTTTATTTTTTCCAAATTTCAAAGTTTCAACTGTATTGATGGAAGGGCAAAAGGCAAGCTGAGGGCAAAACTGGAGCTGACACACCGCAAACGCCACCCCCTTAGGGTGGGATATGTATAACATTCCTCAGGCACTATTGATGGCCTCAGAACAAAGGTAGGGAGAAACAAATTGTCAACTGATAAAGATCACTGTCATGCAGGATGTGAAACTCCACTATTGTTCTTAACTGTCTTAATCATTTAGAAGAAAAACGCAATCTTAATAACAGCTAGACCACCAAGAACCTATAGACTCAATTTCCTGGAGCCCTACTGTCCTCTTCACTTCCATAAGATAGAAAACCCTATATAATCAGTCACTTCTCATAATCACAGTTCAGCTCTTTCTGCCCTCGGATCCTTTCCCAGTGCTCTAATAAAAACTTCTTTTGCACCATAAAATGCCTCAAGAATTCTTTCTTGACTATTTTGTTCAATGACCTTGCATCATGTGTCATACCTTTAATTCTTGAGTGTCTTGCCTTTTTCACCTAAATACTGTCTTATAACCATTTTTTTGGCTGCTATGCGATCTTTACAGATTTTACTAAAATGTAAAATTTTATCAAATAATCTTACTTATATCTTGCCTTCCTCAATCTAGGCATATAAAAGTTATTTAGTGTTTTTGTCTGCTGTCATATCTTCTCCCTGTCTTCTGGTAAGAGCATTGGCATCCTTTAGGGAAACTTGCATCCTTCACCCTCCCAACTTCACATGATTCTGGTAGAGTTAGGACAATAAATTATATGAGATTTACACAGCAAATGGTTAAAATAATTAAATATATGATTTTATGATATTTATTTATTATCAGCTTTTCTCTAGTAATTTATGTAAAAAAGGGGGAGAAAGGTAGTTTTTTTATGCGGAAAAGTCATTTTTGGCTCACCATCTGTAGTCTTCAGTTTTGATTTGTTTTATCAATGTTGATGACAGGTTTGAACTAGTTCTTACACACTACTAAACTCTTCTTTCTTATAACAGTTGATATGTTGCCTAGTCTTTGGGTGTGAGAAGATAATCATAGAATTGTTTGGCAAAGCTAACTCGTCCTACAAAGGGAATTAAACCCATACACATGGTTTGCTAAATTAATTCTGGAAATGAGGGTGTTAGGACAATTCACTTCAAACACATTTGGGTTTCAGGTGACTAAGCTTGTTACTAGTATACACAGAAACTTAAAAAAGAAAATAAAAACATTCCAGCAGGGCACAAAGAGAATTAGAAGACCATTCATTGCTCTTCAGAATATACTAGTTACTTAAAAACAATTCCCGTAGAAGTGCTTATTATTGTAATAGCATTGAATGGGAACAGATGGTAGCTACACTTGAGGTGAGCATAACGTAATGTATAAACTTATCCAATCACTATGTTGTACACCTAAAACTAACGTAACATTATGTGTTAACTATATTCAACTTAAAAAACTGAAAAACAAGGACCCCTGTCTGGCTCAGTGACTCGTGATCCCCAGGTCGTGAGTTTAAGCCCCATGTAGGGCATCAAGCTTACTTTTAAAAAATTACAGGGGCGCCTGGGTGGCTCAGTGGGTTAAAGCCTCTGCCTTCAGCTCAGGTCATAGTTTCAGGGTCCTGGGATCGAGCCCCACATCAGGCTTTCTGCTCAGTAGGGAGCCTGCTTCCCCCCACCTCTCTCTGCCTGCCTCTCTGCCTACTTGTGATCTCTCTCTCTCTGTCAAATAAATAAGTAAAATCTTTAAAAAAAAAAAAAAAAAATTACAAACAACCAAAACCACAACTCCAGTAGAGTGCCACATTTTTTGACTCCGCAACCTCATCTATACTTCTGTGTCTAACTGCTTCCTCTTCTGATTGATACAGAATTCTGATGAATGCAGAATTCATCATTATTGCCTAACCTACCTCTATTCTTCTCCTCACTCCTCATGGGTTCTGCTAATCTCTCTATGTGCCTCCCCATTTTTGTACCACCTACTTTCTGAAGACTCTATGACTTACATACAATGACCCCAAAAGTTTAACTGCATCATTAGCCAGTTCAGGATACTCTGTTGGCTAGAATTCTTAAGCCAGGCAATCTCGTAAGCCACTGGCAATCCTATGGATGGGAAAGTACCTGTCAATGGCCCAAAAACTATAGACAGGAGAGCAGGATAATAAGATGCAGAGGGCTTCAAATAATGGACTCTCAGATACATGCAAAGAGAGGAAAATATACTTGGCAGGGGACTTGCATAGCCTGTCTCCTATACCAAGATAAGCAGAGACACTGACTGTGTGATTGAAGAGGCAGGCAAAGGAGGTAGCTCTACAGTAGTAGCAGTCAACTAGTAGTGTTCTTTAGCTAATAGAACTCTAAGTAGACTGAGTAGACAACTCTAACTCTATTTAGACTATATATGTCACCATAATTATACTCTCCTTATTTGTCTTTCTTTCTCTTATTCTCCACCTTTTTTTCTTTGAAAGATCTTTTTGCCTCCTCTGCAAAAATTTCTTAGAAATCCCATGACAGTCAGATTAAAGTCAACTTCCTTCTATCTCCAGATTTATATATCTTCACATAGCTATCTTCCTCCCAAAGGTTTTACCTTCTGAGAATTGTACTCTTTATTCACATAGTTATCTCCTTCACTAAAATAGTCTTTGTCTTTTAATTGAGAATTTAGCCTATAACCTTACAATTTGTTTTTTTTCTATGTATTCTATGTACCTTTTCATTCCTTTTCTTGTTTTCTTTCAGATTAAATAACATTTTTTTATTATTTCATTTTCCTTTCTATTAGGTTGAATGCCCTACATTGTTGAACCTTACTTTTAATGGAACACTGGCTATTATAATATGAATTCCTTGTCTTACTAAAGATTAATATAAATTACTAATTAATTACTCTCCAGACAACGCAAGACCTTAGAACAGATCGTACCCATTTGCTGCTGCTTCTTTGGGCTGGTGGTCTATACTTCCTTATTCCATTTTTCATAGATAGGTGTATCTATCTTTCATGGATCCTAATTTTGCAGGGAACTCAGCTCCAAAATTCCACCTTGCATGGACTTAAGGCTTTGCATCCTGTCCTCCCTGTGCTTCTTATAAATAATAATTACACAAAATTTATATTATAATTTCTTTTAAAAATCTAGACTTTGTTACAACTGTTTTTTACAAAATTTGATAAACTGGCAGTTTTCTTGAGCTTTGTTTTTCCCAAATGATACTGATTTTAGTTTAATACTAAGGTCACTTTTATTTATTAGTTTATCTTATTTATTAGCTTATCTATTTATTAGCTTATCTTATTTATTAGCTTATCTTTAATAAGTGGATGGGTATAGGAATACCATGTGGATTTCTAAAACAATGTTTTAGGAAATCATCCTTTATCATAAAAAAATAACCTTACTTTGTCCTCACTTACTATTGAGGCTATCTGCCATATTCTGGAACCTGCACTAATTTTATAACACAGATTTTCTTTTTAACATTTCTATGTCAGTTATTATCTTGTCCTGGAAGTCTATGATGTGTCTCTACATAAATCTTTTCTTATATCTGTAAACAACCCACATATATACAGATTTCAAATTGTTCTTTCTTTGGTAAGATTTCTATGCTACCTTTGTTTTTTGTGGGTTTTTTTTTTTTTTTTTTTTAAGATTTTATTTATTGATTTGACACAGAGAGAGCACAAGTAGGGGGAGCTGCAGGCAGAGGGAGAGGGAGAAGCAGGCTCCCCACTGAGCAGGGAGCCTGATGCTGGGCTGGATCCCAGAACCCCAGAAATGAGGGGAGATGCTTAAGCTACTGAGCCACCCAGATGCCCTTCTAGATTACCCTTATATATAGGAATGCATTTCCTTCCTGTATGTTCACACTTGCGCTGGTAGATTGGATAGCTGGAATCACTATACTTCATTAATTATATCCTCCATCTAAAATTCTAATATAGGGGGGCACCTGGGTGGCTCAGTGGGTTGAGGCCTCTGCCTTTGGCTCAGGTCATGATCTCAGGATCCTGGGATCGAGCCCCGCATTGGGCTCTCTGCTCCGCGGGGAGCCTGCTCCCCCCTGTCTCTCTGCCTGCCTCTCTGCCTACTTGTAATCTCCCTAATAGATAAATAAAAAATCTTTAAAAAAATAAAAATAAAATGTTAATATGGGAGACCTCAATTTCTGTCAAATATTTCAATTCACCACTGTATTATTTACTCTTTTACCAATGGTAAAAAGCATTTTTTCTAGCCTAAACCTAAATTCTGCTATATTAGGTTGGTACAAGACTATCAATCAATCATAGTACTTCCAAAATACAACTTCTTAAAAAATAACTGTTATCTATCAGTTTCTATTCTATTCTATTAGTTTCTATTCTATTCTATTCTATTAGTTTCCTATTGTTGGACAACAAATCACCACAAACTTAATGGCTTACAACAATACCCATTTATTATTACACAGTTTCCCTGGGTCAAGAGTCTGGGCAAAACTTAGCAGGATTCTCTGCTCAGGATCTCATAGAACTGAAATCAAGGTGTCAGCGGGGCTGCAGTCTCACTTGATGCTCCCAGTCTTTTTCCAAGGTCATTAGGTTTTTCCAGAATTTAGGTCCTTAGAGCTGCAGAATTCATAGTGACTATCATCTTCCTTGAGGCAAATAGAAACTCACCTTTCTGATTTTTTTGTTTCTGACCTCTAAATTCTTATTTAATAGTTGATTTGATTCAACTAGGATAATTTCCCATTTAACTCAAAGAGAACTAATTATTTACTTTAGCTACAACTGCAAAAATCTCTTTTACCTTATAATGTAACCTCATCATGGGAGTGACATCCTATCATATTCACAATCCCACCCACACTCAAGAAGAGGAAATTACACCAGCCATATACACCAGGAAGTGGGAATCTGGGGGGCCACATTAAATTTCTACCTACCACACTAGCTATACAATTATGCAGTTTTCATTATCCATTTTTTTTGAGATTCTGATCTTTTATTTTCTGGAAAATTTAAATACAAGTACTTAAGATTGAATTTAGTCATCATTCAGTAGTGAGGATATTTAAAGAGTGTGTCACAGATTTTGATGACAAATCCAAAGAACTAAAAAAATGCTTTGAGAAATGGCATTTTTATTAGAATAAATTACTTCCTAAAAAGAGTACTTTAGAGGAGGAGATATTCACTTGGATATAAATGTTCTGGTATGTTTCCTTTAAACAACATCAGCAACATTACTTCTGAATTATTTTATTTTCAGTGATTGGCAAAAAAACTATTTCTTTTAGCAATTGAATAATACTTTAGAAATTAGGTCATTAAAAAAAAAAGTGATGAGATGTGTCTACATCTATTAAACTATGTATATTTTTAAGGATCTTATGTGTGCTTAAATGAAGATGAAATAAAACATGTTAAAATTTAACCTTAAAGCAATATGGATAAAAATATCAGTTAATTAAAAACTCTAACAGTTCAGGTAAACAAATCTTTTTAAAAAAAGATTTTAGGGGTGCCTGGGTGGCTCAGTTGTTAAGCGTCTGCCTTCGGCTCAGGTCATGATCCCAGGGTCCTGGAATCGAGCCCCGCATCGGGCTCCCTGCTCGGCAGGAAGCCTGCTTCTCCCGCTACCATTCCCTCTGCTTCTGTTCCCTCTCTCGCTGTGTTTCTCTCTGTCAAATAAAATCTTTAAAAAAAAAAAAGATTTTATTTATTTATTTGAGAGATAGGGAGAGAAAGAGAGCACAAGGTCAGGGAGAGAGTGGGGAGAGGCAGAAGAGAGAGAAGCAGATGCCTCACTGAGCAGAGAAGCCCAAAATGGGCCTTGATCCCAGAACCTCAAGACAATAACCTGAGTTGAAGGCAGACACTTAACTGAGCCACATAGGCATCCTGGTAAATGAATCTTTTAAACAATTTCTTTACATGATATAATGGATATGGTAAGTCACAGAACTACAAAGCTCAAAGGTACATCAGTAGATTAAGCTTTTATCCTTTTCTCAAACACTACTATACCACGTCTATGTATCAGTTTTTTATCATAATCAAAAAGATTGTCAAAGATAGATCTTATACATTGTAGAATTTATAGCCCTCTTGATATTCTAGGTTACTATTTAATTATACTTTACTTTTTGTAATTTTTGATAAATCTAGTTTACAATTTTTACTTCACAAGTAACAACTAAGTAAAGATCTGAGGTCCAAAATTCTAAGAAAATATGCTCAGAGAGGAGTACACAAAATGATAGACCATGATAAAATATAAGGGTATAACTCTAGTTTTGTTTTTTTTTTTTTTTTTTTTTTTTTAAGATCCTACCTATCCATTTGACAGAGAGAGACAGCAAGAGAGGGAACCCAAGCAGGGGGAGTGTGAGAGGGAAAAGCAGGCTTCCTGCTAAGCAGGGAACCTGATGCAGGGCTTGATCCCAGGACCCTAGGACCATGACCTGAGCTGAAGGCAGACGCTTAACCTCTGAGCCACCCAGGCGCCCATAACTCTAGTTTTGACAAGAGCAATTTTTCTTCCCATTTCTCTGCTTTAAAAACATTAGTGGGTCTTAGTGGCTTTTTATAGCAATTTGAGGAAAACTAGTAACATCATACTTGTCAATCTCCTATGCAAGGACTTCTACCAGTTGGTGCTGCTCATTGCTCCTCTGCAATATTCTTCAGCTATAATTATACCACTTTGCCTTCTTTAGTTCTTACCAGTGTTTTGCCAATGGGTTTCACTCAGCTGATCTATACCCATTATTGTACATCTTTCAATAAGCAGGCATTTAATAAATATTAATCTAAACTCAGTGATGATATTTCCTAGAACTCCTTCCATAATAACAATAATTGTCTAGTGGAAGAGAGAAATGTTATACAAATAGTCACACATATGAATTTACAATTACTGTGATTAGTACTGTGAAGGCAAGTCCTGGTTATTATGGGGAGAAATTCAGAAGTTAGGGGAATAGAGGAGGCCTCAACAAAGTTTCTCAAACTGACAAGATACATGAGAGGAGTTAATCCTACCAAATCCTAGTCATTACTTATTCTAAATCATCTGCCAGGTCCTGTATCATCTGATACACTAGTTTGCATATTGAAATGTTTGCTTTGTGATTTGTTATGTGATTTCATACGATTTCACATTCCACTCTGCAAAGGTAAGATCTTTGTTTTGTGTCTTTTATACTTCTACTAGAACTCAACCAGTAATTGATATGCAGGACTTCTTCTTTGATAATTATGACATCATGCCAAAATGTACCACAGAAATGCCACTGACAAACACAATTTTAGAAGTAAAATACAATAAAGCCAAATCCATGAGTTATGTCAGGTAATATTATTTATTCAACAGTTATTCCACTGATTTTTCCTTAAAAGAAAAGCCGCAGTTATATTTGAGGATTCATCCTCTTTATATGCCCATGGTAGGTATCCCCTGATCAGCTCCAGTGGGTAAATTCTCAGTGTCTAACACCATTGATGACAATTATATTTCCCTTGTCCCTTGCAGGTTAAGTACTCAGTTTGTGATCCAATTCTGGCCAATGAGACTTAAGGCAAAGTCGTCTGGAAAAGGTTTTTTGCCCTAATAAAAAGAAATATAGGAGTGCCTGACAGACTCAGTCAGTAGAGCATGGGACTCTTGATATGGGGGTTGTGAGTTCAAGTCCTATAATGAGTATAGAGATTACTTAAAAAAATCATAAGAAAAGAGAGAGATGGGGCACCTCAGTGGGTTAAACCTCTGCCTTCGGCTCACGTCATGATCTGAGGGTCCTGGGATCGAGCCCCACCCCACATCGGGCTCTCTGCTCAGCTGGGAGCCTGCTTCCCCCTCTCTCCCTACCTGCCTCTCTGCCTACCTATGATCTCTCTCTCTCTCTCTGTCAAATAAATAAATAAAATCTTTAAAAAAAAAGAGAGAGAGAGAAGAGAGAGAGATAAGTGATCAAATATCCATTTGCTTAAACTGGACACTGTTGAGTGAACATGTAATAAGACATTTTGGAAGTAGAAGGAGTCATACCCAAGGATCTAGCCAATATTCTGAGGATGGCAGAGGGAACAATCCAAAGAGCCAGGCTCCTTGAAAACATGGCTGAACTTAACCCTAGAAGTGCCTTGCATCTGAGGTTCTTATTATGTAAGATAATGACTTCTTCCTGATTTTCCACATTTTTAACATCGCTTTCAGTTGCTGTTACTTTGTGCTAATAGTAGCCTAACATAAAATCAGCTCTTGAATCACACTTGCTTCACTTTTTGTTTTACTCAAAATCTTTACTAATTTTATAATGGGCTAAAGTATAAACTAATATGGTATGTTCTAAACATTTTACTTTTACTTAATCAGGAACATTTTGCTAGAAACTTCAGGATAAGCATAAAATGACACAGAGTTTTTATTTCCCTGCTCTTTAAACACAAAGTATCCTTGGTGAATTTGGATTTCTATGGCAGAAATCTGCATGTGGCTAATAACTCTATTCGTAAGTAGGAAGTGTGGCTACTTTGACAGATCATGGCTCAATAACAAACATTCAGGTCTAAGTCATCACACACTTTAGATATGAATTCAACACCAGGATAATGACAGTTGCCAAAGATTTATACTTGCTGTCACTTCATACCAGTGTTGGCTGTCAAAATGTCTCTTTTTCTTATACAGAAGCCATAGATTTTTTTATGGATAGCAATTACTTACAATATACAATGAAGTACATCAAATCTAACAACCACTCTTTAGCCTCTCATTACTTGGTAGTCTCTTTGTTAAATGTAGTCAACGATTTTCATCTAAATTATTTATTTATACTGTATATTTGACAAGCATATCTTTCTTGATTTATATTCTTATGGCATTTAAACCTTCATAAAGAGTTATGTTTTTTTAATATTGTCATTTGTAAAATTTATCTTTATTCTATTCCAATGTTAATGGTAATTAAACTCTCTAACTGGAATAAATACAAATAAGAAAATGTAAACATAAGGGAAAATGACCCTAAGTACATTCAATAATAAATCACTAGCTTAAAATACTGAAATGTGACTGATAAAAGAAATAACCCCACATATGTTTGGTGAATGTAACCTGCTATAAAATCTCTGGAGTACACAAAGCACAAAAATTTCATTAAACTTCATCATAACCTTTTTCCAACTTGATGAAATGAATAACCTAAAGATATAAATAACTTTCTACAATTACTAGATAAAATGTGATTTAAACATCATAGAAAATAAATAACAGAAGTGATAACAATAAAAGTGAACAATTCCCCCCCAAATTTTATTTCCAACAGCAGAAGAAATTATATTTCTAGCTTGGCCTAGAATTTAGGTAAGAGTATCCCAACTACAGAGCAATTCCAGTTATTTTATAACATATACTATGTCAGATTTTTACTAGCAACTTGATGATTCAATTTTAAAACGGATGTAAGTCCTTATTTAATGTACTAAAAATAATTTCTCCCACAGGGAACTAAAAGAGTTGGCAACACACTCAACTGCAAACAAGATTAAAAAATACTGTAACTTTCTATTATAAAAATCATGAAATTATATCCTTAGATGATCATCAGCTAAAAATCATTAAAATATTTTATGTGTGGGGTAAAAAGAGATACTAATTTTTTTACAAAATTCTCTTAGTTTTAAAATGCAAATGTAGGGGTATCTGGGTGGCTCAGTGGGTTAAAGCCTCTGCCTTCGGCTCAGGTCATGATCTCAGGGTCCGGGGATTGAGCTCCGCTTCAGGCTCTCTGCTCACTGTGGAGCCTGCATTCCTCCTCTCTCTGCCTGCCTCTATGCCTACTTGTGAACTCTCTTTCTCTGTCAAATAAATAAATAAAATCTTAAAAAAAAAATGCAATTGTAGTTTAGAAATATTCTACTCAGATTCAGAAATATCTTCTATAAATATGACAGAACTGTCCATAGACACCTATTATCAATCAATAATTAATTCTGCCATCCATGTCTTAAAGGCTGGTGCCCTATTCCAGGTCACCTGGAATACATCAGACTACAGCTAGGTAGGAAAAGTTTCTTATTGTGCTGCTTTCCTGGAAGTAGCCATAGGAATTAGGCTAGATATTTCCAGTCATCTGACATCCTAGTGGTAAGTCATAAAATGGGAGGATCAAACCTTCTTTGGCACAATATGTTGAACTCATTTACACTGTTGGTGATTAGTTTGCTTGCTGGGGGAAGGATCCCAGCACAGCAGTTTTCACTCTATTATCAACAAATACAACAGAGTGACAAAGGAAAAACATCACAAGAACACAAGAACACAAGAGAGAGAAGAGTGGATAATGTGAATTCAGTAGAGAATAAATTAATAGCATCGGGTAATAACGTGAATAAAGTGACCAGTCACTGTATGGCTTGCAATGAATGGATTTATACCTGTGGGCATATTTTGTAGAATGTGTAGTATGTTTAGTGGAAAGAAACATAATATCTTGTGATATAAGTAAAGGAACAACAAATTGACTATATTTTAATAATTATTTCTCATAAAAAGGTCACAAAGATGGAAGGAAGGTGGCAGGGAAAACAAGAATGAGACAAGCAAAGTTTTAACCTCAATCAGGAGGAAAATGTCTTACCTCACAGAGAAAATTGCCTCTCTCTCATAATCATATTAATGCCAAAGGATCTTAGATTACCTTTAGCCTTTATGAACTTGACCCCTTTCAGGTTGAAACTCATCATCTTCTTTTTCATGAAAGGAAAAGATCTCTGAGCATTGTCTTTGACTTTCCATTTGATTACCAAGAAAAGGTTTACTTTATTTTCTAGGTACATCATAATCAAAGTCAATGGTAACAAGGTAGTGGCAAAAAAGAAGTCAGGATTCAGACAAAGAAATATGAGTAGCACATTGAAATAAACTATAAAAAAAAAAAACAGGTGGTAGGAAAGTATCACATGAAAAGAAAGACTGACATTAAAAAAAAGGACAAATAAAGCCAGACTTAAAAAGAATCAGAATCAAAGAAAGAAAATAAGAAAAAAGAGGAAAGAAACTGTATAAATGAAATTATAGTTAACTCTAACAAAAAAATAAAGAATCTAAAAAAACACAAAAGACAGTTGGAATAAAAGGTGAATGTAGGAGCACCTTCAGTTGTTAGACGTCTGCTTTTGGCTCAGGTCACTGTCCCAGGGTCCTAGGGTGGAGCCCGCATCTGGCACCCCACTCTGCGGGAAGCCTGCTTCTCCACCCCCCCACACTCCCTCTGCTTGTGTTCCCTCTCTCGCAGTGTCTCTCTCAGTCAAATAAATAAATAAAATCTTTTAAAATAAAAAGTGAATGTAGTACTATTTTAAGGAGGAAAATTGGTAAAAAATAAATTCTAAAGGGAATACACATTATATTAGCAATGGTATTTGTAGAAAGGCATACTTAAAAGTCTGATTTAGAAATTGTTTTCCATCGTCTTATTGGAAAGACTATTCTCATGAATAACTTACATCTCTACAGTATAACTATATTAGGTAATGATGTTCTAAAAAATTATCTATGCATATAGCTAATACAATGTGTAAATAACCTCAGACACTGCTACTATGGACTCAGAGGTCAGAGGAATAAAGGAAAAAAAAATTAGCTAACAGTCTAGATTTCAGTTTCACCTAAATTTACCAACACACAAAAAAAACCAATTTTAAGATATAAATGTAATGTGGCATATTTATAAGAGATTAACATAATTCTTAATTTATGAATATTTTCTTCAATGTGCTTATAGTATATGTTTTCTATTTAACGTTAAGACTATGACATCAGGGCGCCTGGGTGGCTCAGTGGGTTGAAGCCTCGGCCTTCAGCTCAGGTCATGATCTCAGGGTCCTGGGACTGAGCCCTGCCTCTGGCTCTCTGTTCAGCAGAGAGCCTGCTTCCCCCTCTCCCTCTGTCTGCCTCTCTGCCTACTTGTGATCTCTCTCTTCTCTGCCAAATAAATAAATAAAATCTTTAAAAAAAAAAAAAGACTATGACATCACATTTGGCCAGCCAATAGCTTATCAACACCTGACAGGGGCGCCCAGATGGCACCATAGTTGTTTAAGCATCCAACTCTTAGTGTCCATTCAGGTCATGATCTCAGGGTTGTGAGATTGAGCCCTGCATCAGCTCTGTGCTGGGCATGGAACCTGCTTGGGATTCTTTCCCTCTCCCTCTGCCCCTCCTCCCCCTCCCCCACTCCTTCCCAGTGTGCTCTCTCTCTTTCAAATAAATAAATCTTAAAACATGCATACACTTGGCAGATACTTTTTCATTCTTTCACTTTCTAATGGAAAAAAAAAAAACACAGGAAAAATACCTCTGTCTCCTCTGCTTTGCATTTCTGAGAAGTGTAATAGACTACAGTAGTCAAAAGTTCTAGCTATGGAGTTGGATCCACATGGGTTCAAACCATGTGTTCTCTACCTACAAGCTCTGTGATCTTGATCAAGTTAATTAACCTATCTAGGTCTTTGTTTCTTCATTGGTAAAATGGAAATGTTTAAATACTACCTGCCTTACATTCCTCCCAAGGTTGTTTAGAGAACTAAGTAGATACAATGCAGGTTAAATGTTTATTTAGCATGGTGACTGACATAAAGCAAAATATTATCTGCCCCATTATCATTTTTATCATTATGCTACTGTGCAAGTCAAACTCCAGGGATAATTTCTGTTTACTGCATCATCTACCTTTCTTCTTTCCATAGCATAAAAGAAATTGAAGGGCTCCAATCCAGGCAACAACCTTCACAGCCCATGATACCTCCAAGTTATTTTTTTTATATCTCCAAGTTATTATTGATATCATCTCCACAAAATACTGAGCATTTACATAGACAACTTTCTGTAGGCACTTTATCTCCTTCAGGATTCAGTTTAGGCTGCTGAAATAATATTCTTACCTTGGTAAATCTTTTGAAATACATTTGTAAATTGGGTGAATGGTATTTCCATTGAAGGTGCCTCTGGCATTGCTCTGCTGTGATACCTCCATGGCTTTAGTCAGAGGTGATAAAGAAGACTGAGAAAGTGATGCTCCATGATCATCTGCTTCTCTTTTTGCCATTTTCAGCTAAAATGAGGTAGAATGTTATTTAATTTAAAAGATAATACCCTCCAGGTTTACAAATTGAGGCTGGGCATCAATCACAATTTATTTCTCATCATGTTCTAGATTACATAGCAGTTGCTAAATATGAGATCTCATGATAAAAACAAAACGAAACACAACACAATACAACACAACACAACACAACATCGGAGATGAAAGCCTAAAGAAAAACAAAAGTATGCATTTAAGCCTTTGAATGGTATAATCCTGGGACTTGACTGGCTCAGTGGGTAGAACATGCCATTCTTGATCTCTGAGTTGTGAGTTCGATCTTCCTGTTGAGTGTAGAAATTACTTTCTTTTATTTTTTTTAAGATTTTATTTATTTATTTGTTTGAAAAAGAGAGAGAACAGAGGGAGAGGGGACAAGAGAATGTGGGGCTAGATCCCCCAATCCTGAGATCATGACTGAGCTGAAACCAAGAGTCCGATGCTTAAAGGACAGCCCCCAGGCGCCCTGGGAATGCAATTTTAAATAGGTTTGTCAGCATAGGCCTCACTGAGGTGATTAAATCTTGGCAAAGACTTGAACGAGGGTCTTTGCTGTCTGCAGCTGAATCTAATCCCCAAACTCCTGATATTCCTTAAACTAAATTGCTTTTCAAGTTCCTAGTTAGCTAGTTAGCAATTTGCTAGACTTATTGTTAATTAAGCATCTGGAAGAATGAAAGAACTATAATATAACTTAAACTCACAAGTAATACAGAGAAATACATTCCTATAATACAGAAGATCATGTCTTTTTCTTCCACTTTCTAGCTATGTGACCTTGAGTATTATAGCCTTTCTGAGGTTTAATCCTCGCATTTACAAAACTGGTTATCCACATGGATATGAGGACTAAATAAATAAAATGGTGAACATGAAAGCATTTGGCATAGTGCTCGGCACGTGGTAGATGTTCATGAAATGTTAGGTGAATCTGCATCGATATCAAAATAAGAAAAGGTATCTCTTTCTCCATTGTTTAATAAGAAAAGGTGCTATTCTCTGCCCAGCACTCCTCTGGTATTGCAACTGAAGACCAAAGGGCTATTGACCTTCCTTTACAAGGTCCTCCTCTCAGGCTTCCAAGACAACCACTGCTTGTTCAATTTGTTCATAGGTTGAGTCCTCTTAATTGAGGAACGCTTGTAAGAGAAAAACTCTAGATGTGTATAGCAAGGCAAAATTATATGATTACAAAGCAAATCACCTTGCAGAATGAAATCATTTGATGGCCCCGGTGTGTTTATTATATAGTCCAATTATTAAAAACTAAGAAAATTTGCACCAAACTAGTCAAAAATAACTCTTGAAATAGAGAAATCGAAAAAAAATAACTCTTTTTACTTATGCATGATTACAGTCCTAATCTTCACTAAAAAAGGCAATCATTTTAGTGATGGTATAGTTTTATTTTCCATGTAAAATAGTTTCAGGATGCCTTCTGGTGGAATGAATTATATACGCGTGAAATCATTACCATTATTAAAGCAATATTTCTTCTATAATGTTACTATAAAAACAGTGTTATCCTCACTAAAAGTAGAGCATATAACAGGTTAAGCAGAACATGGAAGAATATAGTAAGTTTACAGATAACATTCATGCACATTATTAATTAAATGAAAACTAATTGTTAATTAGAAATTAAAGAAATAAAAATGCATTAATTTTAATTTGACTGACACTACTATGGTATTTTAAAGGCACAGGTAAAGGCATTGCCTTATATTTTATTAACACATGCATAGTTTATTTACTGATACACTGAGAAACCACTATTTTTTTTTTTTTACTTTCCCCATCTCTTAATCATTTTACATAAATATAAGCTCTCACTCATGCCCACCCCTAGACCTGCTCTTCCACCTTTTAAAAAAGGCATTCAAGCACACAGTGGTTATAGGCCTGGACTCTGGAACCAGAGTGTCCAGGTTTACATCCCTACTGTCCACTTAGCTGTGACACCTTGGACACATCACATAACATCTTTCTGTATTGGTTTCTTCATTTGTAAGAAAGAGTTAAGAACAGGGACGCCTGGGTGGCTCAGCGGGTTGAAGCCTCTCCCTTTGGCTCAGGTCATGATCTCAGGGTCCTGGGATCAAGCCCCACATCAGGCTCTCTGCTTGGCGGGGAGCTTGCTTCCCCCTCTCTCTCTGCCTGCCTCTCTGCCTACTTGTGATCTCTCTCTCTCTCTGTCAAATAAATAAATAAAATTAAAAAAAAAAAAGAGCTAAGAGCAGTAGCCACTCCATAAATTTGATGTGCTTGCACATAGTAGATAGAATGTGTCAGCTACAGAAGAGAAAAGGTTTGATGGTCTTCAAGTTAGGATACTAACTATCAATAACTAAATGGTACTTGGGGCTTTCCAAGGGGCAAGAAAGTGTGGATAGTTGTAAGCAAGAAAGCCTAAAAAAGACTTTCAAGCATGAAAGATAAAAATTCCGTAGAAAAAATGCAATGGAAATAAAAGTTTCAGGAGAGGGGCACCTGGGTGATTAGTTGGTTGGCTCAGTTGGTTAAGTGCCTGCCTTCAGCTCAGGTCATGATCCTGGGGTCCTGGGATCAAGTCCTGCATCTCAGTGAGGAGTCTGCTTCTCTTTCTACTTCTCACATTGCTTGTGAGCTTGCATGCTCTCTCTCTCTCAAATAAATAAATAAAATCTTAAAAAAAAAAAAAAGCTGTACTGTAAAACAAAACTATGAGAAAAAAGATGTGTGCATGCATATGCATAAGTGCCATGTCACCACCTACCCAGAAAAGCACCCAAGTCTCTAGATCTAACTTCTAGTTTGTGAGAAATAGGGAAGGTAGAAAAACATGTTAAATGACATGACACTGAAAATAAAGATGGAGAAATGTTACAAGTTAAGAGAGACTAAGAATTGTATCAACCAAACATAACTCCTAAACCTTGTTTAGATCCTGATTTGAATAAACTAACTTTAATAAGACAAATTTTTGAGATAATTGTTGACATTTGAACACAAACTGGGTATTTCAGATACTAAGGAAATTATTTTATTGGGTATGAATAAATGGTATTGTTATATCTGTTAAAAATTATTGGGCATATTTGTCTTTATAAGCTATTTGTTATTGGCTACAACACTCAGTTTTGGATATTAGGGGTAATGGTATTATGACAGATAGAGGCGCCTGTGTGGTTCCATTGATTAGTCATCCAACTCTTGATTATGACTGGGGTTGTGATCTCAGGGTTGTTGGGACTGAGCTCATATCAGGCTCTGCTTGTGCCTTCTTGCCCTCCCTCTAAATAAATAAATGAATGAATGAATAAATAAATAAATTTTAAGAATCTTAAAAAAATGACAAATAAAATAAGCATTTTATGCTCGTAATTTAAAAAAATATTGGGGCACCTGGGTGGCTCAGTGGGTTAAGTCTCTGTCTTCGGCTGAGATCATGGTCTCAGGGTCCTGGGATCAAGACCCGTATCGGGTTCTCTGCTCAGCAAGGAGCCTGTTTCCCCCTCTCCCTCTGCCTGCCTCTCCGCCTACTTGTGATCTCTTTCTCTCTGTCAAATAAATAAATAAAATCTTTAAAAAAATAAAAAAATTAAAAAAAAAATATTATCTGTTAGAAATACAAACCAAAGTATTTTTCTCAAAAATCTTATTTACTTATGAAAGAGAGAGAGCACACTAGAGGGGGAAGGGGCAGAGGGAGAGGAGAAGAAGACTCCCTGCTGAGTAGAGAGCCTGATGTGGGGCTTGATACCAGGACCCTGGGACCTTGACCTGAGCTGAAGGCAGATGATTAACCGAGTAAGCCACCCAGATGCTCAGCACTTCTTACAAGTGTCATCATCCCATTTAGCTTCTTATTTTGTACAGCAGAATTGAATATTCAAACTCACACTATATGGTGCCTTCTAGTGGGCTGGAGATACAAGGAACAAAGGAAAGCATGCATGTGGCAGAAAGATATAAGACAAGAAAACAAGAAGTATGGAAATACCATCCTCTTAAAAGGTTTCATATCTAGTAATTCCACCACCGGGTATTTACTCAAATAAAACACTAATTTTTGAAAAGAAAAAAATGAAACCCTACTTTATTACAGCATTATTTACAATAGCCAAGGTATGGAAGTAACCCAAGTGTCTGTCCAGAGATGAATGGATAAAAATCTATTCATTGATTAATGGATTAAAAATATGGAATGGATATTACTTTATATATATTATATATATATATATATATAATATATATATATATGTAACTGTCCCTCAGGACAATGTACTGCTTAAAATATAACTATGAGAAATTATCTTAGTTACTAAGTATGCTTAGATATAGACTCAAGAAAAATATATACTGGCAATGGGCCTCTGGGGCAGAGGACCATATACATCCTTGAAGCCGAGCAGCTGAGGATACCCAGCCCACTCAGAGCGGAACGCAGCCTGCTTCATGGAAGCCGAGCTTCCATGGGAAGCTGGAACGCTCTGCCTACTCAGGGCAGAATACAGTCTGCTTCATTTTTCCGTTATCTCCCCTTCCCCAGAGAGCACTTGCAGTTAGTTAGACAACCCTCTTGTTTGGGTTTGCTCACTATAGGTCATGCACTATGTAACCAGACATATTTTGCCTTTCTTCTTACTTATCTACAAGACTCATGGTCAATGTGCAACCTACTCTGGCTTCTTTGTTGGTTGTTGACCTACTTTCTAATAAATATGAATGAAACTGAGGAGTTGTTTGGAGCAACAGTCTTTTCTACTCTAGTCCCCTGCTCCCTTTCTCTTGCAGCTGACTTTTTGTGCATCATTCTCCCGTGTGCCAGCAAGAGGCAGCATATATAATATATATTGTATATGTAACATAATCCTTTATATATATAAAGGAACATTATATATATATAAAGGAACATTATATATATGTAAAGGAACTTATATATATAAAGTTATAAATATAACTTTTATATATATAGAGAGAGAGAGAGGAACATTACTCAGCCATAAAAATGAACGAAACCTTGCCATTTGCAACAACATGGATAGACCTAGAGGATAAAATGCTAAGTGACATAAGTCAGTCAGAGAAAGAAGAACATATAATTTCACTCATATATGGATTTTAACAAACAAAACAGGGAGGCCTGGCTGGCTCAGTTGGGTGGAGCATGTGACTCTTGATCTCAAGGGTCATGAGTTCAACCCCCATGTTGAACACAGAGACTATTTAAAAGAAAAAAAGAAAGAAAGAAAACAAATGAACAAAGAAAAAAGAGACAAACAAAAATATGGACTCTTAAATACAGAGAACAAATTGGTGGTTGCCAGAGAGAGGTAGGTGGAAGTATGTATGAAAGAAATAAAGGGGATTAAGAGTACACTTAATTTGATGAGAACTGAGAAACACATACAATTATTAAATCATTATAATGTAAATTTGAAACTAATCTAACGGTATATTAATTATACCTGAATTTAAAAAACATTATTAACACTCAAAAATGAAACATTGAAGCATAAATCTAATAAAATATATACAAGATCTGTATGAGACATAACTAAAAAGTCCTGAAATAGATTCACATAATAGACCTACCTTTATCTTTGACAAAGGAGCAAAGTCAATACAATGACATAAACTTTTCCAACAAGTAGTACAGGAGCAACTAGACATGTACTTGGAAAAAAAAAAAAGAATCTAAACACACACCTCATATCCTTCACAAAAATTAGCTCAAAATGAATCAAACTAAATGTAAAACACAAAACTACAAAAATCCTAGGATATGAAATAGCGCAAAACATAGATGACTTTGGGTATGGCAATGACTTTTTAATTATAGCACCAAAGGCACAATCCATGAAAGAAATAATAGAATAGACTACTTCATTAAAATTAAAAACTTCTGGGATACCTAGCTAGCTCAGTGGGTAAAGCATGTGACTCTTGATCTTGGACTAGTGAGTTCAAACCCCATGTTAGGTGTAGAGTTTACTTAAAAACAAAATCTTTTTTTTTTAAGATTTTATTTATTTAGGGGTGCCTGGGTGGCTCAGTGGTTAAAGCCTCTGCCTTCAGCTCAGGTCATGATCTCGGTGTCCTGGGATCGAGCCCCGCATCGGGATCTCTGCTCTGCGGGGAGCCTGCTTCCCCTTCTCTCTCTGCCTGCCTCTCTGCCTACTTGTGATCTCTGTTCTCTTTGTCAAATAAATAAATAAAATCTTAAAAAAAAAAAAAAAGGATTTTATTTATTTATTTTAGAGTGAGAGAGTAAGTGAGAGACAGCATGAGTGGGGATTTAGGGGAGCCGGTTTGGGCAGAGGGAGAGGGAGAAGCCAACTTCTCCTGAGTAGAGAGCCCAATATGAGACTTGATCCCAGGACCCTGAGATCATGAACTGAGGTGAAGGCAGATGCTTATCCCACTGAGCCACCAGGTGACCCTTAAAAATAAAATCTTAAAAAAAAAATTTTAAACTTCTGCTCCCTAAAAGACAGTATCAAGAGAATGAGAAGACAAGACACAAATTGGGAGATAATATTTACAAAAGGTACATCTGATAAAGGACTGTTACCTAAAATATAAAAAGCACTTCTAAAACTCAGCAATAAGAAAACAACCTGATTAAAAGTGGTCCAAGACTTTGAACCTGACCAAATAAGATATACAGATGGCAAATAAGCATATGAAAAGATGTTCCACATCATATGTCATTGAGGAAATGCAAACTACACCAACACTGAGGTACCTAGGAGAATGACCAAAATCCACAACACTGACAACACCAAATACTAACAAGAACGTGGAGGACCAGGAACTCTCACTCATTGCTGGTGAGCATGCAAAATGATACAGCCACTTTGGAAGACAGTTTGGTAGTTTCTCAGAAAAGTAAACATACTTGTACCACATGATTCAGCAATCGTGCGTCTTGGTATTTATCAAACGATTTTAAAACTTATGTCCACACAAAAACCTGCATATGGATGTTCATAGCAGCTTTACTTATAATTGCTAATGTTTGAAAGCAACCAAGACATTCTGAATTCAGTGAGTAAATGAAAAACTATGAAATGACATAATGAGCACTGGGTGTTATATGCAACTGATGAATCACTAAATGCTACCCCTGAAACTAATAATATACTATATATTAACTAAATTTAATTTAAATTAAAAATTTTTTTAAAATTAAATTTAAAAAGGAGTAAAATAAAATAAAATAAAATAAAATAACATAGCTATTATGGCATGAAAAGACCATGGAGGGACCTTACTATTAAGTGTAAGAAGCCAATCTGATAAGGCTGTGTGTTCTGTGATTCTAAATACATGACATTCTGGAAAGGCAAAACTGTTAAGACATTAAAATGATCAGTGCTGTTAGGGGCATGGGAAAGTAGGAATAAATAGAGCACAGAAGATTTTTAAGGTAGTGAAAATACCCTATGTGAAACCATAATGATGGATACATTTGTCCAGACCCTTAGAATGCACAATCCCAAGAGTGAATCCTATGTAAAGGACGGACTCCAGCTGGTTATGATGTGTCAATGCAGGTTTATCAACTATAACAATTATACCTTTGGTGGGGGATATCGACAATGGGAGTGACTGTGTATGTGTGGGGGTAGGGGTTTTATGGGAAATCTCTATACCTTTCCTTCAATTTTGCCATGAATCTTAAACTGCTCTAAAAAATTAAAGCCTTAATTTTAAAAAAGGCTTCAGGTCCTTGTTCTCTAGTTTCCAGCACAGATAGCTTGTACATATTTAATGGGCCAAGCGTCAGATTTAACCTCCAAAGACCAGTCCCAAACAATGCATATTTGGAAATCCTTAGGTAGAACTCTTGGCCATATTTCACCTGGTCAAAATCCTTAGGTAGAGCTCTTGGCCATATTTCACCTGTCCACTGAGAACTACTGTAGCATTCCAGCAATGGAATACCTTATTTCTTGTCACCTGATTTGGCCTCAGTGATTTAATTTCCATTGACTTCTCCCCAGTGCTAAAACAATGTCTCCATACCATAGTGGAAGCCATTATACCTTGTGGTTGCTCTCAGGTGGCCCTCAGGCATATTAAACTACCATTAAGATAATTACCTTATTTGGAGACAGTGGAAGGCTAGCTACCCTTTTAGAGATCTCATTTTGCAAAGGTTCATCCCCCACACAGTTTGTCCAAAAGGCTGGTTATTCAATTCATTGAAGGAAGACACTTGATTTCTTCATGAAATGTACCTTTTTGGTGTTGTATAAACATGTAAAATATGTATTAATCACCTAGACTGCTAATTATTATTTTTAAAATGAAATTTTCAGCAATAGAAATATAACTTACTGTAGAATAGTCTATTTTTCTAATTTTATAATAGTTGTATTTCAGAGGAAACCTGTTTTATCAAAATTTGTTTTATAAAAATAATTGTTAATTTGGGAAAAAAAAAAGTTGGAGGGTTAAGTACTCAAGTCCCAGACTCTCAAATAAGCTATTTTACCTGCTGGGTATGTTTTGTTCTAATAGCAGTAATTATAGAACTACAAAGTAAATGTACTAGGATAAACCCAGCCATCCAGACTTATTCTATGCTACCAGAACTATGGCTAGCAGAACAGTTCTTGCATATTCTTATCACTTTATTATCCTGTCATCCATTGTTATGACAAACAAATCAAGTTTACTTAAACATAAAGAAGGCATCTTTGTGGTCTTCCAAATGTGTTTTCCCTGAAACCACTTTGCTAATTCCTGATCCCATCATTATTCCATTCAAACTATCAGATATTTATTAAGTACCAACTATTCCCAGCCTCTAAAATAGACAATGAATTCAATGCTGAACAAAACAACATTATTTCTCCATTAACTAAATTTTAATTAATGAATATAAACACAGTTTTAATTAACTTGTCTTATTAAAAACAATTTGAATGATGTTAATTGGGAGTTATTACAGAAATAACCATATTAAGATTAGGAAAAAAAGTCTAAAAAAAGAAAAGTCTCTTATAGTCTCTCTTCTTTGGAGTTAGCCACTATTGTAATTTTTTTTTAATATTTTATTTATTTATTCATCAGAAAGAGAGCACAAGTAGGCAGAGAGGCAGGCAGTAAGAGAGGGGAAGCAGGCTCCCTGCCAAGCAGAGAGCCTGATGCAGGGCTCAATCCCAGGACCCGGAGATCATGACCTGAGCTGAAGGCAGAGGCTTTAACCCACTGAGCCACCCAGGCGCCCCAGCCACTATTATAATTTTTGAATATTTGCTTTCAGCCTTTCATCTTTGATTTTCCAGAGATACAAACTTTTTTTTTTTAAGATTATTTATTTATTTGAGAGAGAGAGAGAAAATATGAGCAAGCACAAGCATGGGGAAGAACAAAGGGAGAGAATCTTCAAGCAGACTCCCTGCTGAGCATGGAGCCCAACACAGGGCTTGATCTGGTGACCCATGAGATCATGACCTGGGCCGAAACCACCAGTTGGACACTTAAACAACTAAGCCACTTAGGCACCCTGATCTATAGTCTTTTCTTGGTTTTCTATTTTTTTAAAGATTTTATTTATTTATTTGACAGAGAGAAAGAGAAAGAATGAGCACACAAGCAGGGGGACTTGCAGGCAGAGGGAGACAGAGAAGCAGGCTCCCCGGGGAGCCACCAGCCCCAAGCAGGGCTCTATCCCTGAACTCTGGAATCATGACCTGAGTCAAAGGCAGATGCTTAACCAACTGAGCCATTCGGGCACCCCTATAGCCTTTTCCTTAAACAAAATTGTGACCATATTAAATACATAGTTTATGTACAGTTGTATTTTCACAGAATGAGAATATTTTTGTTATTAAATACTTCTTGAGAACATAATTTTTTATTTTTTATTTTTTTAATATCCTAGCTAGTTGCTCCAAATGCTTCCTATTGTAAATAAAGCTGTGGTTCCCATGCACCTTTGACCATAAAACAGAAAAGTTGCTAAACTAAAATAAGTTTTAGAAGTTAAATTCTCAGATCAAAGAGCATTTCCAAATTGGATTTTTTTTTTTAGAAATGTAACAATTTCTAAAGCTACCAAAAAATAGCATATGAACACCCATATAGTAGTAGCCATTACTAGAATAAAATATTCTCTCTTAATCTGACAAATTGTAGTTATTTTCTAACCAGTAGTGAAAATTTAATTTTAAAATCAGCATTATTTAAATTTTCCATCATATTAATACTCAAGGAGGAACATTAAGGGATAATCAGAGAGATTTTTATGAGCTATAAATTATTTTAATCCTATTTAGAAATCATTCATTTAAAAGAAGAAATTCCTAAAATATAGAATATATATGTTAAACTTCTAGATATTTTAAAGACAACTGAGTTCAAAATATCTAATTAGCCCAATACCTCCTTTCTCTTACACTTATGAGAGCATAACTAATTATCTTGAAAAAGGCAATTAAAATTATTATTAATAATCTTAATACTAGGACATGTTATAATTCATTTGATAATTACATTTCCCACAAAGATACTGTCAACATAAACTGTGAAACTGCAGATCCATCCTGTTTACAAGTATCAGAGACAATATGCTCACTATTCTGTTGTACTTAAATGTTGTATTGCAGTTTTTCTTAACAGGTAATACGTGACATGAAACATGTCTGATTTTATGCTTCATAACTTCCAGCCTGATGTTTAACATTAAGAAATTATATTTATGTATCACACATGTCAGAAAATAATTTAAATAAACTAAGAAAAATAATAACAACCATGCCTTTCATTTCACATGCAAAATATAAATCTTTTATTCATAGATATCAAAGAACATCTGCAATCAGAAATGCAAATCATTTATATTTTCTGATTTGTATAGCTAACATTAATTATCTAAGCATTGCTTTATATTTTCAGAAATTTGTTATGAATCAAAATATTAAGTCATAAAAATAAGAAAAGTCAAGAGACTACCTTTTAAGACTGACTGACGAGTTTTAAAAATTCATTATTTCTAGGGGCGCCTTGATGGCTCTGTCAGTTAAAGGTCTACCTTTGGCTCAGGTCATGATCCCAGGGGCCTGGGATGGAGGCCTCCCACATGGAGTCCTGTATCTGGCTCCCTGCTCAGAAGGGAGCCTGCTTCTCCCTCTCCCTCTGACATTCCCTCTGCTTGTGTTCTCTGACTTGCTCTCTGTCAAATAAATAAATAAAATCTTTTTAAAAAATTCATTATTTCTATTCTTTATTCTGATTTTTATAACAAGGAAAAATATAATTATTTTGATTTTAAAAACATACACTGGAAAAGGTACCATTTAAACCAGGTTGAAGTTTACATTATTTATTGCTATTTTTCTTCAAAAATATGTATTAGAATAAATATTTTTCTAAGCTTCAAAATAAATATAGTACATGGTTCTGGCATATTTATTTTTTTCTGAAAAGGTGCCCTGAATCTTAGACAACATAAATACTAGGCAGTGCGGTGGTTGCCATAGTAACAAATAAATAGGAGCATAAAAACACGTTCCATTTTTCAAATGTATATACTTTTTTCATAAATATGCCTATTTTATAGGTAAAAGATTATTCAACTCTTGCTTTACCTTCCCTTTTAGAGAGAGAAACATCTAATTCTTTAGAAATAAAATATTATCATGCAGCAATAGAGCAGGCTCAAAAAAGTTTTAAAATGTTATATGGGAAATCTTAAGATTTTTATGTCAATTTTCCAAAATGAAGACAGGAAAACCTCCTTTCATTTTAGATTACTTTAATGGTCAGTTCTTTAGGTAAGGATAAAATTGCATAATTTTGTTTTCCTCCCAAGCATGAAATTCCTTTTTATTTTGCATAAGTTTATTATTGCCATGCATTAAACATAGCACTTGACCATGGAAAGCTGAAAGCTCTGTTGATCACAAAGAAGCCCAAGAAGTTTAATACTAACCCATGAGCTACTTGATCTGAAAATATTTATGCTGATGTGTTAAATTGGGAGTTCAAAGGGTTCTTTCCTTTCTCCTTTCCCTTCATTAAAATACAATCTTCCTGTTTACAGATACCCTAGTAGTCACAAAAAGTATATTGATAAAGTGGTCTGAGTTTTATACTTACAGCTAAAGAGGACTTACTATACATTTTGTAGGGTTGGAGAGGAGCTGTGTGATAAGCCATGATGTCAAGTTTGAAATCTATTGAAAGTTAGTGAGGTAAACCAACCAAAACAGAGCAGGAAGTTTGCTCAATTATTACTGGGAAACAAATCCTTCAAATCCAATTACATTAATTTGGACTTCCAATTTGTTTCAGTAACAACTATCATGTAACATTCTCCTACCATGAGAATTCAAAATCTTAAAAAATCACCATCTAGGCAGGATGCCAAATAAGAGGTGACAAAGCAGGGCCATAGGGCTTACCCATCACTAACTCCTAGATGGAGAAGCCAGGCACTGTAATGGCTGAGGACGACTAAACTAGCCTGTAAGCAAAACATCCTCATTAAGCATAGGTATGATCCTACTTACTCTTATTGAAAAAGAAATCAAGTTTTTCTTGGGAGAGATATTAAATTTATACTTTAAGAAGTCTGAAAAATGAATTAAGGTATTAGTAAAATATTTATGACTATTGGAATAGAATAAGTTATACAGATAATGTGACTGTAAAAAGAAAAAGAAATCATCATGTCAGTCCTCTTTCCTCCCAATCTTTTAAATTAAATTCTCTCTTTTTTTACTATCTTAAAATGGTGGGAAAATATCTTGGAGACTGGTAAAGAGAAAACATATCCATCTTTAAAACAAGGGGAACACGATTTGGCAATTAGACAGCTTAGTTTAACCTGGGAATATGCAATAACAAATTAAACAATCAATTAGTAACACCTAGAAGGGCATAAAATCCTGCAACACAACCAACATAATATCTCAAAGTCCACATATGCCAAATGAACTTAGTATTTTTTTTTTCCTGACAGAATGGGGTAGGTCATATTGTCAAGCAAGAAGTGAATAGTGTAGTCTATTTCAGAGTTGTAAGCCTTTTTATTCTATTCTCTAATTCAGGATAAACAAAAAATGGTTAAGAAAAGAATGTAAAAACTGTCTTCGTTGCTAAACCAATGGCTATTGACATACTTCCTCTCTTCTGTGAATCTGTTTCACAACTTTTTATTGATGACTAGTCAAGAATCTTGGCCTCTTTTATGTTTAGCTACACCATATCAGATCCCTGAGATGTCTAAAAATTTAAGTTTATTTCCTTAGTTTTCTTTCCAATTTGTTGACCCTTCTTTTCCCTAGGGATCTTATGGCTTGTTGCTTCAACTAAGTGAGCTACACTGGGACAAGATATAAATCCATTTTATGTAGAAATTATGAGAAGGAAATTCCCTTATTCACAAAGGGCATACTTTGTGAATAAAATTAAAAGGATTTTTTATGACTAGAGAAAGTGATAAGTAATGGAATGGTATTTAAATAGAAGTACTCATAAAAACACTCAAAACTTGAATAGTGTAAAGAATAAATGTTATTTGGTTAGAAAAGGAAGATATGTAAAGACCAAGTGTGTGGAGTCAAGAAATGAACCCAGTTTTCAAGAAAAGAAGTCTCTGTATCATATGACGAACCAAGTAATTACACAAATGGGTCAGAAGAGTAACTATGATGGGGGCACCTGGGTGGCTTAGTGGGTTAAAGCCTCTGCCTTCGGCTCAGGTCATGGTCTCAGGGTCCTGGGACTGAGCCCCACATTGGGCTCTCTGCTCAGCAAGGAGCCTGCTTCCCCCTCTCTCTCTGCCTCTCTGCCTACTTGTGATCTCTGTCTGTCAAATAAATAAATAAAATCTTAAAAAAAAAAAAAAAAGCATAACTATGGTAGAAAGAGGCACCAGTTGAAAAAGGAAGTAAAAAATCTGGTCTCTTACAGAATTAGACAAGAGCCCACTGCTGTGTTGAACTAAGCTGCCTATTGGACCTGGAGAATTGTTGTTCCTCATGATGTAATTAACATCCCTGTTTTCCCAGCTTCTGTTACTATTTACATTTATATACCTTAGGAAGAAAAAAATTTGGTCCTTGAATTGTCTGTTTAGACTTAACTATTTTTCTAACCCCATATACCATATAAACAATCAATCAGAGATGCTCCCAAGTTAGAGAGGAAAGAGTGTCCCTTGGACATTATTTGTGCAGGGTAATCAAGAAGGAAATGAGGTGGGGTGCATGGTGGCTCAGTTGGTTGATGGCTGGACTCTTGATTTCAGTTTGGGGCATGGTGTTGGGGTCTTGGGATTGAACCCCACTTCAAGCTCAGTGGGGAGTCTGCTTGACGATTTTCTCCCTCTCCCTCTGCCCCGCTCCACTCTCTAAAATAAATAAGTCTTTTTTTTTTTTAAAGATTTTATTTATTTATTCGACAGAGGGAGAGAGATCACAAGTAGGCAGAGAGGCAGGCAGAGAGAGAGGGGGAAGCAGGCTCCCTGCTGAGCAGAGAGCCCAATGTGGGGCTCAATCCCAGGACCCTGAGATCATGACCTGAGTTGAAGACAGAGGCTTTAACCCACTGAGCCACCCAGGGGCCCCTAAAATAAATAAGTCTTAAAAAAAAAAAAAAGAAAAAAAAAAAGAAGAAGGAAATGGGGGCAAGTAATGACTCCAACCTTATTCTCTTCCACTCTCCCAACACAAAGCAATCACATCCTTTTCTTCCACTCTCACCTGCAACATTCTAGAATGTTTCTACATTATGAAAAATTTTGCCAGATAAAACTGACTTCGTTTTACTGCTAACAAATACTAAAAACAGAGGGGAATACTTCTATTTACCAAACCTGGACTATAATCAATAATTTAATAGCTGAAGAATATGTAGATACAGAAAACATGAAGGCAGTGCACTGGAATGCAAAGACCTCTGGAACTACCCCAATAAATTCTAGAGTTGTGATCTTAGTTTGGGCCAGACCTGGAGTAAACCCTAAACTTTCTTGGGCTCATTTTCCCTAAGAACAGACAAGGAAGAATGATAGCACAGGGGAACTCTAAAGTTCTTCTTTCAGTATAGTTTTAGTCATTTAGTAGAAGGGCTTTCACATATGGGGGCTAAGGCAATGTGACAGAAGATGTGTAAGATGTGGACTCAACTGACTTGAGTATGAATCTTACCTCTGTTCCTCCTCAGTCTTATTTCCTTATGTGTATGACAATAGCATCTGCCTTACCTACCTTATGATTTGTTATATAGATCAAATAAGGAAATACATAATGTGTGAAAGTGCTTGTTAATCATAAACATTAGACCTCATTTTTTTATTTAATTCTGCATCTTGCACTGAGAAAGAAGTTTTAGAAAAGGTAGAATGTGTTCCAGAGACTCTTTGTTATCAGAGAAGATGCGGTATTTATAATTTATAATTTAGGAGTGTCTGTTTCCTCAGCTATTGATTTGCTAAGAGTGGACAGCCCAGGTTCCTATGAACTCAGGTGTCATAAGAAAAATATATAGAGTTCTAAACCAATTAGAAGTAGAGACTTTGGCCCAAAGTCAAATGTTGGTTGATGGTACGTTAGAAGTAGAAAGAAAGTGGGGAAAAGTAGAACAATAGGAAAAGGAGAATTGGCTGTGCTGTAGAAAGAATCAACATGAAGTCTAGACCAACACTAAGATAAGGAATATGAGCAGAAAGGAGTTGAGGGCATTGGGAATCACCATTCTGATTCTATAAAGTGTGCTAGTTGGACTTGCCTTATAAATGAAGGAAGTCCCTGTAGAAAAAATAAACTAGGAGGTCTTCAGATGTAAAGAACAACATGTTTGGAAAGCTTAGTCAGTTAAAATATTATGAAATTGGGCTACTAAATTAAGTATCTCAACCTTTTTTTACTGATAATTAGCTTTTATCATTAGGCTATCTGAATTTTCACTGAGTAAATATACAATGAATTTTAGATAACTCTCCCCAAGTGTCCAGAAACAAAAAGTTCATTTGTGAAGGCCTGGCACTTTTACTTGATAGATATAAAATGGGAAAATGGGAAAATACATATGTGTGTGTGTGTGTGTGTGTGTGTGTGTGTGTAAATATATATAAATATATATAAACATATACTATATATATATGATATATATAAATACATGTATATAAATACACATGTTATATACACACATACACTATATAAATATATATAATTAAATATAAAATAAGGAGAATGATTCCCATGATGCATATACAAACTCATTTTCATTGATTTATAATCATATTATCATAGATTATGAGCTTCATAGGTAAAGATGGATCCAAGAAGGCATGCTTCTCTAAAAGATGGTATGCCATGGAACAAATGACAGAGAAAACGTAAAAAAGAAGGACTGAAGCAAGACACAGTATCATTAGTGCAATTAAATTCAATGCGATTCATTAAGTATGTATTGATAACTAACTAAAATCTATGATTAGAGAGATATAAAAATATAAATTAATTTGCTTTGGTAATATTAATCCAAATATATTTCTAATCATTTCAAATGGTTTAAGCTTGCCAATTCTCCTTGTACTAAAGATTATTATCTAGTTTCTGGACCAATCTTTGCTCCAAAAGTCCAAGGCTGGGAACCAAGTAATAAGAGCACATGAGTTCTAACAACAGCTAAAGCAAGACACTGGGGAAACAGCATTTACCATGAACTGGGGCCAAAAGAATTGTTATAGAGGACATAGAAAAATCTTCTTTTACATCTTGTTACACTTTTTTATCTTACTTCTTTTGCAGGATTACCTGACTTTAACCTAGGACTAACATAAGATCTATTTCTAAGTATATCTTTCACTGTATTGATATATCTGAATATTGTATATATGCATATCAACAAATTCACTATCTTGTTTTTAAAGGTTTTATTTTTAAGTCATCTCTACACCTAACATGGGGTTCAAACTCACAACTCTGAGATCAAGAGTCACATGCTCTACCAACTGAGCCAGCCAGGCACCCCTACTATCTCATTTTTTAAATTAGATTTTTAAAGTACTGAATTTAAATGATATATGTACATTGTACTATGGAATAATTTTTCTTTTTATTGTACTGAAATAGGAAAAGTGATTTACATTACTCCAAATCAAAATAAAAACTAAAAATTAATATTCATAGAGACTAATACTACAGATCAGGATTTATACTACAAAGACAAAAATCATATAGTCTTTCAAATTAATATATCTGACTGTCTTTCTCTAATGCTCTTGCTTCACCTGCAGCACATCAGACAAGGTAATAATTTATGATAATCATATGAAAATATACAATTAATATTCATCACCTCTCATTCCTCATCACTTTAGATGATCAGTAATGCAGAGTGAAAATGCTGTCAGATTTCTAATTGCTTTGTAATGGGCTTGAAACAGGGAAATCATTAAAGGCAAACAATCTGTCATTTGTCTGTTACTTTATCTATCACACAAAAAAACTCATTAAAGAAATTGCTAATGAACTACAAAAGACTATATTCATGGTGCTTCTATAGTAGATTAACAAGTATTACTATGAATTGCTTAAAATATTTAAAAAATATGATATTTTGTGGAAATTCATCAGAAAACATCTATCTTCTGTATATTTTTTAAGCCCTGTGGTTTCATTATTTTGGCATCTAATCCATCATTGCAGAAGTCCCTTTAGCATATAAGATTTGTTTTTCATCAGCCTCTAAATAATTCAACTGAAAGGCTGCAAGAAGAAGCTGAAATGCTAAATGTGTTTATCACTAGTAAACTGACACAAGTAAAAAAATAGTACTATAGTAACCCTAATGCTAAGTAAAAAATATATTTCAAAATTTGATTTTTACTGTCATATCTCCACGGATTTTGAAATGTTGAAGTTGCAATGTTTCATTTATCTTAATGCTGTCATTATACAAAAATTATATTCAACTATTAAGATTGACCATAATATTATGAAACTCTGTATAACATGAACTAATTTGAAATTTTGAAGATATTAACCAATACTAAAATGTTTCAAAATATTACATCAAATAATTTTGGAGGGGAACAAATCATTTCTTTAAATGACTACATCAAATTTTATATGTCTTTATCTGTGCTACCTTTCTATTAGTGTTAAAAAAAATCTATAGGGACACCTTGGTTGCTCAGTCAGTTAAACATCTGCCTTCAGCTCAGATCATGATACCAGAGTCTTGGGATCGAGTCCTGCATCAGGCTCCTTGCGCAGCAGGGAGCCTGCTTCTCCCTCTGCCTGCTGCTCCCCCTGCTTGTGATCTCTCTCACTCTCTCTCTCTCTCTGACCTACTTAAAAAATAAATAAAATCTTTTAAAAATAAATAAATTTAAAAATCTATAATAACAACATTAATATAGTTTTAAAAACAAAGAGGTAATGAACAAAAAACCTAAAAACCTACTAATGTTTTGTTGGGTATACAGTCCAGTTGCATTTTATTTTCTCATCTAAATATGAGAGTGATCATGTTTTTCATTATGCTAATGATGAACTGAATCATGAATTTATTTCCTACAACAAAACATAAGAACCTTAGTAAAAAAGTCAAGCTTTTAAAAAATAGGTAGGTCTATTCATATCTATTGGAATATACACAAATTTAAAAACCTAAATGCAATGGCATGTTCAGATGGGTGCCATGGTTCAATATTGGAGTAAATTCCAAGCTAACTTCAAAAGGTTCCATAACACTCTGGAAACATCTTCATTATACTCTCTAATTGACTTAAACAGACTTCATATCAACTGTTTAACACATTTTAACCTACAAATTAACACCCCTTGATCATTCAGATTAACCTTCTTCTGTGAGTCAATTACATGACTAAAATAAACTTAAAAAAAAAATCAGTTTTAAAAAACTAAAATGGAGAAGGAAGAATGCTTTAAAACAAGGATATGAATGCATATTACTACATAGTTGAAACAGATCATCACAAGGTTTCAAATTTCAAGGTAATTGGAAAGGTCACAGAAAAGCCAGAGTGGTCATAAGAAAAGGGTAAAGAAGTGAATAGGGGAAGGGGCGCCCAGGTGGCTCAGTAGGTTAAACATCAGCCTTTGGATGAGATCATGATCCCCACCCCGGATCCTGGGAGTCTCAGGTCATGATACTGGGGTCCTGGGATCAAACCACCAGGATGGGCTCCCTGCTCAGTGAGGAGTCTGCTTCTCCCTCTGCCCTTACTAGCCTTGTGCGTGGCCTCTCTCTCTTTGTCAAATAAGTAAATGAAATAAAATTTAAAAAGCTTTTAAAAAAAGAAGTGAATGGGGCACCTGGGTGGCTCAGTGGGTTAAAGCCTCTGCTCAGGTCCTGCGATCGAGCCAGGCTCTCTGCTCAGTAGGGGGCCTGCTTCCTTCTCTGCCTACTTGTGATCTTCCTCCTGTCAAATAAATAAATAAAATCTTTAAAAAAAAAAAAAAAAGAAGTGAATGAGGGAAATAAGGTATGTATTTGTATGTATTTATTTATTATTTTATTTGACAGAGAGAGAGAGATCACAAGTAGGCAGAGAGGCAGGTAGAGAGAGAAGGGGAAGCAGACTCCCCGCTGAGCAGAGAGCCCAATTCAGGGCTCAATCCTGCACCCTGAGATCATAACCTGAGCCGAAGGCAGAGGCTTTAACCCAGTGAGTCACCGAGGCACCCCATGGTTTGGTATTTATTATGATTACTAAAAAGAAACAGAAAATGGATTATAGACGGTATCCTTAATAGGTTCATGGAAAGATGAAAACATCAGACATGGAGAATGTAGTAAGACAAGAACAAAAATTCCAGGTAAGATAAAGACTTCTAAAAGGTCTGAAACAAGGTTGAAAGAACAATGACACAACTGAAGTTAAAAAACAAGAAAAACAGGGCAACAGGTGTGGTGTCAATGAAAGTATTTACCTCTTTGTCTCTCCTGCTTAGTGCACTGCCTTGCTCAACTTCATGAATTTTCACTGACGATTACCACTGAAAAGACAAAAAAGAGAAGAGATCAAGTGAGGACAATGAGTGAAGGGGAAAAACACAAAAATGAAAAATGAAAAATCATTTCTTTTTTTTTAAGATTTTATTTATTTATTTGAGAGAGAGCAGGAGTAGTGGGGAGCGAGCGAGGGAGACGCCCCATGGGATGCAGGGCTCCTTCCCAGGACCCTGGGATCACGACCTGAGCCAAAGGCAGATGCTTAACGGATTGAGCTACTGAAAAACTATTTCTAAAGAAGAAGTAGGATTGTTCAATAGGGCTGATTCTCAATACCACCTAAAGCTTTATGGCAATATGCCAAAAAAAGAAAAAAAGAAATTTCTCTAATTCTAACCATTCATTTCTCCCTTCCATTAAAACTTAATACTTTAATATTTAAAACTTAATACTTCCATGCCTGTCTCTGGATTAGTCTCATTTTGAGTCAAGGATTTCAGTCTTTCAGGAAATCTGCCTTATTCTATTCACATAACTATAAATTAGTAACTGTCACAGCACCTGCATTTCCTCTGGCACAAGCACTTCCTACCGTTACTTCAGTTGCTTCTTCAATTGTCTGTTTACACAGATGAACTCTATGCTTTCACAAGGGATACAGCCAACAGTCATGTGTCTCTTATAACAAAGTGTAGGACACATAGTAGACACCAAGTAAGTGGTTTGATTGAATGAGTAAGTGAGTGAAGGCTCTATCTGTACTCTGTGTATATATGTGTGTGTTTATCTCATCAGTAGCTAATTCTTGATGGTTTTCCTATCTTTTAAGTGGATTTTAAGTTGCTGTAGGAGCAACCAACTAATTTCAGAACATAACCATAATATTTTGTGGTACTGAAAAATAGATACAGTTTAGTTCACTGACATGAAAATCCTGAAAACTCAGAGAAAATTAAAGAACAGTTGGTAATGAAACCAGTAGAAAGAGCCAAGTAAATAATAGGATAAAACAGAACTACACTGTACATATACATACATTACATACAGTATAATACTACATTGTATTATCCCTCAACAAGAAGCACAATTTACTAATAAGATCTCAAATTAAGAATTTATTAATGTGTGGTAGGCCTTAGTTAATGGGCAGACAAGTACTAAAGTGATCAACTGAGTAAAAATTGATTTTTGCCATCACTACAGCCCAGGGTCTTAAACCCCTGCTATATCTACTATATAACCATACTTACATCTATATCAGTATCTATATTTAACTTTACTCGATCAATCAGCTTGATTATTTTTTGGTCAATCATCTTGAAATTAAATATTTAAGGTATGCCTATCTTGTTTATGTTAAATATTGACAACACAACAATTAAGAGGTTTTTGTCCATGCTTTTAATTTATCCACCAACTAAATAGTTCAACAAACATTTGGGTTTGGGGATCATTTTTCCGACTCAACAGTTTGTAGCTTTCATTTGCTCTGTTTGGAAATTCCTAAAATAAAGCTATGAATTCTTAATGTTCTATTAATCAAAACTCAGCAACAAATATTTCACTATTAATAACAACAAAAGCTAACCTTTCCTGAGTATTTACTACTTTGAGGCATTATTATCTCATTGAATCCTCACAACAAAATTATTTGTTTTACAGAGACAGAAACCAAGGCAAAGAGATAAGTTAACTTAAAATGTTCATATAACCAGTAAGAGACAGAGTCTAGATTCAAACCCATGCCGTCTGACCTAGACTTCATGCTCCTTTTTTTTTTTTTTAAAGTAGGCTCCATGCCCACTGTGGAGGCTGACACAGGGCCCAAACTCACAGCCCTGCGATCAAGACCTGAAGAGTCAGATGCTTAACTGACTGAGTCACCCAGGCACCCCTAGACTTCATGCTCTTAACCATTATGCTAACATAGTTTATATTTCTGCTATGTTAGTTTTACATAAAATGAATAAATTACCTTCTTAAAATAAGATAGTGAGAAACAAATATAGACACACATCATTAGAACTTCAGAGATGTGGCACAATAGCTAGTGCTTAGTTTCTCTGAGAGGTGTCCCTGCCCTCACAGAGCTTATGGAATGAGGGAATCAGAACATATATTCAAAATGTATAATAGTACCCTATGGGATAGGATGGGTACAAATGAGGAGGATATACAGGACTGGCTATGAATGTTAAGAGGAAGAACTAATTTCTAAGGATTGAGTTAGCAGAAAAGTCTTGATGGAAGAGATGGGTCTGAAAAGAGGGATAAAATTGATATGTGGAAGCAAAGAGCAAAGGTGGTATAAGCAAGGAGAACCACCTGAATAAAATTATGGATGAAGTACCAAGAAAAGATCCCATTGTTTAAACGTTTCATGTACAGAGGTAATAGGCAATGGAGGTAGAAATGGAGGCTGGAAAACTAAGAATATTTGGGAGGTAAGTGAATGCTAAGTTAAGGAGTTAGGATTTTATCCTCTATTTCATTTACTTACTTACTTTTTCAGGTAAGATTTACACCTAATGTGCTGTAAATTGAACTCATAACCCTGAGATCAAGAGTCATGTGCTTTACTGATTGAGACAGCTAGGCACCTCAGGACATTATACTTTAGAACTGACCTGCTTGATAGAGCAGTCCCTAGTTAGATGTGGCTATGGAGCACTTAGATATGGCAAGTCTAAATTGAGATGAGCTGTATAGGTAAAATACACAGGTAAAATACACTAAATCTTTAAATACTTAGTATGAAAAAACTATGTAAAATGTCTCATTAATAATTTCTACATTGATCATATTTGGAAATGATCATACTCTGAATATATTTGAGTTAAATACAATATATTATTAAAATTCATTTCACCTGTTCCTTTTTACTTTGCTAATGTGGCTTCTGGGAAATTTAAAATCATATACGTGGTTCATATTTGTAGCTTATACCATATTTCTATTGGGCAATAATGCTCTAGCAAATGAAAAATGAAGACAAATGAGCATGGATTCATGTAAAAAGTAGTTTAAGAAGTTTATTCTGGTATAAATAAAATCAGATGGTAAGACAACTGATCTGGTTTTTCAATAAGCCTATGGCAGGAGGAGAAAAAACAAAACCAAGATAGTAGTGAAGTGGGATTGCTATAGCTTAAAAGATATTAATGAGACAGAACAATCAAATGCACTATGTAGCCTTTGTTTTGGATCATGACTCAAGCAAACCAATCATAAAAAGACATTTCTGAGACAAATAAGGAAATGTAAATAGAGACTAGATATTGTCAATGAATTATTGATCATTGCAGCAGAATAATGACATTATGGAGATGAAAAAAATTGCAAACTAAAGTATGCTTTATTGATGTGAGCTAAAGTATGTCGAGATGAAATGACTGAACACTTGGGAACTGCTGGGGGAGTAAAGATGTACCTCTTACTATCTAAATCTAAATAAATACATACATACATACACACACAGTACATACACACAAATATGAAAAAAATGAATTGAGAAAATTGAGATACTGTGATCAGACTTTTTAGGATTCAGGTAAAAAAGAGGAATAAAAAAGAAAACACAATACCCTAAAGAATCATATATCAAAGGAATGTGCTCTTGCTGTAAAAACTGGAGGATCTGAGCATAAATATCTATGAGGAAGGACTAAGCAGTGGAAAGGGGAGTATTTGAGGGCTAAAAAGTTCAAGGGGGCGTCATTCCATATAGGAAGGTATTCAGAACAACACTCGATTCTGTCACTTAACACATTCTCTTAGGGCCACACAGAAGGTACAAGGGTATGTTGGAACCAGGACTAAAATCAGATCCTTTGACTTAGCATAATGCTCTTTGTGACTAATATTAAACATGACAAAATTCTATGGAGAACCCAATTTATACTTTTTGCTTTAGATTTTATGTCATCTTTCCTTTATGCTTTTAGATTCAGTTATTCTTCATACAATCATTAAATAACTGACCATATTAAAATATTTTATTTAATGTACTTAGGTTTATCTTGACTACTTCTCAAACTGAGATTTGGTAGAAGAGACCAAAGAAAAAAAAGGAAAGCAAATTTAAACAGTAATAACAACAGAACTATCTTAATATCTCCAAGTGAAATTTAAATCATGCTGCAAATACATGTATTTAAAAGTACATTTTGTATTTAAAAGTACATTTTAAATACAAAATCTTGTATTTTGATACAAGAAGCAGTTACAACTCTGGGAACAATGCAAGGAAGAGAGGTCAATGTAAAACAAGTAGTACAGTGAAGAGATAATAAAAGAGAAAAACAGAAGGAAAGGCAGAGGCGAGAAGGAAAAAAAAAACTAACAAAAAATCCAACAGTACCCATTTGCAGGGCCCAGCAACTACCTCGAGGCGGAGTGATTTATGCCTTTTCCATAAGGTTGAAAGATAGCCTGGCTTCCGTGGTCACATGCACACTTACTAAGAGTCCTGTTCTGCTGCTATACAATTAGCTATTGATCCTTAGTTTGCTTCCTCATCTACCAAATGGGAATATTAACACCCACCTTACTAGCTTCACTGGGTTAAAGTGAAGCAAGACAGTAAGTATGAAAGGACTTTGAAAAGTTATCGGTATACAAGAAATAATTAAGTCGAACATCTTTTCCAGAAAGAAACTATCCAAACTAAAAAAAAAAAAAACAAAAAACACCCTTCAATCGATACAGGTTTTCTCTTAATTTTCGAATAAGAACGTTCTAAGGGAAGTATAGAGACAGCGGAAGAATTAGATCTCCTCCTTCTTCACACACGCTTACCCCACCACTTCCCCCCAACCTATCACAGAAAGGTCACCGACCGGGAAACGTTTGGGAGCGGGGTAGGTAAGCGGAGGAAGCTTTAGGGAAAGCTGAGGAAGACCGGGGCGATGGTGCTCGCTGAGGTAGAGGAGAGACGCCACACTCTCGGAGCTGGGACTAGAGGGAGTTAGAATGAGGCTAAGAAGACATTTTTCCACAGCTGGGACACTTACTGTTTGGTACTCCTTGGAAGCGAAGACTGGTTACCATAGCGACCGCGTCCAGGAGGGCGGAGCGCCCCTTGCGTTTGGTGCCTCCGCCACAAGGGCTCGACTAGAAACGTGGTCACGTCAGGTCCATGACTTCCGGCGGAAGGAGAAGCCGGTTCCGGGTTTTGGCCAACTGCAGGCGAGGAGTTTGTAATGACTCTGAAGTTTGGTAAGTTTGATATTGGGTAAAACCAGGAGAGGGTAGCAACCTGTGGCTGGGCGGTACAGCCGGAATGAATACAGTGGATTCCCAAGTCGCAGTTTTGAGCCCCCCCACCCCATCTCCGGTCTCTTGAAGTTCACAGCTGGGGAAAGATGTTGCTTGATTTCTGGGGCTCCTGGCGAGGTCTCTTCTGTAGTCTAAAGGGCTGGAGTATCCTCCTGCGAGCAGTTTCAGGTTCTCTTTCTTTGTAAGCGCCAGTAACCCAGGGACTCGTGCTGTCTACCTGCCCGAGCTGTTTCCCATATTATTCTTTTAAGGTAATCTGGAAGAAATGTGAGCTGGAAACGTTAGGAGGGAATGCTCCCAAGTTCATTTTAATTCTTTGCTGTTTTGTTTTGCTTTTAACATTTTTTTAATTTTGTTAACATTTATTAAATTCTTCTATAGTGTGTAGTATTTATTGTGTGTGGCTTTTACCGCGAGACTAGCAGAAACACCTTCTTAGAGGTCATCCACCGCTTCGTTCATTTTCGAATTGTTTTCTTAATGCTATTGTAATTCATTAAAGTATAAGCGTTTGTCATGAAACGTGTAACAGATTTCCCATACTTGTCTGTATACTTATACATGAAATTCTTAGCTTGATTTGCTCAACTATTAAAGAATTTAGGAAATTATTTGCTTATTTCTTCTATCCTGCAAATTGTAATGAATTGTCATCAATATTTTTATTCAGCTGATCTGAGAAGACCCGCTTCTTGTTCAAGGGATGATGGCATTTGAGCAGATACCAAAAAAGGATTGGTACAGCATTCTGGGGGCAGACCCATCTGCAAGTGTGTCAGACCTAAAACAAAAGTATCAAAAACTCATATTAATGGTAAGTGTTTTCTTGCAGATTTAAATCATGGGGGGAAAACAGTTTTTTATTTTTTTTTTTTAATGTGACCAGAAATTTAGATTTCTATAAAATGAATGGGACTATCGAAGCAGGAATTAGAGTATTAATGTAGTTAATTGAAAGTTTCAGTAACATTGTAAAAAAAAAATTTTTTTTTAATTTGATGTGGGAAAACATGGTGGTTTGGAGCAGGAGATCTTAGTCATGCTGGTTCAGTTAGAATCCTGATTCTACCACTGATTGTGGGAAGTTGGGACAAGTTCCTTTCCCATATATGTGCCTCAGAGAGAATAAAATGAAATAGTCCAAGTAAAATGCTTAGAAGTATTTCATGTAATAAGCAGTGATAGTAATTGAGTTGTCACTGGCTACATGTGTCTGTTGAGCGCTTAAAATGTGGCTAGTCCAAAATGAAATTTATAATAAATGTAAAATACATTTGAAGACTTAGTACAAAAAGAAAATATAAAATAATCTAAACTTTATGTTAATTACATATTGAAGTGATTGTATTTGGGGTTTAATATATTTTAATATATTTGGGTTTATTGACTATTTCACATGTTTTGTACATAATATATGCACATATATTTTCATATGGTATAATTATATTGTCAAAATGGATTTAATCTGCTTTTTACTTTTTTAACAAAGCATGTGTGGCTTACATTTATAGTTTGTGTTATGTTTTTATTGAACGTTGCCATTTAGGCCATTTATACACTGTTTTTCACATAATTCCATTCTTTGGTGAAATGAGTTGTGGTATTTATGTAGTATCTTTCTGCACTATTACTTCAATTTTTTTCAACCTGTATTATAATGTGTCTTGGGCCAATATCAGTAATTCTATAATGGTGTCTAGTTAACCCAGTTTATAGAAGGAGTAGAGGATCATTACTTGTATAGCATTAGTTGTTTCTATAGTTTTTGTCAAATGGATCTGAGATTTTGCCAAAACTGTTGATGTTTATTGTGAGACATGTAGATGTTTTACTGTCAGGAATGTATTAATATTCCTTCTTTAGGTAATAAGTTGACTAAATGATGTTAAGATTTCTTTTATCTCAGATTTTTAGGATTTCTCTCAGTAAAGTCAAGTAGACTTGATTGAAAATTTTTTCCTAATACTGAATCATCATTGTGCCTCATTTAAACTGAGAGGTAAGGCTGGAGAAGTAGACTGGGTCTAGATCATGCAAGCCGTTTAGGCCACGTTGACCTTTAATTTGACAAGGAGAAGCCATTTACACATAATATGGTAGCATCTGTCAAACACCAAAGTGAATCATTTTGCATACCCTTCTGTAACCTATCAAGAGAGTTCCATTTGCTCTAGATCTTCACCAATATTTGATGCTATTTGTCTCTTTCATCTATTGGGGGTTTTCTCAATTTTGTCACCATTGACAACATTTTGGACAGGATAATTTTTGTTTTGTGGTGTTGTCCATGCCTTGTAGGATGTTTAGGATGTTAGATGTTTAGGACGTTTAGGATGTTAGATGCCTATAACAAATAAAAATGTCTCATGGGGGTCAAAATTGCCAACTCTATCCCATTGAGGACCACTGCACAATTCTGTATTTGTAGTGATCTCTCAAGTGGTTTTATTTTGTATTTCTCTGATTAATGATTTTGAGCACTTTTAAATGTTATTAGTCATTTGTATATCTTTTCTGAAGTGTCTGAGAGAGAGAGAGCATGAGCAGGGGGAGAGGCAGAGAGAGAAGCAGCTTCCCTGCTAAGCAGGGAGCCCAATGCTCTCTGAACCCTGAGATCCATCCCAGGATTCTGAGATCCTGACCTGAGCCAAAGGCAGACACTTAATTGACTGAGCCCCCCCAGGCATCCCTTAACCTCTGACACTTTTGTGTATGGTGTGAGGGGGAAGGTCATGTTTTTTCCCCCACAATATGGATATCCAGCTGTTCACTTATTGCAAAGATTTTCTTCTCTACATTATTTTGTCAATGTCTTGGCAGTGGAGGTCTATTTCTAGATTCTATTTTGTTTGGTATATTTGTCTGTCCTTTTACTAATACCTTTGTCTTGATTACTGTAGTTTTATAGTCTGTTTCAAAGTCAGTGTGATGTTAAGTTCTCTAATTTTATCCTCCTTCTCAAGTTTATTTTGGTTATTTTGGTTTGCTTGCATGTCCATAGAAATTTAGAATCAGCTCCTAAATTTCCATTTAAAGAAATCCTCCTTGAATTTTAATTGTTACTGCATAGAATATATATCCATTAATATATATCCATTAAGCAGAATGGACATTTAACAATATTGTGTCTTCTAATCCATGAATATATTATGTCTCTCCATTACATAAGTTATCTTTAATTTCTCTCAGAAATATTTTAGAACTTCTAGTGTAGTACTACACATTGTGTTTATTTCCAGTTTTTTGGTGTTATTGTAAATGGTTATCTTTTTAAATTTTATTTTCTAATTATTGATTGATAGCATATAGAACTATAGTTTATTTTTATTTTATTTATTTGAGAGAGAGAGCAGGCAGGGCAGGGAGAGGCGGAGAGGAGAGGAAGAATCTCAAGCAGACTCCCTGCTAAGTGTGGAGCCTGTCCCACTATTGGGGCTTGATCCCAGGATCATGAGATCATGACCCGAGCCAAAAAATCAAGTCAGCCACTTAACCAACTGAGCCACCCAGGTGCCCCAGAAGTATAGTTTATTTTCATATACTGATATTGTACCCCACAATCTTGCTAAATTTGCTTTCTGGTTGTCTCAAAGCTGTCTTTGTAGATTCCTTAGAGTTTTCTGCCAACACAGTTATGCCACTTGCAAATAAGAGAGCTTTAATTCTTTCTATAATCCATATGCCCTATATTTCTTTTTCTTGCCTTAATGCACTATTAATGTACTTCTATTACAGTGTTCAGTTGAAGTGGTGAGAGGAAATATCCTTGTGTTTTTCCTGATTTTAGAGAGGTAACTCAGTATTTTACCATTAAGTATATTATTAGCTGTATTTTTTTTAGATGCCATTTGTCAAGTTGGGGATATTCTTCCTATTCCTAGTCTGCTAAGAGTATCTGTCATGAGTATTGAACTTTGCTAGTTGTTGGGTTTTTTTTTTCCCACTTATTGGAATAATAAGTCTGTAGTATTAATTTTGCTCCTTTAATCTGTACGTGCTGAATTACATTGATATTTCTTATGTTAAACCTGTTTTGCATTCCTAAGATAAACAAATCTCATTTGTACATGAAGTATTATGCTTTTTATATATTGTAGGATTCCAGTTGCTGTTATTTTGTTAAGGATTTTTATGTCTAGTGTCATATATATTCGTGTAATTTCCGTGTATGTCTATGTCTAAATTTAGTATCATAGTTATGCTGACCCCATACAATAATGGGGGAGTGATTCCCATTTTCTGTCTTTTCTGGAAGAGTTTGTGTAAGAAAGCTATTTCTTTTTTAAAAATTGAAGTTTAGTTGACATACAGTGTTATATACTAATTTCATATGTACAACATAGTGATTAGACAATTCTGTACATTACACAGTTGCTTTACCACTGTAAGTGTAGTTACCATCTAACACCATACAATGTTACTATAGTATTATTAACTATATTCCTTACACTGTGTTTCTCATCCGATGACCTTGACTTATTTTATAACTGGAAGTTTGTGCCTCTTCATCCCCTTCTCTGTTGTGCCCATCATCCCCATTCTTCTCTCCTCTGGCAACTACCAGTTTGTTCTGTGTATTTGAATCAGTTTCTGTTTGTTCATTTGTTTCTAGATTCCACATATAAGTGAAATCATATGGCGTTTGTCTCTGTGACTTATTTCACTTAGCATAATACCCTCTAGGTCCATCTGTGTTGTTGAGAATGGCAGTATTTCATTCTTTTTTTATGATTGGGTAATATTCCATTATTTATACACCACATCTTCTTTATCCATTTGTCCATCGATGGACACATGGGGTTGTTTCCGTATATCTTGGCTATTGTAAGTAATGCTGCAGTAAACATAAGGGTGCATATATTTTTTCAAATTAGTGTTTTCATTTTTAGGGGGTAAATATTTTAGGAATTTATCCATTTCATTTAAGAAGTTAAAATTACTATAATGTTCATACTGTCTCATTATTACCCTCTTACTACTGAAAGATTTGTAGTTATGTTTTCATTTTCATTATTTATATTGGTAATTTGTGTTTTCTATTTCTTTTTTCCGGATCAGTCTTGCTAGAGATTAGACATTTTTTAAATCTTGGCCAAGAACCAACTTTTACTTTGTTGATTTTGTATTGTTTGTCTATTTCTCTTTACTTGATTTCTGCTTTTAATTTTATTATATCTTGTACTTGCTTCTCTTTTTCTAGCTTATTAATGAAAATTATATCATTGATTGTACACATGTCTTCTTTTCTTATGTAGCTATTTAAAGCTTTAAATTTCTCTTTAAGCCTGAAGTACTCCTTTAGCTTCATTCCACAAATTTTGATATGTGTATTTTCATTATCATTCAGCTCAAGTTCTTTTAAAATTTCTCCTGTAATAGTTTTCTTTGATCCGTGGATTACTAAGAGGTATATTGTTTAATTTTAAAATTGGGAAATACTCAATTTCTATTGTGGTTACAGTATATTTGGTATGATTTCATGCCTTTGAAATTAATTAAAACTTTTTTATGTCTTAGCGAATGTTTCCACGCACTTGAAAAAGGGGTGTTCTTGGGGCGCCTGGGTGGCTCAGTCATTAAGCGTCTGCCTTCAGCTCAGGTCATGATCCCAGTGTCCTGGGATCGAGCCCTGCATCAGGCTCCCTGCTCCGCAGGAAGCCTGCTTCTCCTGCTACCATTCCCTCTGCTTGTGTTCCCTCTCTCACTGTGATTCTCGCTGTCAAATTAAAAGAAAAAAGAAAAATGGGTGTTCTGTCATTATTGAGTATGATGTTCCATAAGTGTCTATTAGGTCAAGTTGATATTGTTGTTCAAATACTCTGTATACTTACTGATTTTTTGCCCACTTGTTTTATCAGTTTCTGAGAGAAGGACATTTACATCTCTAACCATGATGGTGGGTTTGTCTATTTTTCCATTAATTTTTGTTTCACTTATTTAAGATCGTCACTATTATTAGGTACCTGAGTTTGAACCTTTGATCATTATAAAATTCCCTTTTCTCTATCTCATAGTATTTTTCCTGAAGTCTACTTTGATATTAATACAGCCACACCAGCTTTCTTATACTTAGTGTTTGTTTATTTTTCCTATCCTTTCAATTTCATTCTCTTTTACATTTAAAGTGTGTTTTTGTGATAGAGTGTGATTGGGGCCTAAAAAAAATTCCAACCTGTCAGTCTCTGCCTTTTTATTGAGAGTGTTTAGTCCATTTAGGCAAAACAATTGCTGTAGTATAGTTCACATCCATCACCTCACATAGTTACCTTTAACCGTGGGGTAAGAACTTAAGATGGATGGACTCTCCTAGCAACTTTCAAGTATACAGTTGTTACTAAATTCACCATGCTGAGTACTAGATCCTCAGAATTTATTCATCTTATAACTGGAGATTGTATTCTCTGACCCAACATCTCATTTTCCCCACCCAGTATTCCATTTATCTTTGATGTAATTATTGACAGTATGTTTAAGTCTCTGATTTTCTTTTTGCCCTCTTTGGATTTGTCCTGTCTGTTTTTTGTTCCTTTCTTTTGCCTTTCTTACCATCTTTTGGGTAAACCAAGTATTTTTTATTCTATTCCTTTGTCGAATTTTTAGTTACGCTTCTCTATGTGTTTTTAGTGATTTTTCTAGAGATTAAATGTAATAGTTTTAAGTTTTCAGTTATCCTTCAAAAAAATGTTATTACTCCACAGTGTAAGAACATTACAACTTACACTTTACTTACTACCCTCCTTCCTCTTTGTTCTTATTTTCAAAGACAAGATATGCTGTAAACTCTGTAGTATAATGCTATTTTAAATATTTCTACTCAGTACTCTTTTGAAGAGATTTATTGGTATGTATGTATGTATCATATTTATCTTTTTCTGATGTTTCTATGTGGTATTACTTTTTTCCCATCTATGGAATTTTTTGCCTTCATTTTGGAAAGATTTTTTATTCCCATTGGCTAGAGAACTATAGATTGCTAAGAGTTGGGTTTTTTTTCTTTTCCTTTAAAGGCTTGTTTTAGGGGCGCCTGGGTGGCTCTGTCCTTAAGCGGCTGCCTTCGGCCCAGGTCAGATCCCAGGGGCCTAGGATCGAGCCCCACATCGGGCTCTCTGCACTGCAGGAAGCCTGCTTCTCCCGCTACCATTCCTTCTGCTTGTGTTCCCTCTCTCGCTGTGTTTCTCTCTGTCAAATAAATAAAATCTTTTTAAAAAAAAAAAAAAAGGCTTGTTTTAAATTATTTCTGATGAGAATTCAGGTATAATTCATATCCTTGTTCCCTTGTTTTTAATGTATCTTTTTATTATATTACATTAAAAACAAGTATCTTTTTATCTCTGGTTACATTTGAGGTTTTCTCTTTATCTTTTGGTTTTATTGGTTTCTCTGTCCTGTGCCTAAAATGCAGGGGGGGGGGGTTTGTATTTATCTTTCCTAGGGTTAACTGAGTTTCTTGGATTTGTGGTTGATGCCTTTCTTTTGCTGCTTTTGGAATATTTTTAGCCAGTATGTCTTCACATTCTTTTCCTGCTCCATTCTTCCCCTCTTTTCCTTTTGGGATTCTAATTACATATATGTTAGATTATGCCACAGTTATTGGATGCTCTATTCTTTTTTTCCGTGGTCTTTTTTTCTGTTTGTATTTCAGTTTGCATAATTTCATTGAACCTGTCTTCACATTCACTAGTTTTATTTTTTCTCTACTGTGTCCATCTGCTGATAAACTCATTAAAGAAATTCTTAATCTCCGTTATCTAATTTTCATATCTGGCATTTCTCCTGTCTCCTTTCTTTATATAGTTTTCCTCTGTCTTCCATCTTTTCACACATAATATGTACCACTTCCACTAGCTCATTTAATATACTTAACTGTAATTATTTTAATTAATTAATTTTATTTTTAATTAATTGTAATTATTTTAAAGTCCTTGTCTGATAAATCTAACATCTAACCCAGAGAGGGTCTATATCCTTTCTTGATGGTGGATCACATTTTCTTGGTACTTTGCATTGTCTTACCATTTTTTTACTGAATGACAAAATTGTTTATAAATGAAAAGTAGACATGGAAGTAAATACTCTCTGTATTCCTAGGCATGGGTGTGCCCCTTCTGTGGGCAGCTTGTGTGGTGTGCTCAGTCAGTCTAGTCTGTAATTGAGCTGAGATTGTTTTGGTTGTCATTGCTTTAGTGATTCATTTCACCACAGGCTTCAGATGATTTGAGCAGAATCAGAACCATCCCTTTAGCAGAGCTTGAGTCCCATCAGGATTTGTCTCAACTTTCCCATCCTGTCTGTAGACTTCAGCAGGCCTCCTACGTATGAAGAGTGGTCTCCGTCTCTTACAGTTTTCCTGTCTCTTAGCTGTGGATGACTGTTGCCTGGTATTCAGGTAAAGTCTGAATTCCTTGGAGGGTTTCTCTCAGTTCTCCAGGACTCCCCTTTAACTTTAGTGGGCCACTTGTGCCAGTGCCTCATGAGGTGACTCTTGGCCCTCCTGCCCTATCTCTGTTCTTTCTTGTGAGTACTTGACAAAGGCCTACGGGATAGAATTGGTGGGCAGGTACACAGTCTCTATACATTTGGGGTGCCTAGGGACTCTACATTGTCATGCCAGTCTGTAGTCGGCCTTTCAAATTGGTTAAAAGTTTGTTTTCTTCTTATCTATGTCTGTGATGGCTTCCTGCTCCTGCTGCTGTGCCAAAGATAAAACCAGCGATAGGTTTTTTTCTCTTTTGGGGAGGGTCTTTTCACTTTGAATTTGGATTCACTGGGTTTCTTTGAGTTCTCAGTTCCCTGTTTAAAACAAAACAAAACAACAACAACAACAAAAAAGACCAAAAAAAAAAAAAAACCTATGAGTTTGAGGAATATCTGGCTAGTTTTCCTGGATTGTTCCTATCTGCATTAAAATGTACCATTATTTCTCCCATCTTTGGGGGGGAAGGAAAAAAAAAACCTTTTTCTCAACCCATTTCTGCCACTTGTTGCCCCAACTCAGTGTTCTTTGTAGCAAAAACAGCATTTCAAAATGTTTCTATTTCCATTTTTTGATTTCTCTTTCCAACTCTTAAACATACTCCGGTGAGGCTTTGCTCCCACCACTACACTGAAACTGCTCCTATCAGGGTTGCCAGTGATACATGTAATGGGGAAAAATACAGTCTTCTGACACAATTCTGTCACCAGATGTGTGGATTTTCCACACATCAAGCAATTTCCTGCAACACCAGCAGGATTTCCCATTATTCCCTTCAATTCTGACATTATCTGGAGATAGCGTGAGATCCCACAAAGTTAAGGGCTTACTCAAGATGCCAGTAACAAGTCTCAGGTTGTCACATGTACTTCTGACTGACAGAACTTCAGAACTTCAGACTGACAGAACTAACTATAAGTTAGGGTTCCCAGACCCTTTCCTTGAATTTGATAATTTGCTAGAATGACTCACAGAACTCATGGAAATAATTTCGTTTACTGGTTTATTGTATAATAAAGGATATGATAAAGTGTACAGATGAACAACCAGATGAAGAGGTACATAGTATAGGAGCTTCTGTCCTAGTGGAGTTGGGTTATGCTACCCTTCTGGCATATAGATGTACATGTTCACCAACTCATGTACTTTCTGAACCCTGTGCTGGTATTGGAAATTTTATGTAGGCTTCATCAGGTTGGCATGACTGATTATTAACTCCATTTCTACTCCCTTTCCCTTCTCTGGAGAGTAGGGGGGTATACCTGAAATTTCCAAGCTTCATATTATGGCTCAGACTTTCTGGTGAACAGCTCCCATCCAGGAGGCCACCAAGAGTCACCCTATTAAAACAAAAGGCACTCCAATCACCTAGGAGATTCCAAAGGAGATTCCAGTAAGAATTCAATGCCAGGAATTCGAGGCAGAGACCTGTGTGTATATTTTCTATTATTTCACAATATCCATGTTGCTAAAACCATTGGTCAATACTTAGTCTTTATTTTGATTTATTACTAAGATGACCACTTATCCTGCTTTTCCCACGGTAGTTGTGGTTTATGCTTATTGTCCTGGCATAATTAATAGCTCTCACGTGTTAAAGTTGAAATTGTAAATTTATTCTAAAGAGATTTTTTCATAGTCTATATAGTTGTGTAAGTTATCACTGCAATTAAAATATGGGACATTTCCGTAATGCTAAAAAGTTTCTTTGTGCCTTTTGATCCTCTGATGCCTAGAATTTTAACCAGCTGGCAGATGATTCTGGTGCACAGGTGGGTGTGGGACCACTGTACTGTGTTACGGCATCTACAGAGGTAAGGAACTGAAGTCCTAGAGAAGCAGGGTTAAAGTAAGAAAAGGTTAAAAAAAAAAAACAAAAGGAAGAATGATTGGCCCAACCGTCTCTAGATAAGCTTTCCTGTACTGGCTCCTTATGGAGAAAATGGAATGTGGAGGAAAGAACTTTCCAGAGCAAACTTGGTTTAAAAAAAAAAAAAGTGTTCTCCTAACTTGATTTTCTCTAAAGTCACATAGATCTGAAGGTCTGAGCAAAATTGATATGGATGGCTGGGTGAATTGCTTTGGAATAGAGAGGAGGGGCTACTAGGTACTTTCCATAAGCTGTGGAAGAAGCTTTAGAAAGGGGGAAAGACACTGCTGCTGAGCACTTCAAGGATGGAACCTCTTCCTCCAGGCAGACACCACTTTGTTAAGTGATAAATTTAAACTGTCAACCCTACTTATATAACAGCAGCATTTGATGTAGTTTATCACATACTCTTCTTTGATATATTTTCTTCACTTGTCTTCTAGAACATGATATTTTCCTAATTTACCTCCTACTAAACTACCTCTGGAAAGTAGGAGGTACTCAAAATAATATTTGTTCAATGAGTGAACTGTATGAATGTAGTCATCTTTATATTTTAATTCCTCCTTTGATGATTTTAATTTTGTATTTGTAATTTCTAGCAACTCTGCCTATTTACTGAATTTCCTTTTGTGTGTGTGTGTGGCCGCCTGTTGTTTTAGGAATAAGATATCTTTCTAAGGTTGATAAACTTCTTTTTTTAAAGTTTTCCTCTTTTTCTTCGAGTCTTTGGTTTTTTTTCTCTTTTGTTGTAGAGGTTCTTTTCCCTATCTTTGGTGATCATTGGTCATCTGTTCATCTTTAATAATGAAATGTTCCACTTTCTGCTGCTTCATTATTAGTGTATAGGAATGCAACAGATTTCTGTACATTAATTTCGTATCCTGCGACTTTACTGAATTCATTTTTCAGTTCTAGGAGTTTTTTGGTCGGGTCTTTAGGGCTTTCTGGCTAGTTATTTTTTGATAGGGTCTTTAGGGTTTTCTATCTAGTAGTTTTTTGGTGGAGTCTTTAGTGTTTTCTATCTGTAGTATCATGTCATCTGCAAATAGTGAAACTTTTACTTCTTCTTACCAATTTGGGTGCCTTGTGTCTCTTTATGTTGTCTAATTGCTGTGGCTAGAACTTCCAGTACTATGTTGAATAAAAGTGATGAGAGTGCACATTCTTGTCTTGTTCCTGACCATAGCGGAAAAGCTCTCAGTTTTTCCATATTAAGTATGATGTTGGCTGTGGGTTTTTCAATAAGACTTTTATTATGTTGAGGTATGTTCTCTCTGGACCTACTTTGCAGAAGGCTTTTATGATGAAAGAAAAGAATTTGAAGGTGATGCAAAGAAATGGAAAGGCATTCCATGCTCATGGGTTGGAAAAAAAATATTGTTAAAATGTCCATACTACCCAAAGCATTGTACACATTTAATGCAATCCCTGTAAAAATACCAACAGCATTTTTTTCAGAACTAGAACAAACATTCCTAAAATTTGTAACTTTAAATAAAGAAAAGCAGAACTGGTGGAGGTATCACAATTCTAGATTTCAAGTTATATTACAAAGCAGTAGTAATTAAAACAGCACATGGTATTGGCATAAAAAGAGACACATAGATCAATGGAAAACAACAGAAAACCCAGAAATAAACCCATAATTACATGGTCAATTAATCTTCAGCAAAAGAGAAATGACTGTACAATGGGGAAAAAAGACAGTCGCTCTAACAGAGTTGGGAAAACTGGATAGCCACACGCAAAAGAATGAAACTGGGTCACTTTCTTTCACCACACACAAAAACTCAAAAGTGGATTAATGACCTAAATGTGAGACCTGAAACCATAAAGATCTGTGAAGAGAGTACAGGCAATACTTGTTTTGACATCAGCCACAGCAACATTTTTCTAGGTATGTCTCTTGAGGCAAAGGAAATAAGAGCAAAAATAAAATGTTGGGACTACATCAGAATAAAAGGCTTCTGCACAGTGAAGGAAATAATCAGCCAAAGTAAAAGGCAACCAACTGCTGGGAGAAGATATTTGCAAATGATATATCCGATAAAGGGTTAGTATCCAAAGTACATAAGGAGTATATAACTCAGTATCCAAAAACTGGATAATCCAATTAAAAAATGGGCGAAGGGGGCACCTGTGTGGTTCAGTGGGCTCAGCCAAAGCCTCTGCCTTTGCTCAGGTCATGATCTTGGGGTCCTGGGATTGAGCCCTGCATCGGGCTCTCTGCTCAGCGGGGAGCCTGCTTCCCCCTCTCTGCTTACCTCTGCCTACTTGTGATCTCTCTCTCTCTCTGTCAAATAAATAAATAAAATCTTAAAAAAAAAAAAAAAAGAAATGGGCGGAAGACAGGAACAGGCATTTTTCATAAGAAGACATGCAGCTGGCCAACAGACACATGAAAAGATACTCCACATTACTCATCATCAGGGAAATACAAATCAAAACTGCAGTGAGGTATCATCTCACACCCATCAGAATGTCTAAAGTCAACAACTCAAGAAACAGCAGGTGTTGGCAAGGATGAGGAGAGAAAGGAACCCCCTTGCACTATTGGTGGGAATGCAAACTGGTGCATCCACTGTGGAAAATAGTATGGAAGTTCCTCCAAAAATTAAAAATAGAACCACCCTATGATCCAGTAATCACACTACTGGATATTTACCCAAAGAATACAAAAACACTAATTCAAAGGAATGCATGCACCCCTATGTTTATTGAAGCATTATTTACAAAAGCCAAACTATGAAAGCAGCCCAAGTTTCTATCAGTAAATAAATAGATAAAGTAAATATGGTGTATATGCACATGGAATATTATTCAGTCATAAAAAAGAGTGAAATCTTACCATTTGCAACAACATGGATAGGGCTGGAGAGTATAATGCTAAGTGAAATAAATCAAGTATCATATGATCTCATTTATATGTGGATTTTAAGAAACAAAACAAATGAGCAAAGGGATAAAAAAGAGACAAACCAAGAAACAGACTCTTAACTATAGGGAACAAAAAATCAAGTATCATATGATCTCATTTATATGTGGATTTTAAGAAACAAATGAGCAAAGGAAAAAAAAAGAGACAAACCAAGAAACAGACTCTTAACTATAGGGAACAAATTGATGGTTACCAGAGAGGAGATGGGTGAGGGGAATGGGGAAAAAGAGTGTACTTATCAGGCTGAAAAATAAATAAAATGATACAAAAATTTTAAAAAAGAATGAAATGTTCTAAGCTTATTTGGAGGTTCCTATGCATAACTGGGACTTTCATAAGGTAGAGTCAATTGTTTTTGTTGGATGACCCCAAATGTACAACATCTGAATCCATTTCTGAGAGAGGAATTCTCAAATCTCCTGCCTGAGAAGATGGGAATATGGGCTCCATGTGTTAACTTCCCCTTTCCTTTTGTTTTCAGTGCAGCATTGCATTCTATCCCTCAACCTGATACATCCAAATCCAGAACAGTCTCTGATCTATCTCCACACAGTAAACCTCTAGTTTTCTGCTATGGTAGGAGAGAGGAGATCCCTGGCTTTATGATGAGGAGGAGAGCTGGAGGTCTGATTATATTTTCTAAAGTCTCAACCAGTCTTCCGGTTGTTAGTCCTGCTCCTCAGCCCCACTCCCAGAGGTACTTAAAGCCTTCAGTTCCTCAGTTTGGCCTCTTTGAGAATGAACTTGCCTCTTAATTGTCTCTTGCTTCAGGTTTAGGTTTCAGTTTTCTCAGGTACCCCAAATTGTTTGGTGACCATATGTTGATCAGTTTTCCAGCCTCTCAAATTTTGGTGTCTCTCACCTGCCTTTTCTCTTTTCTCCTCTTACATTTGTTCTTATGCATTTATATTTTTGCCTTTAAGATATTAGTACTCCTTTGCTAGTATTTTAGTGGAGTTCTGGGAGGGAATAAGGATAAATGTGTGTATGAATTTGTCATTTAGTGGGAGCTCTGAACTATTTTCGTTTCCCTTTAGGGGCCAGATATCCTTCTCCTGCTATGTGCCTTTACATTTGCTGCTGTTTCTCCCTGATCCACTGTGCCTCTTGCCCTGCCTCAGCCTATGAACTCTTAACTCATCGGTTTCAAAATTATCTCAGTTTTAACCCTTGCCTCCCTGAACCCTTCCATGTGCACACCTTCCCTGAGTAGAAGTGCATTTACTGTTACTTCTCTAGGACCGGAGAGGTATAGCTGGCAGATAAGGAGAACAAGGATAGCAGGAGCATGATAAAATGTTTGTTCCTGTGTTTCCTTTTAGAAGACAGGAGAGACTTGAGCACGTTTAAATTTTCGGGGAAGCAGCCAAGAGAAGACTTGGGATTGAAGTTATGGTAGAGAACAAGCACTGACAGAAAGCATAAGGGCATGGGATCTGAAGCATGGGTAGAAGGATTAGCTTTAGGTAAGAACAACGTGTCCCTTGTTACAGGACAAAAGGATGAGAGGATGGTTACAAGAGCAGGTTCCTTTGTCAGTTTGGTTACAGGAAGTCCATGAACTCTTATTTAGTGGCTTTTTTTTTTTCTCTGTGAGGAAGATGGAGTTATCTGTTGAGAGAAGGTGAGAAAGGAAGTGGAGCGACAAATTATAGGAGAGAGGATTTTAACTGGCGTTATTATGGGAAGGCTCCCTAGAGGTAACTGTGCTGATAGCAGCAAAAGTCTTACCAAACAACTAACTGTACAAAGGGCATCCAAAGCTATAAAGAAGCACCAAAACAGGCAGCCTCACTTCTTGGCCTTCTTTAGCCTGGGATATGGTGGTCCCTGTATTAACAGCTTAGTACAGTAAATGATTACGGTCATAGGTTAAATTACATTTTTGTGTTTCTGTTCAAGTAGACAAAGAAGTATGTAGTAATAAATATGTAACTGGTAGCATGTGTATTTTCCTTTATAGATTGTGCTTCACAGTTAAAAATGCTTTCACATCTGGGGCGCCTGGGTGGCTCAGTTGTTAAGCGTCTGCCTTGGGCCCAGGTCAGATCCCAGGGGTCTGGGATCGAGCACCGTATCAGGCTCTCTGCTCTGCAGGAAGCCTGCTTCTCCCGCTACCATTCCCTCTGCTTTTGTCCCCTCTCTCGCTGTGTTTCTCGCTGTTAAATAAATAAAATCTTTAAAAAAAAAAATGCTTTCACATCTTATATGTTTTTATCTTCTCCGCAGTCTGCTATGGTAGGGAATATTGTCCCCATGTTTGCATTTGAGGAAAACTGAGGCTTAGTTACTGTTAAGTGTTTTGTCTGAAACAATTGGGAAGCGGTAAAATCTAGACTTGGTCACATATTCTCTGCCTCTAGACTCTCTCTGATTATATCATACCTCTGATAATTGCCATCCGAAAGGGTTTATGGTTGTTTAAAGGCATCATTTTCAATGTTCTAGATATCCACGGAATTCCTCATTCATGTATCGGTAATGAAGTATTACAGAAGGTGAGACATAATTACTACTCTTTTTTAATTTTGAAGGAATCTAGATTATATATGGAATGAAACTTATCTTCCTTATTCTTTTTGTATAAGTTTAGAGTTTCTAATAGAGTTGAGAAAAAGAAAATTATAAGGGGAAACCATACTATTTATCATGTTTATCAGATTTTCTTTTTCCTAAAACAGACTTTAAAGTTTATATTCTTTCCAGTTTGAATTGCTTTTTTCCCCCCTCAGTCTCTGTTTCTCAACAATGTCACAAAACAATTGGGAGAATAAAATTACATTTGACAAATACCATTCTGTATCTAATTTTGTAAAGAGGCTCATTTATTACGTGTACTTTTCCAAGTTCAGAAGACTTCGAAATTAACACCTCCTACATAATTAGTTGTTGGGATAAAATATTGCTAAATCGTAGGCTGGTAAGTTTACAGTGCATGTTGATTTAGTAAATACTGTTTCCTTTTTACAGTTTTTGTTAACGTAGCGCTTATTCAAGGTCCCAATTCTGGAAAAATTCCTACTAATTAAGACATTTTAGAATGCTTTAATAAATATAAATAGATATATATAAATGTGAAGTGCAGAATTAGACCAAAACACATTTTTTTGATACACCATTAAGTCTGTTGCCTAATAATTTACTATATAAAAATAAAGGTAATTGGGGTACCTGGGTGGCTCAGTGGGTTGAGCCTCTGCCTTTGGCTCAGGTCATGATCTCAGGGTCCTGGGATGGAGCCCCACATCAGGCTCTCTGCTCAGCTGGGAGCCTGCTTCCCCCTCTCTTTCTGCCTGCCTCTCTGCCTACTTGTGATCTCTCTCTGTCAAATAAATAAATAAAATATTTAAAAAAATAAAAATAAAGATAATTGAATCAGTATTTCCCAGTAGCATTTTATTCATAGGGACTTTACTAATTAATAAAAGTGCACTGCCCTTGTTGTCTTGTTATGAACCACTTTTTAAAATATATTTAATTTTCTGCTAATATAAGTTAAATAATAATCCACTGCTTTGAAATGGTGTAGGACCAAGAATGATTATATTCCCATAGTTGTTGTCGTTATGCATGTGAAAATTGCTGTTTACTAAAGATAAAGCTTCCCCCCAAAGCTTTGTCAAATTGAAAATTGGGGTCTTTTCACATTGATGTTGATAATATTACAGGATACCTTTCAACTGGAAAAGAATTATTGTGTTGGAAAATTATATGCTGCTGTTACAATATGTTCCATAATCTTAAAGAAAAATCCATGTAATTTGAGGCGGGAGTGTGCAGGGGAGGCTCTTACTCTTAATATTGGAAAGGTATAAAATGCCACTTAATATTTATGTGGGCATTTAGAAGTTCTCTTTTGATTACAAGTGGTTATATATACAGATTAGCATTAAGCTAGTTATGTAATACATTTTAGGATCTTGAAAAAGAAGGTAGAAAGGATACCTGTGCTATACTTGGAGGAAATTTACCACAATCAAAAAGAAGAGCTAAGGACAATTCTTGAAACAGGTCTTTTGACTACATTACAGAGCAAAGTGATCTTGATTATAGGAGAGGCATTAAGAGGAATTTTGTGGAAAATCTGGGGGTATTGTAAGTAAAAATCAGAAAGGTATAACTTGTACGGTGTAATTTTTGCTGATGTGGTTAACTATTTAGCTGTCATCTGGGTATCATATAAGATGCAAAATGTTTAACTTTGTATCTCATGGAGACTCTAAACTATTACTTTCCATGATAAAAATAGTAGGAATAAGACACTTTAAGTAAACATTTAAGGGGCGCCTGGGTGGCTCAGTGGGTTAAAGCCTCTGCCTTAGGCTCAGGTCATGATCTCAGGGTCTTGAGATAGAGCCCTGCTTGGGGCTCTCTGCTCAGCAGGGAGCCTGCTTCCCTCTCTCTGCCTGCTTCTCTGCCTACTTGTGATCTCTTTCTCTCTGTCAAATAAATAAATAAAATCTTTTAAAAAATATTTAAGTAATGATTTTAGCTAATAGCACTATGTATAAGGCACTCTTCTAATCACTTCATGTGCATTTACTCATTTTACTCTGTGACATGAGATAGCATTATTATCCCTAACATTTAGATGGGAAACTGAGGCTCAGAAATTAAATAACACACTGGTTAGTGGCAAGATATTATGACACACTCTGTAGATGCTTGAAAGCTAGTTAAATATAAAAGGAAAGAATTGAACTTTTCAGTGTGTTTTTAAAAATCTTTCTACTGCTTACATGCCACAATAATAGATTATATCTTTAGGGAAAAGGTAGCATTTATGTTAAAGGTACAGAATGGTGAAGCATTAAAAATGTGGGCTCCTGGGTTTGAATTTGGAGTGTGCCACGTACTAGTTCTGTGACTGAGCTAGCTCCATAACCTTGGGTCTTGTTTCCTTGTCTGCAAAATAGACCTGAATTATTATTTACTCATAACAGATATTTATTGAACACCTACTATATGCCAGCACTACTCTTAGGCATTTAGTAACTATCCCATAGGGTGGTTACAAGGATTTAAATGAGTTATATACGTAAAACATCTAAAACAATGTTTGCCATATGGTAAATGCACGGTTGCTATTTTATAGTTGTGTATCATAATTCAGCATTGAAGGCTGATGCTTTACTGATTTTTTTTTCAGCACAGTGAAAAGAACACTTTAATCTTTTTTATTGACTTAGGGTTATCGTTAATTTTTGTACTGTGAAAATGCAGCCATACATGGTTGGGGTGTAGTGAAAAATGTCAGATGTCAGTTTATCTGTTAAAGGTGAACAATGTGTATCTATAGATGGCTTCGTATTTGCAGAACTGATAAGTCAATCAAGTGAAAACAACTTTCTCTCAGAATAGATTCCCACATTGTCATTTTCACCCTCTTTAAAAAAAAGATTTATTTATTTGAGAGAGAGACAGACAGCAAGTGCATGTTCTGGGAGAAGGGCGGAGGGAGAGAGAGAATCCCAAGGAGACTCCCCACTGAGCATGGAGCGCAATGTAGGGCTCAGTCCCACAACCCTGGGATCATGACCTGAGCCAAAATCGAGTCAGGACACTTAGCCGACTAAGCCTCCCAGTGCCCTTCATTTTCACCCTCTTTGGATGGTCCACATTCTCTAAAACATTATTCTTAGACTGTGGAAACATTGTGCCACATTGGCCTTCTTGTCAGCTTCAGTTTTTATTAAGTCATTGGTCATTGATGGTGTATCAAGGAGAATTCCTCCTCATTTTGGGAATTCATGCCTCTGTTTTTTGACCTTACTCTACACCAAAGCCTAAGATTTGGCTGTTCTTGCTAGGAGACGTAACACACAAGACCCAGATTTTCTTTGAATTGAGTGCTACTCTAGAGACAGTTAGCATGAAAAATAAATCTTTAAATAGTTGCCTGGGTCTGGGATTAATGGAAGGGATTGACTATAGAGGGGTTTAAGGAAGCCTCAGGGTGATACGATGGAACTATATCTTGATTTTGGTGTTTGTTACATGACTATGTATAATTATTAAAATTCACATAACTACACTTGAAGTGGGTAAATCTTATTGTATGTAAATTGTTCCCCAATGACAAAGGAAACAAAGTGAATCTTTAGAAGTATGAGGTGTAATGAATTAATATCCATCCTTCTAATGACATGGCTTATTTTGAAATGTTAAAACTACTTTTGAGAAAATGTACAACAATCATTTAATCATACTGGCTCCAGAAATCTTTTTTGACTCGAATATAGTTGTAAGTATGGGTTTTAATCTTTTCAGTGAGACCTCTTCTTACATAAATCATAATATGTGGAGTATTGTCTATTTTAGTATTCTGTAAGTGTGGTACACATTATTGGCAATATGCAAAATAATTTTAGGTGATACACAAGTGAACAGTTTTCATATGAACAATTATCTTTTAGGAAACATTTTATAATTACATATATGTATCACAGCAAATACTTGGTTTTAGGTTGAAGCTAAATAATAAAATGAGGTAATTTAAAGTCTATTTGTATAAAATAGTAAGCGATAATATTAATAATATGAGAATATAGGATAACTTTTGAAGAATATGTAAGAATAATTGAAGTTTTGGAATCCCTCATCCATACTACAGATCCAAGAGTCACAGTCACGTGGAGCAGTACTTAGCATTTTTTTTTTATTTGACTATGAAAACCATTAAGAAAACTGAGACACAGGTTTCTCAGGAAGTATCCATTTTTGTGCTTTGAGTTTAGTGCTTGAAGTTTTTGTGCTTTGAGGTTATAGTTTTAAACTTTCTCCATTTGTGATGTAGCAAGGCTTCTATCATAGGCGCAATATTATACTTCTTACCTAGTGTGGCAGTAGTATTGAGCATGCAGGGTTTTGTCATGAACAATTTTGAACATGAACAATGAATGATTGTGCATATTTACATACTTATTTTTTCTTATTTATTTATTCATAACTTCAGAGGTAGAATTCAGTGATTCATCAGTTGCATACAACACCTAATGCTCATTACTTCAAGTGCCCACTTAATACCCATCACCCAGTTACCCCATACCCCAACATCTCCCTTTCAGGAACCCTCAGTTTGTTTCTTAAGAGTTAAGAGACTCTTATGGTTTGTCTCCCTGGTTTCATCTTATTTTATTTTTCCTTCCCATCCCCTGTGTTCATCTGCTTTGTTTCTTAAATTCCCCAATGAGTGAACTCATACGGTATTTGTCTTTCTGACTGATTTTGTTTAGCATAATACCCTCTAATTCCATCCATGTTGTTGCATGTGGCAAGATCTCGTGCTTTTTGATGGCTGAGTAGTATTCCATCACACACACACGCACACCCCCATCTCTTCTTTATGCATTCATCTATCAATGAACATCTGGGCTCTTTCCATATTTTGGCTACTGTGGACATTGTGGCTATAAACATTGGGGTGCATATGCCTTTTCAAATCACTGTGTTTGTATCCTTTGGTTAAATTCCTTGTAGTGCAATTGCTGGGTTGTAGGGTAGCTGTGTTTTTAACTTTCTGAGGAACCTCTGTACTTTTTTCCAGAGTGGCTGCACCAGTTTTCATTCCCACCATAGTTGTAAGAGGGTTCCCCTTTCTCTGCATCCTTACCACTATCTGTTGTCTCCTGAGTTAATTTTAACCATTCTCACTGGTGTGAGATGATATCTCATTGTGGTTTGCCTGCATATTTTCTTCAAGAAGGTAGCAACCTGTGTCATATTTCAGAAAAAAATTTATTTTAACAAGTGAATAAAATAAAAGATTTTTTTTAAAGATGTTATTTATTTAGTTCAGAGTGAGAGACATGGCGAGAGAGGGAACACAAGCAGGGGGAGTGGGAGAGGAAGAAGCAGGCTTCCAGCCGAGCAGGGAGCCCAATGCAGGGCTTGATCCCAGGACCCCGGGATCATGACCTGAGCTGAAGGCAGATGCTTAATGACTGAGCCACCTAGGCACCCTAAAATAAAAGATTTAGCATAGTTTCTTTTCAGCTCTGGAGATGCTGTTACCCATCATGTAATATTGTATTATTTGGAAAACCTGTGTTTTTCTAAATTAAGAAAAGAAAAACATCTCAAAGGCAATTAGCTTGATTAGGTTGATTGTTGGCTAAATTCATCATTTTTCTACTTTTTTTTTTTTTAAAGATTTTATTTATTTATTTGACACAGAGAAAGAGAGAGAGAGATCGCGAGTAGGCAGAGAGGCAGGCAGAGAGAGAGGGGGAAAGCACGCTCCCTCCTGAGCAGAGAGCCTGATATGGGGCTCGATCCCAGGACGCTGGCATCATGACCTGAGCTGAAGGCAGAGGCTTAACCCTCTGAGCCACTCAGGTGCCCCCATTTTTCTACTTTTTATACTCCTTTACTGTGGATGGTTGAAGTATAAAGGGCTGTTATATTCCTGTATTGAGTGTCTACCTACTGTTGCCCTCTTGTTGAAATTTCCCTCTTTCATTCTCCTTAACTGTGTCTCTCCTCTATAACTACTTCTCTTTGAACTGTTTCTCATTATTCCTATTGCTTACTCTCATCGTAAGTCATTCTTTTTTTTTTTAAGATGTTATTCATTTATTTATTTGACAGAGAGAGAGATCATAAATAGGCAGAGAGGGAGGAGGAAGCAGGCTCCCCGCTGAGCAGAGAGCTTGAAGCAGGGCTCAATCCCAGGACCCTGAGATCATAAGAGGCAAAGGCAGAGGCTTTACCCCACTGAGCCACCCAGTCGCCCCTAGTCATTATTTCTTAGCCTTTTGGGAGGGGGGGGCTGTTGCCTTTCTTCTCCATTTTACTTTTGTGTCTTTTCTCTCCTTTTGCTATTTTCTTCTCTGACACATTTTTGTCATTAGTTGATTTACAAAGGTCACTGTCAACTCGGAAATGCGCCTTTGGGGGATGATATTACCTTCAATTTTTGATTCTTCTGGTTGTTTGTTGATGAGGTTAGAGTTTTTGTAACTTTCTGGTTCTCCTACAAGTATGGACAAGTATGAGAATTATTTATTGTATGTTTCTAAAAAGGCATGTAGTCTGAAGCATGACTTCTCTTCTAGGAGTTTGTGGGTTAGTAGGTGGTGTCAGAGGGCAAGAAATGCTCAGGAAGTTGATGAGAATCAGGGTGCATTGGTGGCAAGTGGGAGGATTTGTAAGAGCTGTAGTAGAGAATGAGGCGGTGAATATTGTGTTTTAAGTCAAATTGTTGAAGACTTTGATAGAGGCTAGAAAGTTGGAACTTTAGTCCATAGGTCCTGAGGATATTTCTAAGCAAGATTAGATCTGTACTTTACCAGCTAAATAATATATTTATATATAATATAAATATATAAACACATTTATATATTTACATACTTATATATTATAAATATATATATATTTATGGATATGTATGTAATGGACTATTACTCGGCCATAAAAAAAGAATGAAATTTTGCTATTTGCAAGACATGAATGGACCTAGAGAATTTTATGCTAAGCAAAATAAGTCAGACACAGAAATAGAAATACCATGTGATTACACTCATATGTGGAATTTAAGAAACAAAAAAGGCAAACAGAAAAAAGAAGGGCAAACTAGAAAACAAACTTTTTTTTTTTAAGATTTTTTTTTATTTATTTGACAGAGAGAGAGATCACAAGTAGGCAGAGGCAGGCAGAGAGAGAGGGGGAAGCCAGGCTCCCCACTGAGCAGAGAGCCCGATGTGGGGCTCGATCCTAGGACCCCAAGATCATGACCCGAGCCGAAGGCAGACGCTTTAACCCACTGAGCCACCCAGGCGCCCCAAAAACAAACTCTTAATAGGGAACAAACTGAGGGTTACTGGAGGGTGGGCAGGGGGATAAGCTAAATGGGTGATGGGTATTAAGGAGGGCTCCACGATGAATGTGGAGCTTGCTTAATGTTCTCTCTCTTTCCCTGTGCCCCTCCCTCACCCACTAATGCTTGCTCCCTCTCTCCCCGCCAAAGAAAGAAAGAAGGCTCTAGAATTTGTTTCTTCTGTATTTTTTTTTTCTTATGTCTTCAGTTGTTGTCTAGTTGACTCCCAGGTCTGAGAATTTTTTCCTAGTTTATCATACTGTAATTGCCTTTCTTTTGGTGATCCAAGATTGTTCTTTGGGCTTATATTACATGCACTCTAGATGGAATAAATAGTCTTAAGACTGTTGTGATAATCTGTCTCTGGTTTGCCATTTGTTTAAGATAAAAAAATATTCCCTTTATAGGCTTTCCTGAAATTCTATCACTGAACAATCCTTTTAAAATATAATCTGGGAATAAGTGCTCCACAGTTTGCTTTTGTAGAAGA
>CM053613.1:22078975-22140667 GCA_028646535.1 Procyon lotor | reverse complement strand
ATCCCAGGACCCTGGAATCATGACTTGAGCCAAAGGCAGACGCTTAACGACTGAGCCACCCAGGCGCCCCTGTGGCCTGTTTTCTTAATGGTGTCCTTGCTAAGCAGAAAGTTTTAAAATTTTGATGTTCTGTCTATCCATTTTGTGTCATTATTGTTTGTGCTTTTTGTTTTCTGTCAAAGCAGTCTTTGCCTACCCCAAGGGGCAAAGATATTCTCTTGTAATTTCCTTCTAGAAGCTTTATGGTTCTGTGTTTTACATTTATGTCTGTGACTCATTCATCCTGTGTTAATTCTTGTATATGAAATGAGATAAGGATTGAGGTTAATTTTTCCACATGGCATCCAGTTGTTCCAGTTCAATTTAGTGAATTGCACTGACACCTTTGCTGGAAATGTATATATATACACACACATATATATATATGTATAGTCTATTACTTCTAGACTCTTTATTCTCTTCTACTGATGTATATAGATATATATATGCCAGTACTATAATCTTGATACTGTAGCTTTATAAGTCTTGAAATCCAGTAGTGTAAGTTCTTCAGCTTTGTTCTATTTCAAGATTCTTTTGACTGTTCTAGATCCTTTGTATTTCCATATAAACCATAGATATATTTACACAGTGTGTTATTTCTTGTAGCTACTAAAATAAATTACAAACATGGTGGCTTAAAACAATAGAAATGTATTCTTCCACAATTCTGGAGTCTAGAAATCCAAAATCAGTATAACTGGACCAAAGTCAAGGCTCTAGGGGTAAGAGTCCGTTCCTTGTCTCTTCTAGCTGCTAGTGGCTGCCAGCATTCCCTGGCTTATGGACTCATCACTCCCAGTCTTTGATACCATGATTTGAAATCCTTCTCTGTCTCTCTGAATGGTCTTCATACCATCTTCTCCTCTGTATGTCAAATCTCCCTCTGCCTCTTTCTTAAAAGAATACTTGGAATTTAGGGCCCACCTTGGTAATTCAGAGTACTCTCCATTTTAATATCTTCAAGTTACAACTTCAAAGATCCTTTTTCCTAATGTAACACTTTACAGATCCCAGAGATTAGGACCTGATATCTTTAGAGACCATTATTAGCCTGCCACAGAATGTTTTATTCTCTTTTAGACTTTCATTTTGTTCTGGAGCTTGCTGTCAGAACAGATTGAACTGAGGCTTTTAGCACCCTAAATGACATACTTATTTTCTTGCTAACGATTGCCATTTCTTTTTCTTTCTTTCCTTTTCTTTTCCTTCCTTCCTTCCTTCCTTCCTTCCTTCCTTCCTTCCTTCCTTCCTTCCTTCCTTCCTTCCTTTCTTTCTTTCTCTTAACATATAATGTATTATTTGTTTCAGGAGTACAGGTCTGAATAATTGCCATTTCTTATTTGGACTCTATCATAGAATAAAATTTATTGCATTCTAATAATAGCACAACAGATTAGACCTAAAAAGCCTCAGATGGTGAATTGCTTGCTTATTTAACATAGCAGTCAGGAAAATAGCAAGTTAGTAAGAAATTGAATTATGCTTGGACTATCATAGAACTGATCTATGACTCAATAAAATTTAGTGATAGCTTCTAGTTTTAGGTAGCCACAAACTAATTCTTGATTTTGTAGAGCTTTCTTGGTAGGGCTTGTTACATAAATCTTCTTCATATAGTTTTAGAAGAATGGGTCAGCTACTAGAGAACTTTAACGTAGCAAACTTTGTTTTGGTTTAGGGATGTTACTTAAATACCCCAAATGTAGGGGCTGCCTACACCTCAGTATGGGAATGACTTTTATGAGCATCACTTGATAAATTATGATCATAAAAAGATGAAATACTAAAGCCTTAGTTTCCCTTTCTTTTCTTCAGTCAATTATATTAACTAGTTTAAATATTTAAATGTTGATAACTGTAAAATCTGGCATAGGAAGAGAAATAGTTTGCTAAAGGGAAAATGGAAGCCTAATTTTCTTTGTTTGCCCTATAATCTTTCTCTCAGCACACGTGGTGTTCTTCTCTGCAACCAGATAACACAATAGCTTTTGCTCTGCTAGCAAGAATCATCAGCAGTGTGGAAAACTTCAACATGAAAACAAATTCACTATCAAAACCAGTAGCCTACATTATGACTAAAAATTTCCATACTTTCTGAATTCTGGATTGAGGATTGAAGTCACTCTACTTTGTGTTACTTGCCACAGTTCACTGAGTGGCCTTAGCAACTTGGATAATATGTGATGTTGCACTTGTAAATTTTTTGTGTTCTTTCAGTGTCTGTAAAATAGTCAAAGAAAGAGTTTGATTATGCCATTATTAATTGATGAGTATATGAGCGAACCATATTAATGCCGTGAAATGTGAAAATGGTGTGGGTTTTTTTTGCCTGTTTTATTATAAAAACTTGGAAGAAAGAGGAAAACTAGTCTACTAGTTCAAAGGAAATTCCTAAGGTAACTTTTAAAATTAAGGTATGTTCTGTAACATATTTGATAAAGCATTCAGAGTAGTAACTGGTGACAAATTCTAGTTGAATACTACTATCAAGTGGTTCCTTGTTTACTTGAGTGAAAAAAATGACATGTTTGAATATCTGCTACTATGGTCCCCAAATTATTTAAGTCCCCAAATTATTTCATGGACAATTATTATTGTCCATGAGACCAGTTTGAATATCTGCTACTATGGTCCCCAAATTATTAAGTCCCCAAATAATATTAAGTGAATTATTTAAATCTTTTAAGTCCCCAAATGTCTCTACATTTAGATAACCTTTTCTCGCTTATTTGTTGAAAGACTGCTGAAATGCAAATGACATTGATTTTTTTCAGAACCAGTAAATAAAAAGAGAAGGGAGAACCATGGAGAATATAGGGGAAAAAGGAAATAATACAAGTGAGATCTCTAGTAAGCCACATTTACATTAGCATTTGAGAATTGATGAATTGGTATAAAACGTTCTTGTTTTGACCAAATACTTTAAACAAATTACTGCATATTGATAACATTTTTTTAATTAACATACAATGTATTATTTGCCCCAGGGTACATGTCTGTGAATCGTCAGGCTTACACATTTCACGGCACTTACCGTAGCATGTTGATAACATTTTTAAACATTTCTTAGATTTGGAAAACACAAGTGAGAAAGATTTACTAGTGAATGAACTTATATCTGAATGTTTTGTTGAGTTCTTCAAATTTGTTTCTTACCGGGGTGCGTGGGTGGCTCAATTGATTGAGCCTCCGACTCTTGGCTTTGGCTCAGGTCATGATCTCAGGGTCATGAGATCAAGCCAAACAGGGGCGGGGGCGGCTCTGTGCTGGGCGGGAAGTCTGCTTGAGGTGCTCTTTCTCCCTCTGCCTCTGGCCCTCCCCATTCTCGGGTGTGTGTGCGCGTGCACAGGTGCGTGCCTCTCTCTCTCTCAAATAAATACTTAAAACTAAAAAGTTGTTTCTTACTAATCTGCCCTAAAATAACCATTATTCAATAATAGTGTTTGAGGATTTGTAACTTTAAAATCTTCAGGGCTGAGGTGCCTGGGTGGCTCAGTGGGTTAAAGCCTCTGCCTTCGGCTCAGGTCATGATCTCAGGGTCCTGACATCAAGCCCCGCATCGGGCTCTCTGCTCAGCAGGGAGCCTGCTTCCCCCTCTCTCTCTGCCTGCCTCTCTGCCTGCTTGTGATCTCTCTGTCAAATAAATAAATAAAATCTTTAAAAAAAATAAAAATAAAAAAATCTTCAGGACTGAGCTGGAAGATGAAAGGTATTTATTTTTAAGTATGATCTGATTTCATAAGAAAAAGCTAGTAGTTTGTTAGTGATAGTTTTTTACAGCCCAGCACCTTACGTAAGGAAAGCTTCATACTCTGCATAGTTTGTGCCCTTTCTGTGTCATGTCCTGCTCGTCTGCATGTACCTATTTCTGTTTGCGTTAGTCATCCTCTCTAGGTAAATTGTCCATGAGACCAGTGATTCCATCAGCAAATTATCCAGAAAATGCTGTCTTTGCGTGTTGTGACAGATCATGTCACCGGTAGATTTATAGCTACTCCAGTGGTCTAATTAACCTGGCAGTTGTCTCCTGTGCCCAACACTGTTGTTTCGTTGCCGTGGCATCTTAGTTTTCATCTTCTCATCACCTTCTTTCTTAACTAAAACTTAGATTTACAAGTTTTGGGTTTTTTTGTTTTGTTTTGTTTTTGTTTTTAGCCTACCCCCATCAACCCTCTCTATTTACCACCCCCTTTATTTTTGATTGGCAGTATCATCCAGATAAACAAAGTGCAGATGTGCCAGCAGGAACCGTGGAGGAATGTATACAGAAGTTCATCGAAATTGATCAGGCATGGAAAATTCTAGGGAATGAAGAGACAAAAAAAGAGTATGACCTGCAGCGGCATGGTGGGTACTTGGGATGAGGAGCCATAGCACACTGGCAGCTCTTTGAAGAGCATTCTGCAGGCGTTCCTGGGGAGGATTTTCCAGTCTTTGTACCAAGTTATTATTACCGCCTTGACTCCTCCCCTCCATCACTGTTTTTAACTGTGTCCTCCGCTTAGTGATTATTGTGTATCCATTTAGTAGTTAACAAAACTACTAGGATGTGGCTTCTTAGGAAGCCATGAAAGCTGCTTTTTCTAACTAATGAGAAATATTTAGTTACACATTTCTATTTAATATGTTTAATAACTTCTTTTCATTAAATTTAATTACGTACTGATTCAAATTTTAATTGTAGCACTTTTAACAATGTGTACTATATAAATGACAATTGAAAGGAGGGTACTATAGGGGATAATATCATAAAGCACTTTGTTGTCTTTCAGTTTGTTTTAGGCTAGGTTTCATAATTGTCTCCTGAATAAACTATTCTTTATAAGATTGCTATAAATGGAATTTTAGGAATGCACCTTTCCTAAGCAGTTTTAAAAGTCATTTCTTTTATGCATTTTAGAAAATAGCTTCTTAAAACAGTGACAAGCTTTTGTGAGAAAGGGGAAAATGTAGGTCAGGTTTGTCACACATAGACTGCAGTTACACGAAGTGATAGGCTGTCTTTCAGGACTGGCCTTGGGATAGGAGTCCCTCAGTCTTCTGTTTGAACCTTCAATATGCACCCTGCATGCTAATGGGGGGGAGTCAATAATCAGTTACAGCCTGTGGGGAAAACACTCAGTTGCACTCTGCAATAGCACACCGCTTTCAACATTGACTCGAATGTGTTGATAAAAGCTCTCTCTGTAGTTGATTATTGAATCCCCTCCCATGTCCTACACTGGCACATCATCAAACCTAACAAAATGATTTTAAGGCTCCTGCGACTAAGGTTTACTTCTAAAACACAGCATTAGAGGATAAAGCCAATGATACATAAGGAATACCCATATTTATTTTCAGAGGGAATTATACTGATAAGTATTACTTATAGGCAGTGTATGACATCTTTGTATATAAAGACTTCATGAACTATTTGTTTATACATTGGAGAATGTAATAGTGACTTTCATCATACTAATCAGCTCTAACGCCCTTCTACTATTTTAAGACTGATAAGCTTTTTAAAAATAAGAAATTGATGAGTGTACCTTTGCAATGAATTTGGATAAATTTTCAAATATGGCTTGAATATTGGTTCTTAACTATTTGATGCATATATAAGTATCTTGCACATGTTGTATTTCTTTTGGAAATATGTTTTACTTCTGGCAAAAGAATGTACAAGTGGTTGCATTCGTGGATGAATTCTATTCATAGATCTATCTTTTTAACCTTGGTTCACATGATACTATTTCTGTGAAAGTACTGAAGCTATTCACGAATGTGTCATGTGAGAAGTTACCTATGTAGTTTTTGCCCATCTTTACCAGTCATTACTTCGTGGGTACCAGTTTGCTTAAGATAAGGATTATCCACAAAACCGTACTTCGAGGGGTGTAAGGTACATACTTGCCCTGGGGCTCTGCATTTTTGCCACTCCACAGCCTGTGTACTATTAAGAACTTGTCAGTAAAACTGACTAGAAGCCCGCCACCTAGAGAAAAGAGGGTGAAATCAGGAATAAAAAACTAATCTCTCTTGCTAGGGAATAGGGTGTTAGTAGATGAGAAATGGAGAGAAAAAGGAAACGGTTAAAAGTGAGCAATAGAATTGTATGAAGGAAAGTTTAGAAAATGTTGTAAGAACAAATAATCAACAGCTTCAATCCTTTCTCATTGCCTTTGGGAAGTCCTTGGAAATATGGATTTCTTTTGAGCTTTGAGTCCTTGGTTTTAAGGTTTTAATGGAGGTAACTGTAGCCTACAGGATCACAGGGGATTCTTGTAGGTCATTGATGAGGCCACAACAACATTTAGACAAACTGAATACAGTGAGAATTGGGCCTGATTCATGATCTCGATAAATAGGCAGATCTGCTTGGAATTTATATAATGTTCGGTTTGCTTTGCAAGTTTTTCAAGCAGGTTCTAGGAGGACCGTAGAAATGCAGCTTTTCATGACCTTTTAATATGTCAGATATAAGTACAAAGAATTTCCTTCATTACCAGCAACTCCAAATGGTGAGAATGTTTTACTTTAGTTTTAAGTTGATACTGGATTGCTGTTCAGATAAGAAGTAGAAGTCTCTTATCCAAATATAACTTGCTGTTTTTAAGCCTTTCATGCTAGAGCTATATTTAAAAATCTCATAATAAACCTAGTTTCATCTTGTCATTTCTTTTGAATGCTGACATTTTTTCCTTCTTGACCCATCTTCAGTAATTGGCTCCTCAAAAGGAGGAAATGAACTTGAACTTCTAACAGTGAGGATTTAGATTTGATAGAAGGAAAACCTTTGAGAATGATAATTTGTTAAAGACCAGGATAGGTTACCAAGAGGGAGAGAATTTGTTATAACCAGGTCAAAGCACTCTTTTTTTCTGGGTCACCCCCTGAGGACATGGAAATAGCTTTGTTACACAGAACTCTTTTTGCATGTGGTGATAGTTCATTGTAGAACTTTCTTTTCATAGGCTGTGCTTTAAATATGTTTGTTTCCTGCCTTCCATTAATTTGGGAGTATAAAATCCATTAACTGTAATACTTGGGAAGGAGGCAAGAGATGTTTTATTTATATGTTGAATGCTTTCTCATATTTTACAGCTCAAAGTTGGTGCTCTCTTGTAAGAAAACCCTCATCAATATTGCCCACAACCATCTATTTCCCTGAAAGATCATTTAAAGGGGTCTTTGACATCCATATTTCTTTGCTTCACAAAAGATATTATCAAATGAGTTCTAATAAAGAAAAAGTCTAGGGTAGATAACCCCAGTAAAGTACATATATACTTTCTTCCCCATTTCAGTGTATCTATTCTTAGTTGATATTTTTAGGGCAATGTCAGCCAGGCTGAAGAAAAGCAAATCTAAAAAAGGATGAGTAATACTCAGTTCACAGATACACATTTTGAAAGCAGTGTTAACTAGTGAATTTAATCAATTAGTTCCAGTTGGCATATTTACCTTCTTGTTTCTAAGGATGCTTCCAAAGGCTTGCTTCCCATGTTCCCTTGAAAGACATGTAGTTATTCAAGATTAGGCTTTGCATTTCTAGACAACCAGATGAGCACTTTGGAAAATCTTTTCTGGATTTATAAAATGTTTATATGAGTAATACCTGTTGAATAGATTTTGGTGCCCTTATAAATATATGGGGAGTTTTCTCAAGCATATTAAAAAATGCATCAGAAGTATACCATGGGAAAATAATAGGGATCATGATTCAGTTGCTTTGTAATATGATAGTCACACAGATGTCCAATGTTTCAGTGGCTCTATAGAGTGACCGAGCTGATGAGTTAGGTTTACTTCTTTGTGACCGGATCTAAAATAAACCTTCAAATGAGATCAGTCAGGTTAAATGTTTTTAAAAAGTAAGTGGCTTGTGTTTGGAATCCTGGGTGTATATTATTTTATATTAAGATGTATCTTGGTTTTCTGTTAGTGAATTGTTTTGGTAATGTGAAGTCTTCAGAAGACCTTACACAATCAGACACATACTTGGATACCCAAAATAGCCTGACTCAGGAGATTGGGCCAGACATTGTAAAGCCAGTGTGTCTTTACTCAAAGCTAATCAGCTACTCTCCCTTAGCTAGATACAAAAGGTCATTTCTGGTGTTGTGTTATACAATTTACCTTATCCCTTTTATAAGAATAAATATTTGAGAATGGGAGATAAGCAAATAAATTGCAGGCCAAATACAAACATGTCTTTAAAACCCACCAACGTTAATGTGTCAACATGTAATTTTTTTTTTTTTTGTGAAAGATTTTATTTATTTATCTGACAGAGAGAGAGACAGTGAGAGATGGAACACAAGCAGGGGGAGTGGGAGAAGGAGAAGCAGGCTCCCTGGGCCTCGATTCCAGGACCCTGGGATCATGACCTGAGCCAAAGGCAGACGCCCAACAACTGGGCCACCCAAGCGCCCCAACATGTAATTTCTTAAGCCCAAAATAAGAATCCTTCCTGAAAAGCAAGTTAATGCTAAAGACTGATTAACTCCATAAGAAGGGAAATAATACTTTTAAATGTAGATAATGCAAATCTAAGTTAACTTAAGAATAATGACGTAAGGCCAGTAGATATTTGTGTAGGTTATGTGCTAAACTGACCCTTACAAAATACTTGTATTAGTCAGATTAGAGTTTCCATCTATGATCATATCAGTATTTCCATTTGATTTTAGGAATTTGAAAATTGGCTGTAAAAATGTGCTTCAGGTAAAACTTGGAAGATAAGCATCAGGGGGCATGTTTTTTTGGTGACTGTTTCTGGGAAAAGTACGTATGTGAAATGATGCAGAAAATCCATCTAGACAGTTAGAGACTGGCATTTTCTTCAGAGGGAAAAGAGAGTATAGAGAAAACTTTCTGTGAGGGACCTCCAGCTCCATCTTATTTGTCATAAGAAGGTGACTACTCATGTTACCTTTTACTTCTACTTGAATGCAAATATCTATTTTTGCAGTGAAAATGTATTTTAAGATCTTTTCTCAGTGGTTTTGCCTAAAAATTTGACTAGTTTCAAAGAATGTTATAGAAACCTATGGTCAAGATTGCAGTTACACACACACACACGTACACACACACTTGTATGCAATTGGGAGTTCTGATTTAATATTAGTGAAAATGGAAGAATTAAGGAAGTTTATGTCTCCCACTTTAATGGCTCTCCCAATTTCTACTTGGGTACTTGACCAATTGAAATCAATGAGTCTTAACCTAAAACAGGGTTACCTTTCTCATTGCTTGTTTTTTTCCCTCAGACTTGAAACCTTCATTCATATTACATTCTGATTACTTCTCCTTGCGTAGTGTACAACCCATGAATTAGAAATGAGTGTTAACATTTCTTTAATTTTTTTTACTGTGTGATCTTTTTATTCTCACAACTATTACAGTAGGCTGTGCCCAGAGTATTACACATACCCATAGCTGCTAATTGGCCTCCTCCTATAGTCGTTTACATTTTGATTGGTCTAGCTTTCTTTATTCTCACTCCTCTGTTTAAGAACTTTTTTAACTACCCTCATCCCAACACAACATTTACGCATTCATGTAGAATTTAAATGAGACAGAAGCTTTGAAGTTTGTTCCTAATTACTTTTTCTAGCCTTATCAACAGTCACAAACTTGATGTGAATCTTCTCCCCTGGTTCATCTAAGGGCTCCCAAACACGTATGCCTGTGTTGTGTGTCATGACTCAGAACACGCTCCCATTCTGATTCATCACAGTTTATTTTTTTGTTCAAGTTTGGACTCAAGTCCTCCAATCCACCCCTAACTCCCAAAGAAAGCTTCCCCCGACACTAATCTGCCATCATTTCTAATCTATGAATCTAATCTACAACTTGATTATTTTGAATTTTTTCTAAAAAACCTATCTTTCGGTTTTGTTTGATACATCCAATGGACTATGGCTTTGGTAATGACAGGTCGATTTGAATGGGACTGATAGTAGCAAAGTACATCAAACTTCTTAACACTGTCACAAATCCAGACAAGGTCAAGAGTTGCTGCCTCCCTGGACACTGTGGTACTTGAGGCTTTCCCCTCTCATAGTGGATTGGTGTTTAGTCATTTTCTTATGGTGCGGTATGAACAGGTCAACATAACATTATGAGATAATAATAGTTAAAATAGCTGCCGTTTATTGAGCACTATATCAATGGTAAGTGTCTTTCAATCATTGTCTAACAGCCTATTAAGGAAGATATTAATATCTGCTTTCCAGAGAAAGAATCTGAGATTCATAGGGATTAAATAATTTGCCTAAGGTCACATGGCTAATAATTGATACAGGGGGAATTCAAAGCCATTCTCTGACTTTTAATCATATTGTGCTGTGCTGTCAAGTTTTGAATAGGGATGTACAACCTCCTGTTTTGAGTTCCACATGGGCAGGAATGAGTTATATTTGGGGGTCAGAATGAGAGGCCAGGCCTACCTCCGTTGCTGTTCTACCTGTTGTGTAGTGAGACATGAAATTCGGGTTCCGGGTTTCATTTGGTACCTTTTATGAGCACTGTGTGTATGCTCAGTTTATAAAAGCCCCAGTTCTTCCAAGTCCGTAATTAAACTCCAGGTTTGTAATTTTTCTTTGATATGTAAAGCCTTGCAATTGTGACTCTTTAATTTCACCTGGGAAAGGATTATAGAGCTTTCTGATTTAATGAGCAGGTTTCACGTTAAATGTTGCCTGATTCAGAATCTCTTATCAAGGTAGAGACTGTTCCGAGAACAGAGAGTTTTAAGGAGAAGGAAACTGAGTTCCTTCAATTTGGTTCCTATATGAAAAATTTAATTATGTACAGTGAAATGATTTTTAAGATTGAGGTGATTGTATAGGATTAAATTACTTAGTTTTAAAACAGCAAGATACCAAGTTAGACCTAAACAAAAACACTATTTGCTTTTTATATACACATGACTTCCATAAGTGTGACATGAACTTTATTTTAAAAGGCATAAAAATAAATACAATAGACTACTTGCTAAATGAGAGCATCCTGGGGACTTGATCGTTCCAGTAAGTTCTGACATTGCCACACATGAATAGTAGGAATGGCATTGCGGATGGACTAGATCTTTTGGCCAATATTGGGTTGAATGAGACTTTTGATATCTCAGCCATAATGAACAAAGTTAAATTCCTCTCCACCGTAGCTTTATGTTGCTATTATTTATTTTTACTTATTTATTTGAATTGTAGCTACAGTTAGAAAAGGTTTCCTGGGATTAGGAAGTGTAATTATTTAGGCAGCAAAAAGTTGTTTTAGAAATTTTACTGTCATTAGGAGGAAGCTTTAAAAGGCTGGAATTCCATTGTCTTGTAAGAAGTAAGAAATATTTATTGATTCCCAAATGGAGCTGAAAAAAACCTTTCCTCTTTTAGAAAGTTGTGAATGACCCAGCGAGAGCTCTAGTAAGCTTTACTGAACCAAGCTGCTAATAGTTATTTAATGTTATTCTTCAGTGTGAAAGAATCTCCCTAGATTTTCCTTTTAATCTCTTTGAATTGCAGGCTCATAAACCTCTCTGATGAGTCCTGCCAGTGTTTTCTTAGATCCCACTGTTGAGACAAAGGAGCCACAGAATTCTTTCACCTCTTGTTGTCAGACAAATCCAATAGAACACAGGGTCAGAAGGGCCTGGACTTCTGAAGGTTGAAAGATTCTTTTCCAAGTAACCACATAAATTATTTGATTTTATCATTATATTCCACAGGAGTCTCCCTTTATAATGCATTGCTTTCCATATATAAGTAAATTTGGATCTTTTTCTTATCTCCGTATTTAGCTAAGCACAGGGTGTGAATGGACTTACATACCTTAGGAAAAGCTGAGCCCATTTACTTCAAAAGAATTAGGAATCTTGTAGTGTAATTGGACTTAAGATAGAGTACCCTAATGCCACGCATTGCGTTTTCTTTCCAAATGGCTGGGTTTGTTTGTTTTTAAGTTATTACTATTCAGGAGCTAAGATTCTAGATTTAAGTCTTGTACCTATTCCTTTAATTAAATCACTGCTAAAGTCAGTTTATATTTTCTCAGTATTTTTAGTAGTGTCGTGTTAACAGGAAAACTTTGAGATCGAATTTACATTTTCAGATACCTACTGAAATATTTCATTGTAATGAGCAAAAATATTTATAATATGTAATACTCAAAGAAAAGGAACTTACCTGTTTTGCAGATGCCATGCCTGATTAGAAGACAATTATCAAAGCTAATTACAGGGTTCCTGTGAGTTACTTTACAGGCTAGGGAGGAATTAAGTTTTCTAATTATAACTACAATGGTGGACAAGCAGAGATCATTGTTTAAAAAGAAAAAAAAACATTGATTTGTTTGTGCTCCTTCCTTGTAATCTTAGTGAGGGGGGAAGTTGCTGTTGCCTCATTCCCCAGACACCTGCCTTTCAACAAAGGATCGTGGTCGCCTCCCCACCCCCTACATTTAGATTCACCTTTTACTTGTATGTACCCCCTCTGCTCATTATACAGTTCTCCAGGGATCCAATTTTCCCTGAGTTAATCACCCCTAGCCTTTTTCAGAAGTTGTTAGATTACCGTCTTTTCAAGGAATACATACTTTCTTAGGCTTTTAACTTCTTTTTCCTAACTTTTGTTTCCTTATTTCTATTAAAAAGTATAGCTCTTAGAGTCTCAGCACACTACTTTAAGACTTTTTGTTGAAATGTATCATACATGCAGAGAAGTACACCAATCCTAAGTGTCCAGCTTGATGGGTTTTCACAATAAACACACTCATCTAACCAGCACCAGAAGGTCCCCTGTGACTCCTTGTAGTCACCACTTTCCCCTACACCCAATACCACAGTATCACGCAACAACTCAGGGGAGTTTCGCCTGTTAGATTTTATATAACTAGGAATCATATAGTATGTTCTCTCTTGTGTCAGATAGGACTTTTAAAACCAGAACCCCACAGAAACCTGGACTGTGTCCACATAATATTGAATAATCAAATCAAATAGGTGTTTAGACAGCCACAGCACGTGAGAATATTTTTTAATACACTTCTTTTAACTCTGACCTTGGGCAAAGTATTAACCAGTTTTGCATTCTGTTTTCCCTCTTATTATGAGATATCATCTAAGTTGACTTGTCATCTAAGAAATAGATTGCTACTCTAAAGTTAGTGTATGTAAAGAAAAAAATAATAAAAATATAAAGGCCCCCTTTTTTGAAGAAGTGGGATTATAGAGAGGTGCTCCACGTGAGACACTAGATGAGCGTTAACAGTAGCTTCCTCGTGGAGAAGCACAGCAATATGCTGACTTCCTTTGCAGTTTTCTTTGCCAGTTATTTCTCATTTATTATTTTCAAATAAAAATAGCATAATGGACATATACGAATGGATTGTCTTTTTGTGTAATTGCTATATTACAGGTGTCCAAGATAGGTTAGATTAAGGCATATTCATTTTGTCATTACCTCTGCCTCGTCTAGTTTGCTTTACTTGATTTCAAAATTATTGAAGATATCGATCAGATACCCTGGAATATAGCCAGCTTGATTGTAAATTTTTTTTTTTTTTTAAGATTTTTTTATTTATTGACAGAGAGAAACACAGCGAGAGAGGAAACACAAGCAGAGGGAATGGTAGTGGGAGAAGCAGGCTTCCCACAAAGCAGGGAGCCCGATGCGGGGCTCGATCCCAGGTCTCTGGGATCATGACCTGAGCCGAAGGCAGCCGCCCAGCGACTGAGCCACCCAGGTGCCCCTGACTGTAAATTATTTACATCTGTTTTTCCTCTAACTAGTCTGTTAAGTGCCAATTACCCCCATTCCTAAATCTAAAAGTGTTTCATTTCCCCACTCAAGCAAACTTACCTTAGTCATTCTAAGAAATTGAAACATATGAATAAGTTTGTTTTTCTCTCCATGAGACTTTTAGGGAGAATTTTTTAAAAAACTAAAATACTGAATAACCTATAACCAATTATGCTTTATATAGAATGTAGAAATTGTTTTGTTCAGAGATTACCTCACATACTGATACAGTCTGCATAAGCTATTAAGTGGGCACAGAGATGAAGGAGCTCCCCACACCCAACCACCCCCACCCCCCCGACCACTGGGCAGTCTTTAATCTTTGGATTTTAGGGTCAGCTTAATAGGCTGTTGGTACCCAGTAAATATGAAGTGATATAATATTTGACACACTTAATAGAAAACCACAGTGAGTTCAAAATATTGTATAATTTTTCATCTATTTTAAAATTGTGTAACTCACCAATAAATTCTGAACAGGCAGTTATTAAATATAATTAAATTGTAGGCATTCACACAACGGAACAAAGGAAAGCATTCTCAGCAAGTGAACAAGAGACTAGTGAGACAGCTAAAGAAAATTTCATTGGGGTGAGGGGTGGATTTTAGTAGTTTCTTTTAAGCATCGACTTCTAGAAGAACAATACAAGCATACATGAAGTATAACATGCCTTTAAAAACAAAGACAAGTGCTTATCTATGGTTGCTTTCTTTGTCCCAAAGTATACTTGTTTTAAGCAAGAGTATATGCTTCTACTACCTAAACTATACGCTTACTAAATTTAGGTAGAATTCCAAGCTTCTTTGAACCTTCCACCTGCAGGGAAAACTTCAGCCTAGGAAATAGTAATAGAACTTCAACCCAATACAGTTGTATGGTTATTGAAACCTTTTAAAGTTAAGTCTTTAAGTTACCTATTACTCTTGCAAGCAATTAAAAATCAGATGACTAATAGCTCCTTACATTTCGTTAGAGCTTTATTCTTTAAAACACTTTTAGATGAGGCTCCTGGGTGGCTCAGTTGGTTAAGTGTCTGCCTCCGGCTCAGGTAATAATCCCAGAATCCTGGGATCAGGCCCACATCTGGCTCCATGCTCCACAGAGAACCTGCTTCTCCCTCTCTCTCTGCCTGCTGCTCTGCCTACTTGTACTCTCTATATCTCTGTCAAATAAATAAAATCTTTAAAAATAAATAAAACACTTTTAGACTGATCTCATTTGATTAGAACAACACACTGGTGTTAGTCTGCTCTGACTGCTATAGCAAATTACATAGACTGGGTGCCTTAAACAATAGAAATTTATTTCTCATAGTTCTGGAGGCTGGAATTCCAAGATCAAGGTGCCAGTCAGTACAGTTCCTGGTGTAGGCCCTCTTACTGGCTATAAATGGCCTCTTTCTTTATTGTGACTTTATTTGATACTTTCCTTGGTGCCTATGCATGGAGAGAGAGACTTTCTCTTCCTCTTCATATAAGGCCACCAACTCTATCAGATTGAGACTCCACTCTTATGGTCTTAATTTACCTTTATTACCTCCTAAAAGGCTTATCTCTAATACTTCCACATAAGAATTTTGGGGGAACATAATTCAGTCCATAACAACCCTTCTGAAGTAGATAAGAGATAACTAAATATATCTAAGGTATATTTCTAAGGTTAGAAGCTAGTGAAATATTACAACTAAGGTTCAAATACAATAATTTTTGCCCAACTCCATGCTGCCTTCCTTAGTTACAGGTATAGTTTGTCTGACCAAAAAAAAAATTCCCTATCTCACACAAAAATAGAGGTCACAGGTTAATCACAAGGAATCACCAAATCAATTCCTGTTTTTTTGCATGTTGCATATTTATGGAAAATGGGATCGATTTTGACTGTTGGAAGTTCGTAATAAGTGGACTACAAGTCAGGTAGCCTTAAAACTGCTGTCAAAAGTAGTAAACTAAGTTTTTTAAATGGCAAGTAAATTACAGCTGTAGTAAACGGGCTGCAGTTGCCTTTTCAGCATTCTTCATGGTTATGATTAAAGTGTCAAATAAATGTCACATTTTATATTTTACAGAAGATGATCTAAGAAATGTGGGACCAATAGATGCTCAAGTATATCTTGAAGAAATGTGTTGGAATGAAGGTTGGGTTTTTTTCTCTTGACTACAGTAAAGAAAAATATTAGGGATTTTCTTTAAGAAGAAAAACTCTTACAGGATATTTGGAAATCTTAAAAAATAGTAATAGCTTGGCTTTCTAAATAAATAAATAGATAAATAAATAAGGATGGTTTTAGAAGTATTTTTCATTCTAAACTTCAATTATTGATGTCCCCCTATATGACTCATTTACAGTTATTTGTCTAGTCTAATTAGATGTTAGGTATAGAAGGTTTCATGTGGTTTTCTTTTTTTTTTTTTTTTTTTTTTTTTTTTCAATTACTTGGTTGGTAATTTGGGTTTTGGTTTACTTTCCATCTATGTAATAGGGAAAATAAAGTTAAGATAATTTTTTCCATCCTTCCTATGTTGACATAGATGAATTCCTATTAGAATTTTTATTTATATTTCTTTACATGGAATCATAATCTTGTCAGGACAGGGCTTTTAAAATTGTACTCTTCTACTTGGAGCTTGGTTTTTACTCTCCCTTTTTGATTTTGTTAGGTGGAAAAGAAAAATTTGTCACTCCCTTTACCCACCATGACATCTTGTCTTTTTCCCTTTTCTTTTACTAGAATTTTATTTTATTTTATTTTATTTTATTTATTTTAGAGAGAAAGAGAGTGCACATGGAGAGAAAGGGACAAGCAGACTCTTGCATTAAGCCTGACACAGAGCTTGATCTCATGACCTGAGCCAAAATCAAGAGTCAGATGTTTAACCAACTGAGCTATGCAAGCGCCCTCAATTACTAGAATGTACAACTTTAATTTCTCTACTGTTCTGATAGTTTTGTGATTTGCTTGGATTAGAAACTACTAAGTTCCTTCTTCTGAATAAAGCCCACAAATATCACACATCCATGTTTCTCTGGGAAAATGAAGAAACTCCTACTATTTCTTAGAATTTTTATATACTTTAACCCTATACCTATTGTTCAGCCTGGAGTAAAACTTCCCTGGCAGTTTATAAAAATGGACTAATGAATGTGGATAGGCAGAAGATAAACAGGCCATCATCCTTCCTGAAACCAAGTTTACTGAAATTTTTTTTTTAAAGAATTTTTTTTTTAAGATTTTATTTATTATTTGACAGAGAGAGCGGGAGAGGGAGCATGGACAAGCAGGGGGAGTAGCTGAGAGAGAGGGAGAAGCAGGCTTTCTGCTGCTGAGCAGGGACCCCGATGTGGGGCTCTATCAGGACCCCAGGAACATAACCTGAGCCAAAGGCAGATGCTTAACCAACTGAGCAACCCAGACACCCCTGGAATATTTCTTTGTGGCAAATTTTTAACTTAGTGCTCTTAGGTAGGTGGGTCAGAGGCTATTAAGAGGAGAATCATGTTTTTGCCTATGGGCCACTTAGCTCCTAAACTACCAAATGAAATCCTAGGAGTATAAATTCTTATTTGTGGTGAATGATTGAGAAACAAGATTTTGTGTAAATGGGGCTCCCAGGGTTTTATAATAGTTTCATCAGTGGAAACAAGAGAACTACTGCCATGAAAGTAGAATATACTAGTGACATAGGCTTTAGTGAAAGGCTTCTAGTTCATGAAGGGGACAGACTAGAACATGTCATTTATCAAGGAGACCTGCCCAACTAAATACATTTTTTGAAAATACAGTATTGCTACCTCATCAGCTAGTAATGTATGTGTTTAATCTCTTCTTAGATGAATTAATTTTTTTTGCTGTAGCTGATTAACATATCTTGTTTCCTAATGACTCCTGATAATAAGATTAATAGTCAAAACTGGTTTTTGTGGGGCGCCTGGGTGGCTCAGTGGGTTAAAGCCTCTGCCTTCGGCTCAGGTCATGATCTCAGAGTCCTGGGATCAAACCCCACATCGGGCTCTCTGCTCAGCGGGGAGCCTGCTTCCCCCTCTCTCTCTGCCTGCCTCTCTGCCTACTTGTGATCTCTCTCTCTCTCTGTGTCAAATAAATACATAAAATCTTTAAAAAAAAACCAAACTGGTTTTTGTATTTTTTCCTTCAGTTCTTCTTTTTTTTTTTTTTTTAAGATTTTATTTATTTATTTGACAGAGAGAGAGAGATCACGAGTAGGCAGAGAGGCAGACAGAGAGGAAGAAGCAGACTCCCTGCTGAGCAGAGAGCCGGATGCAGGGCTCGATCCCAGGAGCCTGAGATCATGACCTGAGCCAAAGGCAGAGGCTTTAACCCACTGAGCCACCCAGGCGCTCCTCCTTCAGTACTTTTTTAAAAAAATATAAAAAGTTATATTTTTTAAATATAAAAACTTTTTTTAAAAAGTTAAATTAACATGGATTGTTCAGTCAACAAATACAATGAGCTTTCTTTTTTTCTTCTTAAAAAATATTTTATTTATTTATTTGACAGAGCAGGGAAAGCAGCAGGTGGAGGGAGAGGGAAAAGCAGGCTTCCTGGGATTATAACCTGAGCTGAAGGCAGACGCTCAACTGACGGAGCCACCCGGGGGCCCCTGAACTTTCTGATACAAGTGAAAAAAACAAGATAATGAAAGAAATGTACAATATGAAATCATTAAGTTATGTGTTACTATCCTTGGAATTTCCTTAAGTAAACCTGACAGTGAAGATATAGAAGAATCCTAATCACAGCCAATGAATCAGGTATTAGAAGCTAGAGTTAATCTTATAAGTATAGGACATCCTTTAATGCTTATTTAAATTAAGGGTTTTTTATAAGGAGGGAAATAATCCTTAATCTTGTGAGAGAAAATACTGAGCAGCAGATAGCTGCATGAAGCCACTATTTCTGCCGGGATATTTATAAATTAGTAATATAAGTTTTGCAAGTGAAAAGAGCAGTCTTGAATGAAAATTCAATAAAAAGTGCAGTCAACTGGGCAAATAAAAAATTGTTTGAAGATTCCTTCATAGCCATTTTCAGAATAACCTTGGAAAGTGAAGATCCAGAGCAGGAGAAAAGTGGATGAAACTCTACTTGATAGACATAGCCAGATTACCATATTCTTGACCCAAGGACATTATGAAACAATGTGTTTTATTACTCTTAAAAGCCATCCCTAAAGAACTGTTGAGTGGTTAACCTTTCTCCTTAGTCTGTTTTACAATTTGGTTATTTTGTCTTCAGTGTATTTAAAATGATTTCTGTGAAGATATCACTTTGTTAAGTGATAGAATAAGAAATATAACAAGATGTGAATTTTTAGTGAGCATTAACATTTGGAATCCTCTGTGACAAAACTCCCCAGTATCCCATGGTGGCCTCTGCATCATTTACTGAGCACATGTCACCTCAAATTGTTCCTCAGTGTTCACTGAGGTGGTAAAAAAACAAGACGGACACTTAGCTTTAGAAAACCAATGGTTAGAATATGTGCATTTTTAGACAACTTAATAATGAAACAATTCACTTTTGAAAGCATGCTCTACTACAATATATATGTTGGCTCAGACAGGAAAGATGTTAGGAATTTAAAATTTGAAGACTAAATTATTTTTCTTTTTGGACAAAAAAGGCATTGTGAAATGTAAAAAGGAGGACTGGGTGAATGAATTCATGTTTTCGTTACTGGTAAAAGAAACATGTAAAGTTAGCTTATTTAATTGTAATTTTTCCAAGGCCAAATTTGGTTAGAGAACAAATACAAGGCAATTGAATTGTTTTCTTTTTTTTTTCTATTAGTGGACTATGATGAGATCTGAGTGTTAAAGAATGAAGTTTGAGAACTGAATGAAGATATTTGATGTACCCCTAATAAATTATGACCATCATATAATAAGGGGATCAGTAATTATTTTTCTTTTACAGTCACTTCTCAGTGACAGTGAAATGGAATTAACCGGGGGATCAGATTCTTTCAGTTACAGGACACGAGCATTTCAGCTTCCCAAGAAGATGGTAGACCTAATAAAATTTCCACCATTAGTAGTCTAAATGTTGGGCCATATCACCTCTGTTGGGCATCTCACTTCACAGAAATAGTGTGTTACTAGAACAGAGTATCTAAATTTTGAACTTAATAAACAGTTAAGTTAGCAGGGCGCCTGGATGGCTCTGTTGGTTAAGTGTCTGCCAACGGCTCAGGTAATGAGGAAATGAGGATCTAGCCCTGCATCGGGCTCTCCCCCTCCCCCCACTCATGTGCACTCTCTCTCTCAAATAAATAAAATCATAAAAACAAAACAGTTAAGAGTTTTCTCTAAAAGAATATACTCGAGGCAAAAGCATGTTGCTTTACAGTAAAACATGTAGGGCTATTTCTCTTTCCTTCACAGTAGTGTATTTTTGACAAATATATTGTTGAGAGGAATGTAAAATTTATATGGATCTTAAGAAAACAGAAGATTTCAAATAAATGTCCTGGTCGCTTCTGAGCTTTTGCTCACCCCTCAAGATATTGGCTGTTGATTCATAGCTTTAGTCCTCTTCAGCTGTCTTATACAGATCAAGATTTTTTGGTAGGTAATTTTTAGAAACACTGCCCCATACAAGAATTTGTTTCAAGTTCTCATTTAAATGTTTTATACTTAATGCACTTCTTTCATTTTGCAATTTCTGTGAGATAAACTTCATTTTTAAAAAGTTGTTGAAATAGTTACTTCCAAGCATTTGAGGCATTATTTTGGTTTTTTGTTTTTTTTTTGTTTTAACAGATGATCACTCTTTTTCTCTGAGTTGCCGATGTGGTGGAAAATACAGGGTTTCCAAGGATGAAGCAGAAGAAGTTACCCTGATTTCTTGTGATACATGTTCATTAATTATAGAACTCCTTCATTATGGCTGAAATTGTTCACTAAATGGGATCCCTTAACTCTGTATTCAGACATGTTGAAGAGAGCCTATTCAAGTAAATGTATAAAGCTGATAAAAAGAAGAAGGATTCTTCTTTTTGTCAGCTTTTATTTGCAGAGAAAGTATAAGACTGTCAAGCAAGGGCTACCCCAGACTTAAAGAAAATTCATTTAGTTATTTATATGTATTTATAATTTATATTTATAGATCACACACACACAAAAAAGGATTTGAATTATTAAGTTCTGTTTTGTGAATTCCCATCTGAGAACTTTGTTATTTGTTCCACTTTCTCCTTGATATAAAATAAGAATTTTCCTTTTCTTTAAGCATGTCTTTTCTTATAATGGGTCACAGTATCATCATGTTCCTTTATAGTTACCGAGCTTCTGAGTAACATGACATTTCTAGCTGCTAAAGTTATAGGCCTATTGTACAAGTATCTCAAAGTCTCAAGTCATTAGGATTAAACTGTAATCTTTGTAAATAACATGTGAGCCTAGTATTCCCATAATGAGGGCTGGATATGGATATTCATGAAGCTATTTCAAAGTTAATAAAGAAGGTAAAGGGGCAACTGTAGAAAAGGATAACCTTGGAGTCAAAAGACTTGACTCCAGTCCTGGCACTCTATTTCCAGATTCTTCATGTGGCTACATTTAAGGGAATAAAGCTTAAACATTGCCATCTTCAACTTTAAATGTAACTCAGGAATGGTAGCTTTAAAAAAAAAAATTTGAAACAGATGCATTACTTCCTTTTTTATTTCAAAGTACCAATTCCTGTATTTATGAATAAGGAACCACTACATTGCTGGTATGATCAAATGGACTTTTATAATGTTGTTATTGATTATAATGGACTCTAAAGATTTTATTTTTCTCTGTATTTGATACTGTGTACAGTAGAAGTCAAGACTCATTTAAAAAAATTGAGGAATCCTTTATGGGATCACTGGAACTTTAATTTCAAAGGAATGAACCAAGCATGTGACTTAGCAGCTTTTTATTGGTTGAATTCATGGTATTTATTATTGGTTTGGACTTAAAAGACTAGTTACTACTCTGATGTATAAATGTAGCAAAAGTATGAGGCACAGTCCAGAAAAGATTACTTTCATTATAACTATAAAACCAAGAATTCAGAAGTTAGGTTGTCATCCAGGGTTTTTCCATAGATTTATTATTTTGGATTACATTTTTATCCATATATTTGGAACTAATAGAGCTTGCATTATGTATCGCTTATTCTTTCATGTAACAATTACAAATGACTAAAACTAAGTAACAAATAGTTTATTAGTAAATACATGGTTTCAGTGGCAATAATAAATTCACTTGGAGAGAATAATCAAAAGAATAAATGCTTGCTAATCGTCAGAAAATCTGTGGCCATTAGGGCTGTCACGCAGAAATCCAAAATCACTCAGAGGCCAAATCTGTAAAATTAAAATGTGATTGAAGACAGTTAATGAAAGTGTTATATCATCATCATATTCCTTTTATTCATCCCTTTTCTCTGTGCCATGTAATTAAATACTTTCTCCTTAATTTTAGTCAACAAATTGTCTATACAAAATAAGACTTTACAAAGTAAATTTTATTTAAACTCCAAAGTTTGGAACACTGATATGTTATACAAGAAATTATATGTATGTGGTGTGTGAACGTATGAATATGTGTGTCTGTGTTTTCTTTTACTACCCTCAAAATTAACTATAAACCTACGTATTTAAATATAACCTCTGCATAAGTATGAAGAATCCTGCAGGACAGCCAGTAGTGTTCATGTGTTTTTCTTCTTACTGCTGTGGCAAAAAGGAGCCAGTGAAAATAATCATCTTTCCTAAGAGTCCTACATTTACTATAACAATGGTAAGTAAATGTACTTAACTAGGATATCCCTACTTAACAGTGTAGTTTGACTACACTGCTCTTCTGCAAATGCATACTTATGTCCAAGATACGAATATAGTTGTACAAGTTGTATAAGAGAGAATTACATTCTGAAGATTTAAATTAAAGGCTTCTTATAGCTAAGGTTGTTTAAGCTTTATTATTCAAACAAAAAATTACTCTTAATTACCTGTCTCCGTGGGGAAAAGGGTAATATTTATAGCTATGAAGGCCAGTATGTTCATAAAATGTAGCTGCTATAACAGTTAAGTCCATTGACAGCCTGCATATTTCAAAGTTCATTTTGAAAGAAATTGGTTTTTTTCAGTTCAGAGAAGAAAACCTGCAATTTAAGCAGAAAATAATACCTTGAAAAAGATACGTCCTCTTATTAGTCCATATGGAATAGGTCCATAATACCTGGAATCTGTAGAATTCTGTAGATTATCACCTTCTAACCAAACGTGACCTGTTGGCACCTAGAATTAGAGAAGAAAGCAGCCCCTTTAAAAAACAAACCAAAAAAACAACTTTTGGATTATAAATAAAAAGCATGTCTTCTGGTAGTAGGGAGAAATGTCCTAAAGTTCTTATTTATAAAATACACACCCTATGATTTGTATTTTTGCTTTTATTTCTTGCACAATAGAATATCTTTTATTAAATATTAGTAATGTTAAGGTTTTATCATTTTAAAAGACCTATCTTTTTTGCCACATGGTTCTCAAATATTAATTTGTTACACAAACCCCAAACTGAGGTTATAAGAGATCAAAACAGTGTGACAGGGTCATTAATTTAATAGACTTCAAAAGAGGTCATTAGGATGCTGACTGAAAATGTGCCCTCCTGTCTCTAAAGCAGCATACGCAGGGCAGCCACTCACTCAGCAACATCCTGGGGCCAGTACCAAGGCCAGACCTATTAGAGTGCTCATGATGAACTAAGTGGTAATTGATTGTGACATCAATTACAAATAATCTCATCATTTTATTGGAGTGGGCTTGTCAGAATTCTAATTAAGATCCCTGTTCTGCCTTTGTACAGGCCATATCTTCAATGCATTATACTTCAATAATGACCATCAGGAACTAGAAGAACTTATTATAAAATCATCAGTTTTAAAATTAATGATGGTGACCTTCTACTAAATGAAAGACCCTATCTCCTATGTACCAACTGGTAAATAACGTTAGTTTACATTTTTACTCAATGTCAACCATAAGAATATTTAGAACAGAACATGTTAACTTAAAAAAAATGTGCTCTGTGATATGAAACAGTTGCCCATTAATCTGTTCTATATAAACTTAAAAAATTACTCTGCAGCAATAATCCTTAAAGTAGCACTTTACAAGTTATTTTATAGTTTCTGTTACCCAAGAACGTTGAATTACTGACCAGACCAAGATGATCTACTGGTAAGGAATTTATTTTCACTTTTCTTTTGACTGGCTTTTTATGGCTTGGGAACCTTTTGTGAAGAAAAATACTGCTACTGGGTCACATAAGAAATGACTTCAGTTTTTCAAAATGTTACAAATTACTGCTTTTTAAAGATTTTATTTTTTTGAGCAGTTTTAGGTTCATAGCATAATTTCCCACGTATCTCCTGCCCCCAAACATGCATGACCTTCCCCACTACTGACACTCCCTACCACAGTGGTGGATATTGGTTACACTTGGTGAACCCACATCTACATCATAATCACCCAAAGTCCAGAGTTAATTTAGGGTTCACTCTTGGTGTTGTACATTCTATGGGTTTGGACAAATGTATGACAGGTATCCATCACTATAGTATCATAGAGTATTTTCACTCCCCTAAAAACCCTGTGTGAACTGCCTTATTCATGTCTTCCCCCCTCAATCCCCCATATTACCTTTTGGAAAAATAAATATATGCAAGCATGTAAAATCTGAATTTCACTTTACATCAGAGACTATATAATTTTGGAATGTCTTATGTAGGAATATTTGTCCAAAACAAATCAAGTTAATTATTTTAATTTACATACACTTAAGTGTTAAATCTACAATAGAGAAAGAACTTAAGTTTCCTGAAATATCAGATGCTATAAGATCACTTACTTTTTTTCCTCCACTATTAGTGGAACTAGTTTTAGGTTCTAGGGCCAAGAGCAAGACTAATTCCTATCTGTTTAGGTGGATTTATGTGCAGTGAACCTTAATATTGTTGAGGTAGGAAAATGAATCCATCTCAGGACACAGGTAAAAAAAGAAAATTGTATATAGTATATTTAGAAAAGTCGTGTATCATTAACATAGTCTCAAGTGCCACTATGGGAGAAGCTATAATACAGACAACTTTTTATGTTTAAATTTCCATAGTTCCTCCTTAATGTGTGTTTGTCTCTTGAGTTCTAAAAAACAGGTAATAAACCAAGATCCAATATACATTCCATTTCTTCATAAAGCTTTCCCTAACCTTGCCTGCCCATACCAAATACTCTTGATAGTTTAGAGCACTTACTATATAAAGTCTGCCTTGACTGGGGTCCTAGATTATAACACTAACCTGCTTGGCTTTTGTGTAAGTCTATTATTTTATGACCAAATAAGCCAAAAGACAGTAATCATGTCATGATCTTAATTCTTTACAACACCTAAGCCAAGTATTTGGTGGTTTTTATTATTAATGTAAGTAGAAATTCTTAGAAAGCACGATCACTTTTGTATGACCCAAGTTTCTTCCAAATTTGTGAAATAAAGTGATTTAGTGTTATCTCCGGTATAATAAAATTAACAAGTGCAGAAAGGAATCTGCTAAGAGAAACCCAGAACATATTACCAGAAGCCTTTGGAAGAGTGTGACTCAGGCTATATTGACCTAGTCCTTGATTGCAATGGGTGGAACATAAAGAAGGGAATAGTTGTGCAAGCCAGTATATATACATGGCTTTCCAGTTTATTTAAAAAAAGAAAACAGAACTCATTTGATCCTTAAAACAACCTGTGAAATACTATTATTGATAGTTAATAGAGAAGTAGGTTCAAATATGGGACATGCTAACTCCCATTTATTTAAGCTTATACATTCTAATACTCATGCATCCATTTACAGTAAAAGAATATCATCTACCTCTCAGACTTCAGTGCTTGAGAGTACATAAATCAAGGAAACAACCTCATCGTTGATGGAACCTTTAATAAGAGCTTCTCTATAAACAGGAAAACCTCTAAGTTGGATTTTTTTAAAATCAAAGCAGTCACCTTTGCTCACCTGTCTGTCAAATACTCAGTGTCCAGTAAAAAATTCATGATGCTGAAATTAATTCCACTCTTTTTTGGTATAGAGTAAGAGGGTAAAGTTTTTTAAAGTAACATTTAAAAAATCAGTTTATTAGAGGTATACTTTATATACAGTAAAAAACACTCATGTCAGGTTTGACACTAGTTGTGGAAAATGTGCACCCCTATGTAACTGCTAATTATAATAAAGATGTACAACATTTTCATCATGCCCAAAAGTTCCCTCCCCTAGCAGTCAGCCTCCCATCCATAAACCTGGTACCAGGCAACTAGTGAGATCTGTTACTAGAAACTAGTTTTACCTGTTCCTAAACTTCATATAAGTAAGATTGTACTATATTTATTTTGTGTCTAGCTTTTGTTCATTCTTTTATGATTAATCCAGTTGTATGTATCAGTCATTCATCCCTTTTTACTTCTAAGTAGTAGTCTATTGTAAATCACAATGTCTGTCCATGAATCTGTTGATGGTTATTTTTCTTTGCAGTTTGGAGCTGTTAAAAATAAAGCACTCTAAACATTAATATGTAAGTCCATTTCTTTTCAGTAAATACCAAGAGGTAGAATTTTTAGCCCCTAAGTGTATGCCTACCCTTAAACTTTTCCAAAATAATTCAATCATTTTACACTCTCAGCAGCAATGTATGAGTATTCTAGTAAATTGCTGATATCACATTGTGGTTTTCATTTGCAGTTCTCTGATGAACATTTTTTCTTGTGCCTACGTGAAGAGTCAATTAAAATATTTTTCCTTATTTTTAAAATGGGTTATTTTCTTACTCATTTTAAGAATCCTTTTACGTATTTTTAAAGATATTTACTTATTTATTTGACACAGAGATAGAGCATGCACAAGCATGGGGAAAGGTAGGGAGAGGAAGAAACAGAGCTTCTGAGCAAAGAGTCCCAACATGGGGCTCAATCCCTGGACCCTTTGGATCATGACCTGAGCCAAAGGCAGATACTGAACCAATTGAGCCATCTAGGTGCCCCCCGCTTCAGAATCCTTTATATGCCTTGAGTATAAGTCCTGTGACAAGTATTACAAATATTTCCTCCTAGTCTGGGGTCTCTTCTTTTGCCATTTCTAATCTACTGTAAAGCTCTACAATGTTTTCTAAGTGCTATATATTCACCTGGTCCTTTCTGATATTTACCGTTTCCTCATTATGTTCATCCATGAGATCCTTAAAATATTTAGAATTGGTGTTTTAAAGCTGGGTCTGTTAATGCTATTACTTCTATTATTTCTGGATCTATTTAACTGATTTTTCTTCTGGTTATGGGTACACTTTCTTACCTTTTCACCTATCTTGTAGTTTGTGACTGAGCTGGACACTGATTTGTTGAGTGGAGTTTGTTTTCTTTACAACATGTTGAATGTTGAGGAGGTCAGCTTGTTTTGGGGGAGGCAGGTAAGTTAGCTATGGATCAGCTTAGTCCTTTCAAGCCTCAAAACTTTCAAGTTTTTAAGCTTGTCCGGTTGTGTCTATCTCACACTGTACTGTTAGGGCTACTTTAGGCGTACTACTAAGTAAGGCATGATATTCAGGGATCCCTACTGAATGTGCTAGATATTCAGTGAGATCTGTCCACTCTGGCTGGTCAGAACTCCAGTGGCTCTCAGCCGTGTGTGAGCTCTGAGAACTGCTCAGCTCCCCATTCATTCTTTGTTCAGTCTCTAGGTTTCACCATAAGTAGGCACAATTGAGTATTCAGCTTAAAGCCAAGAGAACACCTAAGGAGATTTATGGTGATCATTTGGTAGTTCTGTTTTCCCAGGTAGTTTGATCAATAAGTTCCAACCACTTAAACTTCTCTCTATCCCAATCTGTCTCTTCAGCTCAGCAAAACCACTATGCTTTGGCTTGAATTTTACCTCAGTACCTTCTGAAACACCTGACTTACAGCAAGAGTTGGGGCAAGTACAGGGCTTGCCCTGTCTCCCCTCTTTCAGGGATCTGTCCCATACTTCCTGCTGTGCATTCTCTGAGAACAGCTGTCTGGCATTTTTGTCCAATTTTCTAGTTCTTTATGGCAGGATGGCAAGTTCAGCATCAGTTAACTTCTTTACTAGAAACAAATGTTCAAATTATCTAATTTTTAAAGTCTTTATTATTTTTCTTAGCATATCTCATAACAATATGAAGAGAATTCTTTCGATAAAAACAAAGTTTTTGATGTAAGTAAAGTATGCCTTTGGCATCTGTCTTCACCTTGTGTGCCTTTCAGTTGCATCCCTTACATGTTTTTGTTCTACCCTTTCCCTATCAAGACCTTTAGAAAAGATCTGCCAAACTTTGATCTGCCAAACTCAGCATGCAATTATGTATAAATAAAGAAGTTCACTTATTACTTGTATCTCAAAATTAACAAAAGTATAAATATTCCTCAGTAGGTACAGGTCAAATAAAATATGGTTCATTTATATAATAGTAGGCATCTGGTTAAAAAAAAAAACCTAGTTGATTTACATGAATACCATTAGTGAAAAAAGTTAAGTTGCAGGGCAATGTGTATAAATGTTTAAAAGAAATCCACAGGGGGCGCCTGGGTGGCTCAGTGGTAGGGCGTCTGCCTTCGGCTCAGGTCATGATCCCAGGGTCCTGGGATCAAGCCCCGCATGGGGCTCCCTGCTCGGCAGGAAGCCTGCTTCTCCAGCTACCATTCCCTCTGCTTGTGTTCCCTCTCTCGCTGTGTTTCTCACTGTCAAATAAATAAAATCTTAAAAAAAAAAAAAGAAGAAGAAATCCACAAAACTTATATATATCAAAATTTACATTTTTATGATCAGTATATACTACTTAGATCATTTAAAAATGTATATAAACCTCCTCAACTTACCATGGAGTTCTGTCCCAATTAACCCATCATTAAGTGGAAAATACAGTTGATCCTTGAACACAGAGGTTGTGGTGCCCATACTTCCCCCACCCCACGCCAAGTCAAAAATTCTCATATAACTTCTGTCTCCCCCCAAAACTTAACTGTTAATAATCTGTTGACAGGAAGCCTTACTGAGGACATAAATAACTGATTAACACGTTTTATATGTTATATGTATTATATATGTTATATGTATTATATATGTTATATGTATTATATATGTATTCTTACAATAAAATAAGCTAGAGAAAAAATGTTCGGAAAAACCATAAGGATGAAAAAATACATTCACAATACTATAATGTAAAAAATCCATGTGTATATGGACTTATACAGTTCAAACCCCTGTTGCTCAAGGGTCAACTGTATTTTATGTCAAAAATGCATTTAATACACCTAGCCTACTGGACATGATAGCTTAGCCTAGCCTATATTAAACTTGCTTACAATACTGACATTAGCCTACACCTGAGCAAAATCATCTACCACAAGCCTCTTTTATAATAAAGTGCAGAATATCTCAAGTAATTTATTGAATACTGAAAGAAAGTGAAAAACAGAATGGCTACATGGGTACAGGATGGTCACTTTACTCTCTCGATTGCATGGGTGCCTGGAAGGTGTAGCTCCCTTGTTGCTTCCCAGCAACACGAGAGTATCTATCATACCGCATATCAGCCCAGGAGAAGATAAAATCTACATTATGAAGTACAGTTTCTACTGAATATATGTTGCTTTTGCAGCACAATAAACTCAAAACTATGTTAAGTCAAGCCATCCTAAATTAGGGACCACATCCTAAATGTGCGAATCTACATACACACATATACATGTTACCTTAATGTGCCTATCCTTTTAAGTGATACTTATACTTTTTTAAAAAAAGAACACGGTCCATCACAATACAGGTTAGGAAGAGTTTCGTCGAATTTTTTTTTTTAACCTTTCACAGAGTGGAAAGAGAAGGACCTAACTTCTAATCTAGATAGAAGGTTTGGTTCTTTGTATAGTACAAGTAAATGGCTGCAGTTAGCAGTATTGTCACCAGATCTCTGGATAACCAAAATATTTGTCTAGCTAAGAACTCATTTCTTTAAATAAACAAAGTACAACACACTTTTGGTATGAGTCCGAAACTCAAAACCTGACCTGAGACTGAGACTGAGGCAAAAAAAAAAAAAAAAAAAAAACACCCAAAAATTTCCTTTCTTGGGGCACCTGGGTGGCTCAGTCTTTAAACGTCTGCCTTCAACTCAGGTCACTATCCCAGCGTCCTGGGATAGAGCCGGGATCAAGCCCCACATTGGGCTCCCTGCTCAGCGGGAAGCCTGCTTCTCCCTGTATCACTCCCTGCTGCTTGTGTTCCCTCTTGCTGTGTCTCTCTCTGTCAAATAAATATATGAAGTCTTTTTTTAAAAAATTTCCTTTTTTACTCAAAATGCAGTTATTGTCTGTGGGATTAACCTGATTATCACTGAGTTGAAAATCCAAACCGGAGAAGAGAAAAAAAAATTCTACAGCATATTATAATATTAATAGATTAAATGGCAGTTTAAAATGTAGAAAGAACTCCAATAAACTCATTTGTAATAAATGTCTGCAAATTACCAAAAATGGAAATCCCTAATTCCATGCCTTTGTTACTTCTCATAACCAAAACTTTAAATGGTTAGATTACTTTTCCTTTTCATACCTTTGTAAATCTGCCATGCCAACTTGAATGAATTCGTGAAACTGAGTAAGAATATATGAATATGTTTATAATGAGTACCACATAGAAATTTTAACTTTGGCTCTAATCTGAATTTTCCCAGGGTCTCAGAACTTACTTTAAAGGCTAAATTTTAAAGCATTAAAAGAACCTTTAAATCATTCTTGTTTTTCCTTTCTACGTCAGAGGTTTATTTCCTGATGTATGATAAAACCTAATCTCAGGGCCGAACAAAAGAATCAAGCCTCTAGTTCTTAAGTATACTTACTGAGGTCTAGTTAAGTGCCTCCTTTATAGTACAAGCAACAAATGTAATTGCCTCACGGCCTGCGGGTGTCCATTTAACAAAAGAGGCTTTGTGAACCAACCCACAGGTGTTACTTTTCTTGATTCAAGTGAAATCTGATGCAAGAGTCCACAATATCAGATAACACATTTACTAAACTGCAATCAAACTCATTTATTTAGGCAAAAAATACTTAAGAAAAAGTTCCAACTGAAGAATAAGATACTTGTATGTCTGACCTTTCAAAAATTTCAGAAACCAAAAAATCCTAATAACAGGTTGAATTTTTTTAATTAACCCTTTGTTTGCCAGATATTTTATAATTTACAACCAACAAAGGGAGAGTGTGCAATGGCCCTGCTACTACTTATGCCTCTTTAATGTTTCTAAAATGACTGTAAATAAAAAAGAAACAGTAGTTATTAAAGAAACAAAAAGAAAGCCAAGAAGAGGGGCAAAGTTTTGGAATCCTTTTTTGACATTATTTTTTCTTTTCCTAAATTATAAAGGAAATGGAGAGGGACGCCCATTTTATGAAAGCAATTAGAGAAAGCCTTGTTTCTTCTTGGCAAGAGCAAATGGGGTGATCTATCAGTAACACTATTTAATCTTAAGAGTATTTCATTTTCCACACGTATTTTATAGATTTTGTTTTGGGTGTCATGAAATGATAAATGTGAAATATAAAAATGCATAATTTTCTTACCCTGGAAAAAAGCCCCCAGGATGAATGTATATTTCACTTTATATGTCATTTTAGTCTAACAATTAAAGTTAGAGTCAATAAAATTGTTTTTTGGGGCGCCTGGGTGGCTTAGTGGGTTAAAGCCTCTGCCTTCGGCTCAGGTCATGATCTCAGGGTCCTGGAATCGAGCCCCGCATCGGGCTCTCTGCTCAGCGGGAAGCCTGCTTCCCCCCCTCTCTGCTGGCCTCTCTGCCTACTTGTGATCTCTCTCTTTGTCAAATAAATAAATAAAATATTTTAAAAATTTTTTAAAAATTGTTTTTTAGTTACTATCTTCCAGGTAAGCAGGATCAAGTCAAATTACTATACCATTATGCATATTGTTTAATCATGACTTACATAACCAAATGCAGTCATGGTAAGATGCTGTGCACACAAACTACTAGAGAGAATAATTGGAAAATGAAATAACTTATTATATAATTCTAAAGAAACTTCATAAAACTCAGTATGATTCATACAAAAATCAGTAATTGTTAAGAGTGTACTCTTCCTGAAACACCAATAAAAGCTACAAAGACATGTCAAAAAGTGAAGCACTGAATCCTAGAAGGGCTCTTGATAACACAAGGCAGAGAAAACATTATTAGTCTTTAATTTAAAAAAATGGGAGTCTTAAGTGTCAGTTATGAGTACCTTTCAAAGCAAAACTCAAGGAAGAGTTTCACTAACAAATTCTGTTTGACATTCTCCTTGGCACAATTTCTTGCCCACATTTGTCTGAGTAGAATATCTGGAGTCCTAATGGTGTAATGCTAGATGCATGACAAAGAGATTAACATTTATAAGAACCAGGCTCCAACAGCACTGATTACTTCAATGCATGCTATTTGTTTAGTCTTATTACTCTCCTATCTGCATAATTCATGGGGACTTATTGTCATCCCCTACTTAAAAATGGTAGTACCTTGGGTTCATTAGCCAATTATCACCAAAGAGAAATTTCACAAAAGTTCCAATAGGCTACAACTCCAGCACTAGGGTTGGAGTAATGATGGAGGGATGCTTTTTACTAACAGGTTCTTTCATTATCAAGTTATCTCCCTGCTGAATAGGTTTAGAGCTTAATCTAAGACTTGGTTATTCTAATAGCTATTGCAAGATAAGCTCCTTCATCTTTCCTGCAAGTACTCAATACTTCCATCGAGCCTGAAGAGGAATTTTTGATGGGCTCTGTAAGCATGGTAGTTAAAGATACAGTCCAGAGTAAGAAGAGTCCTGAGTTCAAAATGTAGCTCTGCCACTTACTAGTTAAGTACCTTGGACAGATTATTTAAACCTCATCTATATAACTGGGATTAATAAATCCCTTATGGAAATATTCTGAGAACCAAATGAAGTAACACGTAAGGCTCCTGGCACCCAGTAAGCATTCACTAAATATTAGCTATTGTGATTAGCAGTTGTCCCAGCTACTGGTATGAATGGTGTCCGCTGGGCGTTCTTTGTTCCTGGTTTCCTATGCTATCGACCCAGTTCTCTCTGTAAAGTGAACCGTGCTTTGCAATTTTACTTTATTTTTGGTAGTTTCTTTTACATTGTATTCAATTATATAGTTCTGGTACTAGCCAAGACTTGAATTCAGTGTTATTAAAAGTGTACATTAATTGTGAATAGATGCCATATTAATTATGTAGCAAAGACTACCATTTTTATTCTTTTAACAGGAATCTTAAGCAACATTTATTAAATATCAAATGCTTAGGCTCTTCCTTATGAAGCATTCACTTCTTCAGACTCACTAGTCAGAAGGTATACGGAGGGGGAATGTGCTGGGACTGAAGCCAACAAATAGGCCTTTCCATCACTGCCATCTAATATTAATGTACCAATCCTACAGTATTTTTTTCCCAGGACAAGGGATTTGTTCTATTTGTAAAATAATTTGCCTGTTTTGTTTTTGGTTTAGTACTTAAAAGAAGCATCTTATATTCTCATTTCAATACTATCTCTGTAGCTTCACTTTAATATAGCCTAATGTACACTCTGGGTCTTTTTTTTTTTTTAATTTTGTTTATTTATTTGAGAGAGAGTGCACAAATGGGAGAGGGACAGAGGGAGAAGCAAACTCCCCACAGAGAAGGGAGCATGACATGAGGATCTATCCCAGGACCCTGAGATTCTGACACAAGCCAAAGGCAGACACCCAGCAGACTGAGCCACCCAGACAACCTACACTTTGGTTCTTATATTCCAAAAGATGAGCCTAATTTAATGAAATACAGGGTATTTCAGAGACTAGTAGATGTTTCCATGAAAATTTTGATTCATGGGACTTCAAATAATACTTCCCAAGTCAAAACTCATCCCTCTATGGAATTATTTCCATAGATGAATGGATGTACCTCTTTTCAATTTCCTACAGCTCCTATACCCAACTGCTTCATACAGAGATTGGCTAAAAAGCTAATCAAACACCTGAAATGGTATTAGAAATAGAAGATCTGGAGTAGAAAAGAGTCTCTCTACTCCAATGAAGAAATAATTACAATGAAATATGTAGATGTTTGTATGCATTTAAAAAAAAGCAATATGTTGCATGTTTTTGACAGATACTTCTACTTGTGTTTTGTTCATCAAAACCGCAACTCTAATGCACCATACCCTAGAAGTTATTTAGAATGAAATCTAACTTTGTGAATATACAATTCCAATTTAGACAAGTGGATGACTGATGACATTTTTCTGTAATGATGTAAGGTACAAAGAGAACAGCTGAAGAGCTTTAAAAAATAAGAGAGGGCTGAGAGGACCAAAACATTGTTTTAACTAAGAGATTATGAAAACACATTATGGACATCAAGGAGGGAATAGTATAGCATCCAAATGTCATTCTGGAAAAGTATTTGTCTTTTTTTCCCCACTTCCTATAATAATTTAATTGCCACTGTAGTAATTTAAAATACAGAGACAACTGGTTGGCTCAGTCAGTTAAGCATTTACCTTTGGCTGAGGTCATGATCCCAGGGTCCTGGGATGGAGTCCCACATTGGGCTCCCTGCTCAGTAGAGAGCCTGCTTCTCCCTCTGCCTGCTGCTCCCCCTGTTCCTGCTCGCTCTCCCTCTTTTTCTCTGACAAATAAATAAATCTTAAAAAAGTAAAATACAGTCTCTCTTAGGCTTATTAGATAGGCTATATCTTCTCTCCATTTCCCAAATCTCCCAGATTCTCCCAGAATCTCCTCATGTACCATCTACTCCTATTGCTAAAGCTGGCTCAGTTTTAAGCCCTTCAATTTCATTTCTTCCAGCATTCAATCCTGTCTATATATTCCCTTAATCTTTCTCCAAACTTTGTAGTGCTTTCCATTGTTAATGTTATCTTAATTATGTCCTATAGCCTATTAATGGATCTCTCAGCCTCCAAGCCTTCTCTCCTACCAGAAGTCCCTCCTACTCAAACCTTCCTCTATTAATCTATTACTAATATCAGAGTGATCTTTTATTTTTATTCCTTTACAATAATTTAATAATATTGGGGGTTTTTTAACCACAAGAAATATAAGTATTTTTTATTATCTTTAAGTTTTTAAAATAAATTTTAATGGTGATTTTTAAAAAGCTAAGTCTGATAATGTTATTTCCCTGCTTGAGATGTACAAGGAACTGAGCCCTGTTTACCTTTTCATTTTTATCTCTCTTCACTACCCACTCCTCCCCATGTTCCAGACATGAAACTTACTTTTGGCAGTTCCTCAAAGCACAATGCTATACTCTCCCTTCTAGACTTTATGAATATGCGTATTGCTTTGATCAACTCCTACTATCCTTCAGAATTTCAACTCAGGTTTTACCTCCCCAATCTGGAAAAACCCTATCATCCCCTGTTTGGATAAATTTCGTCTTATGTCTTATCACAGCATCCTGTATATAATTCTGTTACATCATATTATAATTTCTTGTCTGCTCCTCCAACTTGCCTACAAACTTCTAAAGCTGAACTGTCCATTAAGGTATCTACTAGTAATATATGTGGCTATTTAATTTTACAAATTATAAAATTCAAATTCAGTTGCTCAGACTGGCCATGGTGCTCAGACACATTAGCCATGTGTCCTGTGCTCAGCAGTCACATAGGCCTACTGGCTACCATTCTGGACAGTGCAGATACAGAATATTCCGCTTTTGCAGAAAGGTCTATTGTACAGCACTACAGGCAGACTTATCTCCTCTAACATGCTTCTGGCCTTCAAGTAAGTGCTCCATAAGTATTTGTGGAATTAGTAAGTGCATGAATAAATAAAAGGAAAGTTGTGACGTTAATGTCTGGCAAATTTTGCCCACCCCCACAGCTTGCTCAGGGGCATTTAAGTCTTCTCTTCCACCCCATCTCCCTGCCCCCTAAGTCCAGTGGTTCTAGCTGCTTCTGAGTATATCCTCCTTAAAGATGCCTAAATGCTAGGACTGGTTTAGGGTTAGGTACAACAGTTGCACTTAGGGTCACAAGTCCATATTGGTCTATGTCCCTACACCTACTCTGACTTTCTCTACATAGGGAAGTCAGGTCAAATTTCAAGTCTCTTCGGATGACAAAGTTTCTCTAAACCTTCCTGATTTAGAGATTTATACATACAATTTAAAGGAAGTAGATCAGAATCTTAAGTTCCATCTTACAATTTTAAATTGCTTACCCTACAGTTTTAAGGAGACAAATCTGTCGGGACTTCATGGTGTTTAGTGGGGATGCAGGCACTAGCTATAACAAACTAAATGATTCCTATTTTTTTTTTCTTTTCTTCTTCTTCTTCTTCTTTTTTAAAGAGACAAAGGACTAGAGAGGGGAGGGAGAGAGAGAAGCTGAAGTAGGCTGTATGCCTGGTGTGGAGCCTGACATGGGTCTCAATCCCGCAACCCTGAGATCATGACCTGAGCTGAAATCAAGAGTCAGACATCTAACAAACTGAGACAACCAGGCACTCCATGCACATCTACTTTTACATGTTATTCCTCCTTTCTATTCTTATTTTAAGTAGATGATAGTTTAGTAGAATGAGAATGGTTTTATGGACTAACATCAGGTCACTGAAACCCACAGAATTACCCAAAGCGGTAACACAAGAACTTCATTTAGTTGCTTATTTCAAAGCTTTTGAACATACTCCACCTAGTCAACAGCAACTTTCCAGCAGACCACTCTATCGGGTTAGGGAGCCGCATGACCCTTGGCACATATTCTCTTTACTGCCATCAGAGATGGAGTCTACAGATGCTTCTACTGAACAGCAGCATTAAATTTCAGTTTTCCTAATTTCTCCCAATTCCTTTTAGGCAATCTTAAAGTAGAGAAGTCTCATGTACCTTTCAGATAAATATACATATTTTCATTTTACAGAACTCATAACTGCCTCCCCCTTGACTCACAGCAATGACACTGATTTTCCAACTTTTGAGTGGTTGAAATATATTTAGGTGAACAAAACTGTTTCAGTAAGACTTGCTATTCTTTCAGCAGAAATGTTCATCTTTGTGCATATGTATATGAATATATATATATTTATATATACACACACAAACATTAACATAAAAAACATTTCTACAAAATAAAATTCTATGAACTACATGTTACTGTTAAAATGAGATAAATTATTCTGAAAATGTTCAGGGAACACAGAAAATGTTTAAGTTGTGGAGACCTCAAAGATGATTATTTAATGTTAATATCAGAAGAAAAACACCTCAGAATCGTAAACAATAAGTCAAATTTATCTTCAGAATTGTGTTAGCTATAGGATGAAAAAGTCACGTCATCTCCGCAGTAAACCTCACTTTAGCAAGAGAGTAAACATATTTCTTCCACATCAGCTGCAATCAAGGCATTAGCAGTATGCCGTGATTGATTATCCTGGGACCCGTTGCTGAGAAATGGATGTGTAGCACAGGTTTTTATCACTATAGTCTGCAAAAAGCAAGTCCTTTGTTTAGATATCCTAGTTGTAATGAGTGACATTATTAGGTAGTTCTTCTATTTAAATGACATAAGGATTTAGTGTATCAGCAGCTTATAATAAACAAGCCCTTTCAATCTGATGACTCCTTTCCCTACACATGAGTACTTTTTGTGTTTATAATACAAGTGGTAATAGAAGACCATATGGTTGTGACTTTTAGCTGAAGTAAATGACATTTAAACAAACAGAAAAACAGCATTAGGATATTCAAGGATTTGAACTATAACCTAAATACACAGTACACATTAAGGGGCTATTAGTGTTACCTATATACACTGACCATTTTCTAGTGCTATCCAATTAGTGAGTTTTTCAGTTTGCTCATCAGTTTTTCAAAAATATTTTCCAATTTACTGTTAAACACCTTTATCACTAGCCTATTGCCCCATTTACAACTTCTTTTAAAAACACTGTAACACCAATATATCCTGAGAACATTTAATCAGTTCTTTCTGAAATGTAAAATTGCTTCTATCACTTAAGTCTCTGCCAAAACAATAATGATGTTGTTATTCACATATATATAATTTTTAAAAGAAAAATACAAGAAAGTGGGAATGGTATAAGCAGAGACAGCAGTTCGGAAGTTACTGCAAGAAAACAAGATATGAATTTGTCTTGCACCCCAATGGTAGCAGAGATAGTAGCAAGAAGTGGTCTAATTCTGATATTTAAAAGATACAGCCACCATTATTTGCTAGTGGACTGGATGTGCAGTGAGAGAGGAAAAGAGTCAAGAAGTACTTACTCCAAGATTTATAAGCAGAGCAAGCACAAGAACAGAGTTGCCATTGCTGCGATGGGGATATGTGTGGGATGAGCCAGTTTGGGAAATATGAGCAGGAGTTTGGTTTTGGACATAAGAAGTCTGAAGTGTCCATTTTGTACTAAGGTGGAGAGAGTAGGCAAACTATTAGATTTATGATTCTGGAGTTGAGGAAAGAGGTTGTAGTTGATATAAATTTGGAAGTTAAGTTAGGTAGAATTTAAAACCATGAGAAGGGATGAGGCAAGCTAACGTGTGAGTGTATATGAACAAGAGAAGAAATTTAAAATATGAACCGTTAGTTACTCCAAAGTTCAGAGGAATCAACAAAGGAATCTCAGAAGAAACAGAAAGACAGGGAAAAACCCAGAGAATGTGCTGTCCCCAAAACTAAGTGAAACCAAGTTTTCTGAACAAATATTTCAAATACTAACAACAGGTCAAGTAAAATGAGGCCTTAAGTTGACCACTGGATAGATAACAGTGGGGACCCCTGACAAGAACTGTTTCAATGAAGTGGTGGGAGACCAAAACCTAATAGGAATGAGCTCAAGAAAAAATATGAAGTTCAGGGCAGAGTGAGTAAGTAGATACAATTCTTTCCTATAGGAGGATGTGATGTCAAAGGAGTTTGTTTATATAATAAATTTTATAGCATATTTGTTTGCTGATAGAACTTAATATATTGCAAATTGCCTAAACTGTACCACAGTTACACGAGGGATTAAAATCATACCCCTGGACTATCACACAATGTTACCTTCAGAAAAATCATAAAGTGTTTTTCTTCATCTTCTCATTAACTTTATAACAAAATTTCACGAATATTACCTAAGCCCTGGCCCTACTTTCCCTAGGAAAATGGAAACTACATTATATAGGCTTTTATATCGCACCTTGTTACTGTACAAGCTCTTCAAGATGTTTGAGCTGAGTTTCTTTTGAAAGCCACAAATTAAGCTCATATCCTAGTAGCCAATGCTTAGCACATAACCCAAGGCAAGAATTACTGGCCTCAATACCATTGAAATGAGCAAAACCCACTGCAACAGCACCTGATAGGGACTGCTTAGTTTCCAAATGCTTAATGTAAAAAATAAATCATGGTTTGTAAGTATTGCCACCGCATGGACTTTTACAACTCCAGAATGAATAAAATGGTTCCACATCACTTAACCAATGATCTGTTTATATTATTTTTCGCCAACTTAGGAACAATGCTATTTCTTTCATATGCTAAACTCTATGTTCTAGGTTCCAAATGACAATTTTGGTGTTTTGCTTTCTGAAGCACCTACTTAGGAGAATAGTTTTTGTGGGAGCAGAGAGGACCTGGAATTCAAAACACATTTAACATTCATCATCTTTACCAAGCAGCTCAATCAAGATCTGAATAGTAATGTCTTCATCATAAACAACAATGATTTTTCTAAGAAGATACATTGGTAAGGGAAAGAACCCCTTTCATAAAATACAGCACCAGTGTGCTTCAGAGATAACTGAAAAAGGGAACCCCCTAGAGAAGGAGACCCTGCAAAGGTTTGGATATCTCTTCAGAGTGCTCCAAACTTGGATGAATTTTTGTTATAAATCACCTTGATTAATGGAACACATTTGCTAAAGTGGTTCTGTAATAACTAAACAACTTTTTTTTTTTTAAAGATTTTATTTATTTGACAGAGAGAAACACAGTGAGAGAGGGAACACAAGCAGAGGGAACGGTAGTGGGAGAAGCAGGCTTCCTGCTGTGCAGGGAGCCTGATGCGGGGCTCCATCCCAGGACCCTGGGATCATGACCTGAGCCGAAGGCAGACGCTTAACGACTGAGCCACCCAGGCGCCCCATAACTAAACAATTCTTATTGCTCGAAAAACCCAGCCTAGAAAAACTGGTGGAGGCAAAGAAGCCTTCAAAAAATCATTGGCTTCTCTTTTAGGACCAATACCATCCCTGATCAGAAACAGTTCCCTTTCTTTTTAAAAATTAATGGAGACAAATACATTTTAAGAGAAGTACAATTTGATGAGAAGGGAGTATAAATAATAATAATAATAATAATAATAATAATCAGTAGAGGATATTTTGGGAAAAGCAGTAGTGGCATGGTAAGGAGTACAAATTCTGGATGGAGCCAGGCTACTTGTGTGTGAATTCCAACCTTTTTTTTCACTGTTTGAAACTGGGCGATCTGTTTAACCTCCCCATTGACCAGTTTTCTCTTCTGTCAAATACTACCACTACCTATGTTATTGGGTTGCTGTTATGATGATTATACATAAATTAATCCTTGTGAAGAGTTTCAACAGTATCTACTACAGATGAAGTAGGTAGTAAGTGTTGGCCAAAAGTATTACAATTATGTCTGTTATAAACATGCAAACCAAAATGAATGGAATATACCTAGAACAAAATGGCAGTGTCCTCTAATTTATTCATTCATGGAACATAAAAATTCAAAGATTATTTTCCTTAAATAGAATATTCAAAAAAAATTTACATCATATAGTCCTCTAATTGTCTTCTCAGATTACTTAGCAAATATCTAATCCCCTGATATTCTTCCTCTAATAACTCTTAAAAAGAAAATAACAATTGTGTAGTGTTTAAGTACACGGATAGTCGATGCCATCATTTATATGTTTTGTTGTTCTACCTATTGACAAAATTATTTCTCATCTCAAGTTATGCTTGCTGCTAAAACTTAAAAGTGACTAGAATGTCTTGTGAAATGTTAACAGTCATATGAAGGTGATACTACAATGTAAAATTCTGACATTTTTAAAGAACAAAAGGATACAATGTCCATGATGAAGGTCACAGAAAAACAGATTACCTGGTACCACACTATCACCTTCAATATTATCACCATCAGCTAACAATTACTGGTATGTTTAGCACTGTGGTAATAAACATTAAAAACACTTGTACTACTGAACCATAGTCTATTATGGATGGTACATAAATAACAGACTTAGTAATCTATTGATCAAGCTTACAAGGCAATCAGAGGCTATTAATAGTTCAAAATAAATACACAATGATCAAGATAATTTAACTTAACTATTTGCTTAAATTGGGGATAAAAATAGAGGTAAATTTAGTTAATAGATCTAACAGCTCCATCAGTAATTTGAGGGTACCACAGAAAATTTAAAGAAAAGTAAAAAATTAAGTTATTATTTTTTAATTAAGTTATTAATTATTAAAGGAAGACACATATATGCTGAGTAAACAAAAGGCCACTCTCCCCTGCTGGAAGCTCTGTCACAGCAGCCATGTGACTGGTGAGAGGAGCTAAAATTACATCTGCTCTTCACTCTTCCTTTCTGTTACTCTTGCTCTCTTTTTCTAACTGGGCAGTAAAGTTGACTAGAGCAAGGTATATACAATTTCTATCCTAAAAACTTAAAAAGACTAAATTATAGACTTTGATTTTACCAGATTTGCCACTAACAAGTAAGTAGAAAAATTTTCTAAGCCAGGATCCCAGATGGCATTTAGTGGCATGTCTCTTTTGTCTTTTCCAATCTAAGACACTTCTTGTCTTTCCTTGTTTTTCATGACCTAGACATTTTTGAAGAGTTTTAGTCAGTTATGTTGCAGAATGACACTTAGGGTTTGTCTGGTATTTTCTCATGATTAGACTGAGGTCACACTTACTTTTGCAAAAATATCACAAAAGTGATGTGTACCTTTCTTAGTGCTTCATTTCAGGGGCTGCATTATGTTGATATGTCTTTTTATTGGTGAAGTTAACCTTGATCACTCAATTATGGTGTCTGACAGTATCTCCTCTACCAACTACTATTTGTCCCTTTGTAATAAATATCTCAAAAGAGATACCTTGAGACTGTGCAAAGAAACTATTTTTCTCAAACTTTCGCCCAAAATTTTGACATTCGTTGGTGAATCTTGTCTGCAAAAATTATTACTGAGATATTTATATTGTGTGTTTTTAAGAAGGGTTTTAAAAGAAACTAAAATATATAAAATAAAGTAGCAAAATTGTTCTGGATACAAACATACTTAAATTCTACTCAATGCAGCATTTTAATTTATATTCAAAATGTGAATTAAAGTTATTTTCTTTTGTCAATGTGTTCAGTTAATGTTAATCAATGAGTAACAATTAAAATGTTACTTACATAACTATGGCTTTTAAAGAAATCTGACGGACTATTGGTGAGGATTTTGTCTCCTTCCAAGCCAATTACTCTTTTACAAATGTTTGATTTTGGATCACTCGGGCTTTTTGCAATGACAATATCACCTCTGAGGGGAAAAAGTCAAAGAAAGGTCAATGTTATTTATTAAATATAAATACATGGACAACACTGCTATAAAACTTGTATAACTTAAACAAAGCCACACCCTTTATCCTCTCACATATTGATCCTCTCATGTTACCAGCTCTGAGAAACTCTGTGACTGAGTTTTATGGGTCAGAATCCAACAAGAGTAGTGGAAAAGCTATTAGAAAATTTTAAAATTTCTGGTAATACCATAACAACCATCTTCTTACACTTCTTACACTTTATCCACTTCTGTATCCGAGTTTTAAAAACCAAAACTATAGAAAAGCAATTCCACATAAGTACCACCAAATTAACGGAGTAAATTTTACTGTCCAGCCATAAGTACTGATTGCCTCTAGAGCACATAAAAACATACCAACAGCATAAATATTTCCCTAGAGCTCAAAGAATTTATACAGAATTTATACATATAAATAACCCAGATAATTTACAGGATAGTCAAAAAAACCTTGTATGTGAGGAACAAAATCAGAAGATACAACCAAATAAAATGCTAAAAGCTGACCAAACATATACTACAAAAAAAAATTGGTATATCAAACATATAATAGCAACATGGGTATGATTATACGTAAAAGGCATGATTCATGGAAGAAGTAAAAATATACATGTATTAGAAAAATAACAAAGATCTTTAAAAGTATAAATAAAGGAGACAAACTGGAGGAAGGAGACAAAATAGGACTAAACACCCAATCAAACAGAACACAACATTCTTTCTGAAAAAAATGAGTAGTAAGTGAATTCTGTTGACTAACACATGTATTTAAAAAGATTTAATTATCTTATTATGTGTACATAGTTCCACAAATAATTTGATGTTACTTAAAATAAAACGTGAATATATCATAATATCGAAGCCATAAAAATAAAAGGAAAATGACAGTCAAATCAGAAACCTAGTTATCACTACATATAAATATTAAGAGTTCTAAACTTTTTGGTTCTAAACTTTTTGCTTTCATTCTAAAAATGAAAATATAATTAATTACACAGGAATGATTAATAAAGTTTAGTTTGAGAGGTAAAACAAAAATGTCTTAAACAACTAAATCAAAGAGGAACATACAAGGATTTTTATGTAAGGTAATAAAAGATACCATCCTCCTAAGAAATTTTACAGTACTAGTATTCACTGGAATGATAATTTCTTGTGGTTAGAGTTGAAAGCTATTAAAACACTAAATTCTATATTTGCAGGTAATATAAGGCTGCCCTTTTTTTGAAATGGGATAAACTAGTCTCTTTTCAACCAAATGGAAGCATGCCAATGGAACTTTCAGATGAACAAGTTTGCAAAGATATAACATACTAAACAAAGTTGATTTTGGCTAGCTTTGGGGAAAGAAATGTTTTCTGTGGGTGTTTTATTCAGCTTACATTTTTTAACAAAATAACCAATATGATCCTTAAATTCTGCACTTATATGGCAACATAAAACATAATTTAGTCAAGGTGGTTTTCTTAAATGTTTTAATTATTTTCAAAAATTTTTTTAATTTTAATTTTTTTTATTTTAAGTAGGCTCCACATCCAATGTGGGGCTTGAACTCACAACCCTAAGATTAAGAGCCATATCTCTACTGAGCCAGCCAGGCACCCCTCAGTTAAGGTGTTTTTACAGAAACCAATATTTATGCAGACTATATTTCTGGTGGTCTAACTAGATATATGTACAGAGCTTAGATCAAAGTAATTATTCCTTGGTTTCTCAACTCTTTCAAATAGGTTTTTATAAGAAACTTAATAGAACAAAGATTTAAAATTTCCTCTCATTTATAGTTATAAACATGCTTATTATCCAACTAAATTGTGAACTTTTGAAAAGGGTCAATATCTTATTCATCTTAACATTCTCTGTACTGCACATCTTATAAATTAGGTGCTCATTAACTATTTGGTGAAAGAGTAAGTAATAGTAGTAATAAAAGACTCTGATTGTTTTAAATATGAGTGTTGTGTCCTTTTAACTGAAGAGATCCATGTACTTTAGGTACCAGTTATTAAGACTTTCATTTTTGCCTAAATGGATGTCTATTCTAGCTTTAGAAACAAGCAGCTAGCTAACGGATCTCTTGCCAAAGGTCAGAGATTCCCCTGAAATCTCAGAGTTCTATGCTACAGATAAAAGAAAAAGAATACTCAGAACAGTAATATTTTTAAAGTTGAACTTACCAACTGACAACCTTGGTTGTAAAAGTTATTTGGTATATGTCATATAAATGCAAGATTTTAAACTGTCCTTCCACCTAAGGGCCCCTTGACTGAACAGAATACAAAATGAAACCTTCTAAGAATCTTAATTAACTTACTGAATTTAGTTACTTGTATTACCCATCTGAATGCAAAGATTATCTATTCAAAAAAAAAAAAAGATGATATTGAGCTATTCATTCAAAATCTATTTAGCCAACAAGTTCAGCTCCTTGTTAAGAATGCTCAAGGACTATGAGAGTAAAATCATGTCATTAGCATGGAAAACAGCAGCTTATCTTCATGCTACAGTGATGCTAGGTCTCCAGTTAATCCGAAGACTGTATGAAGTGATGTGGATAGAAGTTAAAAAGAAAAGAAAGCTAGAACACAACCTGTTATGTAAGTCTTATTTTATAACCCCATAACTATCAATTAGTTGTCTTGAAGTTGTTATGAGTAAAAGATCTAAAGGAGAATTTTACCCAGGGATGATGCTAGACTATACAGCTTGACCAAGAGATAATTTCTATCTACAGAATCAAAAATACAAAGAACAGTTTTACATCATTCTTAATGACTTTTTCGTGATATGAAACAGACTATAAAAAAGGCAAATAATGAAAGAGGAGGGCTTAAAGCTACTTATGCCATAAGCCAAATACCAACTCTGGTAAGTCAAATTTGAAGTTTATGGAAATGAAAAGGTGGTATTATTTTTTCAGAATTATGAAAAACTAATGAACCCAAAATTTTAGGGAATCAGAGAGGTGTCCTTTAGAAAATACATTAAATTACTAATACTTGACATTCATTCAGAAGGAATAATACATAGTTAAGTAGAATAAACAGTATCACAGGGACTGGAAACACCATTTAGAATAGGATTTTTATAAGCTTAGTGGCAAACAGTATTTTTCAAGGAGTTTTTCAACTTAATCAATCAGGAGACTCAGAATAGATAAGATTCCTGGCTCCCAGCTATATGTGGTTCTATTGCCTAAAAATCATCACTTTAAATTTAAAAAAAAAATTAAAAGCCAATAACTCATTTGGTACATAATGTAGTTCCTAAGTCTCTAAGTTCTTCACTCAAAATGGTATAGAGCCACCCCCCCCACCAAAAGTAAAGTACGCTTGAATGTACATTATAAAAGGGACTGCTATTCTATTTCAGCCAATAATGATGCAAGGGAGACAATGACCCAAAAGATTGTGCATGTTCACAAAAACTATTAAACTTTCTTGAACTGAGAGAAAATATATGAATCAAAATTTTAACTAGCTGGTCATTAATTTGGTAGTTTACGAAAGAGTTTTTAAAGATAAGCTACAAAATAGATACAATGTGTTTATATGTTTTCACTATAACTTTAATATATCTATGGCAGAAATTTACCTTTGGATACCATAAAAATGTCGACTAAGATTTTCTGCAAAGACAATATCTGAATTTTGAATTGTAGGCTCCATTGATGGTCCAGAACACTGAAAAAAGAGGTAATTTTTAAATTTGAATTGAAACCCTTTTTCAATGTAACATAAATCATCTGAGCAGGCTTATAAGAAAAAATCAAATGTTCTTCAGATTTGGAGGTGATTTATAAGTTTATATGTTCAACCCTACAGAGTGGCCACCAAATCTGGAAACACAGGCAAATATATTAAAAATAGTTTACTGAGAATACATTACAATACATGAATAAAATATCTGTTTCCAAATTTTAACCATCCTGTATAATGTAAGCTCCATGAGTTCAGGGACCTTATCACTCATGTTCCTAGTTACATAATCAATGCCAAAAACAGTGCTTGTTATAAAGCTGATAATAAATATTTGAATAAATAAATGAATGATTGATTGATTTTCTTGCTATTATCAAATATCCAGTGCCCATGGTGGTAATTTACTAAGTAGTATCATACTATACTTAGTAAGTTCATGCCTTGAGTTCTCTTCCAACAGAATAGCTTACTCATTTGATGGGGCTGCAACTTATCTTTTCTATTGAAAAATAGTGGCTAATGAGATGCACTTTAAAGACTTCCTATTAGTACGTGTTAAAACAATGATCTTCATGTATACCTCAAAACTGTATTAAATGATCACTGTCACTTAAAATATCTAAATACAGCAGTCTCCACTGACTTCACTTAGGCATTGATAAAACTTTTTACTCAAAACCTCCTACTGAGGCAGAAATAACAAAGAACGCAATGAAAGTTTATGTCTGCTACCTCTGTAATCCACTGGAAGTACCAACGTAAGTTTAAAAAATCAAAGAGGAGACTTTCAGTTAAATATTTCATTTAATATTGCATTTCTCCAGCTAAATTTGAGGTTGTATGACTGTGGCTCCTTTAGGGTAAACCTGATAAAAACAGCAATATCCCCAACAAAACCTACTCCTTGGACACTCAATTTATTCTTTCATTTACATGACAAAAGATTAGTACAGTCACAGTTGACGGATTTATGATGCAATATTTAGAAAAAGCACTGGTTGGGGACAGCCTTAACATTTTAATATTGACACCAAGCAGAATAATCATTTGTTTTAATAACAGTTAAACACAACTGGTTAAGAGCAGGAGTTTCAAAAATTGGAGAATCTGTGTTGAAATTCCAAATCTACTTACTAACTGTGGAACTTGGAGCAAGTTACTTAAGTTTTCTGAGCCTCAGTTTCCTCATATGAATAATGGATTTCTAGTAAGTATCTCACAGAGTGGAAAAGATTAAATGAGTTAATAAATATAAACATAAAACATCACTGGAACACAGTAAGTAGAAATCAATAAATGGTAAAAAAAACCATTATTATTAGATTATTAATTAATAGGGGCCCTGTCAGAAACAGAATAAAACAGAATACAGAACCATATCTGAAGTAATGGTTCTTAATTCTATACCAGTGCTAATTCCAACATAGTTTCTTACATCCCAAAATTTAGAAAGATTTTGTTTTAATAGTCACATTTTAGTCATTAATGACTTCAATTAAAATAAAGGAAAAATAAATTTTCCTTCCATTAAAAAAAGTACATACTTAAATTATTTTCTTTTATGTAAAAACTTACCATGACAACACCACCAACGTATTCAAAAGCACAATGAGCTATACAGCCATACTGAATAGTATAGCCAACAAGTCGAAAGGTTTTTCCCAGAACACCACGAAGCATAGTTCTATGCAGACTCTGCCACCATTGGCCTGATGGTAAATTTCAAGAAGTTTCATAATCAATACTATTTAAAACACTTAAGAAACAGCTCAACTATAAAATATTTACAATCACTCAGAATATAGTAAATGCCTGATGTAGTTTGGTGCAGAATAGCAAGAGCTTATTTTCATTTATCCTAACAATATTTTAAGTGGCAAATTAAAACCACTTAATAGTTTGATCTACTGAATAGAGATTATATTCAAATAATATGACTGGGTTTACATGTAAATTAGATAACAAGTACACTCTGATTTTATCTGTCTCCTTTCATGCTTTGATTTTTTTTCTTGGTATTAATATAGATACCTAAAAAAAGATATTAACTCTTTCAAAGTACTAATAATAGTTTTTCATACTGTTGCCTGCTATACTTTATCAGTTCTTGCTATAATATAATACAACATAAAAGAGAAAGCACTAGAATAGGTATTTGGTAATTCAAGTAGTAAACTGATACTTTCATTAACTTGTGTGATCTTTAATGATTTACTTAACCTCTCTTGGTCCGGAAATAATATCTTATAGAATGATTCTGAGAATAAAATCCAATAACATGTCAAAGTGCTTTGTAAATTACACAATTACATTCAGTTGTCAGCTATCGACTATTAATGCAATAATGAACACATGAATACTATGAAACAACATAAAGAACTGCATAAAGATTCTTTTAAAAGCTACATAAATAGTTAATGTTATTCATCTAAAATATTTCTACTAATCTGTTCCTTCCTTTCCATTTACCTGTTACAACTGTGTTTCAAGAATTTCTCAACTAATGGCCTAAGGTATAGGCCTAGGCTACTATGCACTGTTCTCAGATTAAATTTACTGAAACAAATCAGTGATAATAACATGTAACATTTGCTCAATACTTGTTATATGTCAGGCTTTACAAATTAACCTATGCAGATATTACTATCCTCATTTTATAGATTAAAAAAAGGAGCCTAAGAATAGTAAACTTATATATTCAGCATCACAAAGTTGGAAAATGATGGAGTCAAGAACTTAATCATCATGTTACACTGACTCTTGTATTGCTTTCCTGCTCCCATAACCTCAATGGCTCTCTCCTAGATGAAGTACAGATTATTTAGACTCATTTTCAGGATCTATGACAGATGGCTCCCATCCTAACCTCAGTTTCCAATCTGATCTTTCCTGATATTCCTACATGATCTGACCAGCCAATAATACTGTTTTGTTCTGCAAGTAAACTTTGCCAGTGAACACTTACTTATGTCAACACCCACACTTGGAATATTCTTCATGATACCCATCATCTATCTAATTTATAACTTTTCTCCAATTGCTCTCAATAAGCAAGATTTTTCTCTCTTCTGGGTTCCCATGGGTCTTAATGTTCATTTTTTTTTTTAAATATATGGCATTGAGAGCACTTTTTCTAAAGTGCCTGAATTTGGAAACTGGCTCCACCATTTTAGCTGTGTGACCCTCCAGCAAGTTATTACACCTCAGTGAGTCTCAGTATCTTTACCTGTAAAATAGACTTAATACCTATCTAAGAGAGTTAGTGAGGATTATATGCAATCAGACATGTAATCTGTGTTGCAGAGTATTTCAATAAATGCTAGTTACTGTATCATTCACTCGGCAATCCACATATGCTCCATAGCCACATAACATTAGCTGCATTTTCAATTATTCTAAGTTCTTGCTAAAGGATCTTCAAATAATAGAATTTTACAGCCTACAGCATACAACTGTAACTTTTATTTATGTTATATTACTTATTAGTGTTCATTCACCTATTATACATTTACTATGTCTCCTCCTCTAACAAGTCTTCCTTGGCACCCTCCCAAGAATGTTACCTATGCTTTGTGTCAATCACCTTCCTTAAGCATACACTGATTATAATGCTTACCATACTATATTGTTTATATTATTTTCCTTTTTTACACTACATTTGTTTACATGTCTGTGGGCAGTGACTGTGCTAATCATCTTTGAATCTGCAGGGCCTACCAAAGAAGACATTAAACAGAAGACTTATCTGAGGAAATTAATGAATTAATTTTGAACCCAATTTCCTATTACCTTCCATATCTTCATTATTATAGAATGGTTATAATATTCAAAATGATGAGAAGACCACTGGAGATTTTTAGTTAATGTAGAGACATGTTGATGTCATATTCACTGACAAAAGAAATTGTCAGTAACATATTAAGAAGTCTTCTCATTAAGTCATTCAGGTAATACAAAAAAATAACTCCTCCCTTCAGGAAAAATAAGAAATTTGGTTTAGTTATAACTATTGTACTTTAAATATTAGTAATTTTTAGAGCTCAAAAAATAAAAAGTGCTATTTAAAAATAAAAACACTGCATAATTGAAACTATTAATTCAAACAGACTCTTACGAGGAAAACTGAAATAATAATAGTGTAAATTTTATCTATAAAATTAATTTGGTTGCCTAAGAATTACTTTGCTCTAACTATAAAATTAGGGAAAAGTGGGATAAGTCCTATAGATTAGCTCAGAAAATGTGATCTATGATAATAAATTCTAAAAACTAGTGAGATAGATATTACATTTTAAAACTAAAATAAAAATGGGCTTATCTGATATTAGAGAGGAGATATATTAAACAAGAGGAAACATGGCACTTACCAAGAAGCTATTGCTAACATAGATGAAAGGTGAGATTAAAGGGTAAATCACTTACCAATCTACCAAAATTTAAAACACCTGAATTATGCAATAGAATCCACTTGGTTAAAAAACATACTCAAAAATACAAAGATGCTGTAACTATACAATGGTTCTGAATCACTGAGAAGGCTTGTTATTAACTCCCATTCAGAAGTAATTGGGGCCTTATATAAAGCCCTTTTTTTTATCATACAGACAATGCCCAACTCTAAATACAATGTTTGTAATGAAATGATCTTATAAAATGATAAAATTAATAAATGAGAGTGATCAGAAGAAAGAAGTTAACAGGCACTGTTTACACTATTTCCTCCCAATAGATATTGGCAACAGGATGGAGAGTGAAGTATATAAAATTACTGTGGATATTAGTCTCTTAAGGGGAAAAAGAGAACTATGAAGCTATGTAGAGTGAAATCTGATAAAGACTATTTGGCCCTGTATTTTAAAAGTGCATTGAGAAGCACTGTTTACAAATATTGGAATTGAGAATAAGAGCTCATGGATTTTTCTCTTTTTAAGAGTAATCTGAGTGGAAAGTAGCATTCATATAAAACACAAATAAGCCACACACTGCTGTCATGTAGTAACCTTACTAGGAGAAAAGATTAAGAGAGAGGTTCTAAACCTCTGGTTTACAGTTATTTCAGAGGTCCATGCATCTGTATGTACATACATGCACTGGGTAACTTCTGCCATCCCTTCACATTTACTGTCCACTCTTCTCCATACTACTCTCTGTCCTAGGAAAACTGACCTATATGAAATACATTAAGGCACTCCTGTACCCTTTAACTGGACTCCAGCAGGAAGTCAGAGGAAGAAGAGTTATGTATTTTCCTGGTTCCATACCTGTGGGCTCTTCTTAGGCTCATTATGTGTTTGGAACAAAGGCAGTCTCCTATGCAGTAATCACTCTTCTAGGTTCCTATAACCCTTCCTTTCCCTGGTCCCTTCGAGCTTAGGAGCGGAAAACAGATTTACTGATGCTGGATCCTGTTAACACCAACCCTGGTGATTCTCCAGTATCTTCTACACACCTCTGTAATTAGTTTCTGTAAATAAACCCTCCTTAAATTATCCTACTTTGAGTGTGTCAGCTGTTCCCCATAGGCACCCTGATGATATACCACTTGCTAAAGAAAAAAAACTCTCAACATGTAGTTTATAATAATTGATATTAATGAAGTAATTCTCATAAATAGGCATTTGCACCACTGCTGATGGTTATCCAAAACAGACAACCCCTAAGAGGAATGTGGCTATTTTAATAACATATATATTTTACTCTCTGACCTAACCATCCGCACTTTTAGAAATTATCCAAAAATATACAGCTCCAAGATTGAAACATCATGTGCATAAGATTCTTTATATTAGCATTATCTGAAATAGCAAAATCAAAAACAAGTCAAAAACACATCCATTGAAAACAGGTTAACTAAATTACGGTATATCCACACAAAGGAGTTTTATAAACCCATGGAGGAAAAAAAGAGTTCTATGAGCTAATATGAAATGATTTCTAGGTAAAGTACCAAAAAAAAAAAGTACAAAAAAGTATATATAGTAGCTTACCATTTCTGTAAAAAGGAAAGAGAATTTTTTTTTTTTTTTTTTTTTTTCAAAAAGAAAATAACCCAGGGGCTCCTGGTGGCTCAGTCAGTTAAGTGTCAGCCCTCTGCTCAGGTCATGATCCCAGGGTACTGGAATTGAGCCCCGCATCAGGCTCTCTGCTCAGCAGGGAGTCTGCTTTCCCTTATCCCCCTCTCTTTCTCTCTCAAATAAATAAAAATCTTTAAAGAAAAGAAAAGAGGGGCGCCTGGGTGGCTCAATCGATTAAGCATCTGCCTTCAGCTAGGTCATGATCCAAGCTCCTGGGATGGAGCCCCACATCAGGCTCCTTCCTCAGCAGAGAGCCTGCTTCTCCCTCTCCACTGGCCTGCAGCTCCCCCTACTTGAGTTCTTTCTCTCTCTCTGTGTCAAATAAATAAATAAATAAAATCTTTAAAAAAAAGAAAAGAAAGAAACCAAAAAATAATGAAAATGGCTACATTTATAAAGGAAGTAGGTGGGAACAGTGTGAAAGGAATACAGACAAATATACCTCTGTATGTAGTTCTGAGTCAAATGCTTTACATAGCCAAAAACACAGAAGTAAACAAACAAACAAAAAAAAGATTTAAAAGGGGAATTTTAAAATTGAAAACAAATAAGTAAAATAAGCCTATATGTATACTCAAATTGCCAACACTACCAAACAGAAGAAGTAATTCAAGTATTTTTGAACACAGTATAGAAAGATATAGTCTAAGGTCAAAAAAAACTGCAAATGAAATCTCAAACTTCTCTTAGTAGGCTTATTGTTCTTTTATGTGTATTTCAAATAATACACATGAGTAAACATTAAATTACTGGAAGCAAGATTCTCAATGTTAGAGAGAAAGAAGTTAGAAATACAGAATGAGAGGTTAAGGATGAGTTAGAAGTATCAAAAACAAACTGATGGTTGCCAGGGGGTGGGAGGTAGGAATAGGGTGGCTGGGTTATGGACATTGGGGAGAGTATGTGCTATGGTGAGTGCTGTGAATTGTGTAAGACCGATGTTTCACAGACATGTACCCTTGAAGCAAATAATGCATTATATGTTGATAAAATAAAAGAACTATAGCAGGACATAAAAAAAATTACTTAAATAAAGAAATGTGTGTGTCTGCCTATATTAAATATCCTAGCTCTGACCACTAAACAGAAGCAATGACACTGCAGTAGTAATGAGCACACTTAGCACTCAGATTTTTGGGTTCCAAATATCATTCCCTAATAGGAGAAATAGTTTAGGGTAGAACGATCTTGTGGCAGAAAGCAAGTATGTGCTCTAAGACAAATGCAGTCATAGGAACCATTTTAAAGGGTCTCCTACTGGCCAAATGTGGGATTAAAAAAATAACAGTAATAGGTAATACATTAGATTTAAAATAAAATCTACTGAGTACATATTGATTTTTTTTTTTTTAAAGAAGATGTATGTGTTGGAGACAGGAAAAATTCTCTATCAAAAAATGCCAGCTAATAAATATAGAGGGAACAATAAAACTACTATCAATGTAGTAACTGATTCAGGAGTCATTAATAGATGCTAAAAATTACTGCGTGAAAGACTGTTGGTAAACAGGATATGTGCAAAATATTAAAGTAAATAACATTATTTAAGTAAAATACCTTTACATCAAGAGATCTGGTAAACATTATCTTAATTGAACGAGCAAATCTAGCTGCATACCAACTGTTATGATGTAGCTTCCAGACATGATCCAATGATAAGTACATCATCATCCGTGTGCTATTCTTTAAAATGTGTAACCTAAATCTAACTATGAATAATCAGACATATCCATTCCATATATCCCTGTGGTCATTCTACATGACAACAACTTGAGCACTTAAAAAAATATAACTTTAAAGAAAGAAAAAAATAAAACTATTATTTTAATTACAAAAAAATATAAGGGCATGATGATTAAATACAGTATGAAATCCTTAACTGGACCCTGGAGTGAAAATTAAAAAGGCAATAAGAGATATCATGTGGATAATGGAAAATTTGAACATGGTTTGTAAGTCACATATGTCACTTCAATATTAAAATTTTTTAAAAGATTTATTTATTTATTTCAGAGAGAGAGGGAGCACGAGCTGGAGGGGCAGAGGGAGAGGGAGAGAGAATCTCAAGCAGACTCTGTGCTGAGTGTGGAGCCTAACATGGGGCTCAATCCCCCAACCATGAGATCATGACCTGAGCTGAAACCAAGAGTCACACACTCAACCAATTGCACCACATAGGCACCCTACAATGTTAAATTTCTTAACAATATCATGACTGTGCAGGAGAACAATTTTGTTCATGGGAGAGAAACAATGATTTAGAGAAGAATGTCCTATCGGCAACTTTCTTTCATATAGTTTACTTCTATTACTGAGAGAGATGTAGATAGAAAAGTTTATACACGGATACATAAATATATACACACATAAACAAATATTTACATACAGATGTATATATATGGAAGAACAGAGAAAACTAATGTAGCAAAATGTTCACTGTAAATCCAGATGGGGTATAAACAAATGTGTATAGTACTATTTTTTTCAACTTTATTATAGAACATAAGTTTTTAAAAAGAAGCACTTGCAGGGGAAAAAGGTATTCTCAGTCATTCAGTGATTCAATCATTCAACAAATATTTACTGAGCTTCTACTATATGCCAGATACTGCATTCAGCTCTGGAAATATAATACTGAACATGACACCTGTCCTTGTAGAGCTTATAGTTTATTGGGACAGGTGTCACAAACATACAAAGTAAAGAAATAAACACATAAGTATATTAAGTACTTTCCAAAAGGAAAAATTAGAATAAAGTGATAAAGACTGATGGGTGGGGCATATTTTCTTTAGGATGAGTCAGGAAAGATTTCTCCAAGGCAATACCATTGAAGTTAGGGTCTGAAAAACAAGAAAATCACAATTATGGAAGGGATGGGAAGAACATTATGGGCAGAAGAAACAGCACGCATGTGCTTAATGAACTGAAAGAAGGGTGGAGCCCTATATAAAGGACATAAAATGAGACTAAAGAGATAGGCAAGATTATTCAAGGTCTTGTAGAATTTTGGATTTCATTCTAAGAGTAATGGGAAACCACTGAAAGATCTTCAGTAAACAGGAGAGTAACATGACTTGATTTTCAATTTAATACCACTTTCCTTGCTATACAGAGAAAGGACTAGAATGGGGACAGAAATAAAAATGCTGTCAAGTCATTTGGGCTGGACTCACTACACTGATGGCAGTGGAAATGGAGAGAAATGAATGGATTTGAGAAATTTAGCAGGCAAAATAAAAGGCAAGGAAAAGGAAAGAATCAGGATGACTCTCAAGTTTCTGGACTGAGGGGGTAAATGGAGGTCTATCCACATGGTTTTGTTCAAACCCGTATTTGGAACAAAAAACAGTCCAGTTTTGGTCATGTTAAATTTGATATATTTGTGATATATTCAAGTGGATGTGTATGAGACTGGAGCTCTGGAACTAAAAGCAAGTTTCATACCTGACAGGTCTTAAAAAAATAATCCCTATCTCAGTGAGGACTGTATTCTACTGCAAACAAGAGAAAACTAGAGTAACAGTAATTTAAACATGGAAGATATTTATTTTCTAACAACATTAGCTGTTACATCCATATTATAAGCAGAAAAAATTAAGAGTTTACTCCCTACTAATTTTTTGTCTTTTTATCTAGAAAAAAAGCATTGTTCCATTTACATCTAACTAGCCAAAACTATGTAATTAAGGGGTTCTAGGAAAATACTGTCATTTTTTACCCTTAAAAATCATCTGGAAAAAAATCATCTGGATGCTCCCTGAAAAAAATTAAAACTTTTTAAAAAGTATGAAAGGGAGATGTAGAAAAGGAGACAAGATAAATAGTCAACTGTTCAGAAAAGTCTGGCTTTTCAGGAAAGCTAAAAAGTAGAGCAGGGTTTTTCGTCTTCAGCAACATTAACACTTGGAGCCAGATAAGTCTTAGTTGTGGGCAGCTATCTTATATATTATAGGATTTTAGTAACTGGCCTCTAGATACCACCAATATCCCCTTCCCCAGTTGTGACAATCTAAAACATCTTCAGACATTGCCAAATGTTCCTTGGGATGCAAAACCATCTTCAGTTGAGAACCACTGCAGTAGAATAATAGAAAGAATATGGTACTGAACAGGTTTTTTTTAAAACATAGAAACACAGTGGCATACTTTGAAAGCCAATGGTAAGAATCCCACAGGGAGAGGGGCTAATGATGAGGAGCAATCACTAATGAAAAAGGGAAAAAAGATGGGGAAAAAGATGACTGAACATTGAAGAAAGGAGGCAAGAGGAGGACTTCAACCAGTGTTGACAGAGTAGTTTGTACCAGATTACCCTTCTTGGTGAAAACAAGAAAATAATTACAAAATCTGTATAACATATACAAAATAACTATTTAGATGCATCAGGCAGCTATCTAGGCAGAATGTGAGGGGCTAGGATCTATGAAAGAAAGGAAGAACATAAGGTAAGCTCCACATTCACTTGGCCTTTTCTCTGAGAGTACTGGCCAATTCACAGCACAGGAAAACAAGAATTTTAGGAGAAAGTGGAAGTCCCACTTAGCCAAGACAGAGGCTGGAATTTGTGGTTATCAAAGAAGATGGCATGTGGGGGTCAAGCTGCAAAATGGAAGGGACCATGAGTTTGCATTCAATCTCTCCATGAGGTACTAGCCAACTCCTAAACTGCCACTGAGCAGTGTGTGACTCCCAGAATATCACCAGAAAGCAGTGGATTAAAAGGCTAGAAACCTAAGCAAAGATGTCAGCAACCACAGAAAACCACACAATGTGATGGAGATAGGGAATGGACTTCAAGACCCTTCGAGGTCACCCACCTTAGTTAGGACTACAGTAAGGTTACCACTGGGAGTGAGGGCAAAACTGATATAGATCAGCCTTAACAAAAAATATAACTAATCCTTGACAGGATTAAAGCAACCCCTGCATACACTATCTACCTGCTGGGGAAAAACAAAACTAAACTAAAACCCTTAATTTTCATAGAAAGAACACAACATTATTTAGAACCCCTACAATATTTTTTATAACCTTGAAGTAGGAAGGTCTTCTAAAAAAATTGATACAATTCATTAACCATTAAATTCACTCTTGTAAGGTGTGAAATTCAGTAGTTTTAGAATATCCACGAGGTTTTTAATGTACTCATCGCCATTATCTAATTCCAGAACATTTCTATCATCTCAAAAGAAAAACAAACAAAAAAACCCTACATCCATTAGCAGTCACTCTCCATTCCTTCTCCCCTTCCTTTTAGCTCCTGGCAACCATGTGTCTATGGATTTGCTCATTCTAGACATTTTATACAAGTGTAATCATACAACATGTGTATTTTTTTTATTGGCTTCTTCTACTTGGCACAATGTTTCTTTCCAAGGTTCATACTTGTAGCATGCATCAGTAAGCACAACATTCCTTTTTATGGCTGAATAATATCCCAATGCATGGATACATCATTTTTTCTGTATCCACTCATCAGCTGACTGACATTTGGGTTGTTTTCACTTTTTGGTTATTACGAAGAATGTTCAATGAACATTGTGTACAGTTTTAGTGTGGTCACATATTTTCAATGCTCTCAGGTATCTAGGAGTAACAATACAGAGTCACATGAAAATGCTGCCTTTAACTTTTTGAGAAACTGCCAAACTGTTTTCCACAGTGGTTGCACAATTTTATATTCTCACTAGCAATGGATAACAGTTCCAATTTCCCTACCTTATTGCCGATATCACTTGTTATTATCCACATTTTGATTAGAGTCATCCTAATAAGAGTGAAATGGTATCTCATTGTGGCTTTGACTGGCATTTCCTAATAACTAGTGATGTTCAGCAGCTTTCCCATGTGCTTATTGGTCATTTATCTATTTTCCTTGGAGAAATATCTATTCAATCCCCTGACAGTTTTTTAAAATTGGGTTACTATAATTTTTCATTTAATTCAATAAATGATTATAAGCATGCTATAAAATATGCATCAGGGAGATTCAAATCAAAACTACACTGAGATACCACCTCATACCAGTTAGAATGGCCAAATTCAACAGGGCAGCAAACAACAAATGTTGGAGAGGGTGTGGAGAAAGGGGAACCCTCTTACACTGTTGGTGGGATTGCAAGCTGGTGCAGCCGCTTTGGAAAACAACGTGGAGATTCCTCAAGAAATTAAAAATAGAGCTACCCTATGACTCTGCAATTGCACTTCTGGGTATTTACCCCAAAGAGGCAGATGTAGTACAAAGAAAGGCCACATGTACCCCAATGTTCATAGCAGCAATGGCCACAATCGCCAAACTGCGGAAAGAACCAAAATGCCCTTCAACAGATGAATGGATAAAGAAGATATGGTACATATATACAATGGAATATTATGCCTCTATTAGAAAGGATGAATATCTAACTTTTGTATCAACATGGACGGGACTGGAAGAGATTATGCAGAGTGAAATAAGTCAAATGGAGAGAGCCAATTATCTTATGGTCTCACATGTGAATCATAAGGAAAAACATGGAGGGCATTGTGAGAAGAAAGGGGAGGGTGAATGGGGGGAAATCAGAGGGGGAGATGAACCATGAGAGGCTGTGAACTCTGAGCAACAAACTGAAGGTTTTGGAGGGGAGGGGTTCAGGGGTTGGGCGAGCCTGATGGTGGATATTGAGGAGGGCACGTATTGCATGGAGTGCATGAACAATTAATCTTGTAACACTGAAAAAATAAAATAAACATATTTGGGGGAAAAAAAGCATGCTATAAAATATGAAGGAAGTGACTTCATTCAATCAAAGCACATTATAAAATAGAACAAAATGACCGAAATTCCAACAGAAAAAAAACAGATGAGTCAGATATTGATATTAATAAAGACAAAAATAACTATGACTAATATTAAAAAAAACAGGAGGAAAGGATGGTGAAGCTGAGCAGAGAATAAAGCTATTAAAAAATCAAGTGAAAATTCTACATAAGAAAAAACCACAGAATAAATTAAAATTTAAAATTCATTACATTTATTAGCAGATTAGACTCCAAACAGAAGTAAACTTGAAGGTAGGTTGGGCAACAGTAATTAGACTGAAGCACAGAAAGGAAAACAGATGGGACAATATAGGAAAAAAGTATAATCATGGACCTAAAGAAAAATAGGACAAAAGCAATATTTTGAAGAAACAGTGGTACAGAGCTTTCCAAAACTGATAAAAGACATTAACTTACAAATTCAAGAAACTTAGCAAAACCTAAACAATATAAATCAAAAGAAACAAACAAAATATATCCAGGCACAGTACAGTAAAACTACTGAAATTAAGACACTGAGAAGGCAAAGCTGTGAAGACAGTAAAAAGATTGCCAGGGATTAGAGGAGGGATGAATAGACAAAGAACAGAGGATTTTTAGGGCTGTGAAAATTCTATGGTACTATAATGATAGATACAAGTGATTATACTTTTGTCCAAGGCCAAAAAATATATAACACCAAGGATAAATGGTAATGTAAACTATGACCTTTGATTATGATGTGTCAATGTAGGTTCAATTATAATAAATGTACCACTCTGGAGAGGGATATTGATAATGGACATGGTCATGCATGTGTTTGGACAGGGATTAAATGGGAAATCTCTGTACCTTCCCCTCGATTTTGCTGTAAATCTTAAACTGCTCTAAGAAAATAGTTTTTAAAATAAGACAATGAAAAAAGTTTAAAAGTGGCCAGAAATATAGACTACTTTATTTTCAATATTTTCAAATGAATATTCTGTCTGTTCAACAAAATTGCTAACTTTTGATAAGAAAAGTGGAAACCGGAAATGAATGCAATATCATCTTTAAAGTGCTGAAAAGTACCCATGTATAAGTCTATACTCAGTGAAAAATCCCTTAAAAGCTAAAGCAAAGTAAAAACATTTTCAGAAAACAAGTTTTGAGAAAATTTTGCCAGTGCACCTGTAATAAAATATATACTATGGGAGTAATTCAGGCAAAACCAAAATGAAAGAAGCAAGTGCAAAATGGAACAACGAAAACTCAGAATACGTTATTTGGATAAAGATAAGGAAACCATTTAAAACAATAACGAAAATGTTTTTAGGGCTATAAGACATGTCAAAGTATTATTTATACCAACAATGGCACAAAAGGTAGAAGGGAGTTAAATGAAGTTAAACTAGTAAAGTTTTGCACAGTTCTCAAAGTTTTAAAGTGATATTTAAGTTAATCAATAAAAAGCCAGAAATTCATGTTATTATATAAAAGATAAAAATTAAAGGATTATAATAAGTTAATAGAAGAAAAAAGATTTTAGTGAGAAAAAATACTATGATTACAAAAGAAGACAAGAAAGGAGAAATAAAAGAAAAACATGACAAAAATACGAAACTAATGGAAAGATGGTAGACTTAACTCAAAAATAGTGTCCATTAAGTCTAAAAGAATATGCCAATTAAAAGATGAAGGTTGTCAGATTAGATTAAAAAAAAAAAAAAAGCCACATTTCCAGTCAGGAACATTAAATATTAGGTAACAGAAATAATGAAAGTAAAAGAAATTCCACACAGACTCACCATTTATGTTAATAAATTTATTTATGTCAATAAATGAACAAACAGGCTCTAAGGTAGTACTAAGGACAAAAATAAGTATTTCATAAGAATAAAAGGATTTTAAAAATTCAAAGGACTGAAAAATCCTTCTATATTGTCTGAAATATTTAACAGAAGACTTAAATTAGAATTCAATAAAAAGGTAATTAAACATTTGCAAATGCTTGGAAATTAAAGAACATATATCTTTAAGAATTCCTATTTTCTACTGAACAATAAGGAAAATGTGATACATCAGAACTTGTAGGAGCCACCTACAGCAATACGAAGAAAATATATAGCTTTTAATGAATAAAATAAAAAAGAATGAAAATTAATGACCTAAGCTTTTACCTCAAAAAGACAGAAAAAGAGGCACAGATTAAAAACAGAAATTATAGAGAAAGAAATAATAACACAATCACTGATACAAAAAAGGAAACATGCAATAGCAAAAATCAATGAAACCAGAAGCTGGTTGTTTTATAAAATTAGTAAAACTAATAAACCCTCGCAAGTCTTGATCAGATCAAAGAAAAAACAAAGTGAGAGAGAACTCAAATTATCAGCATAAGGATTAAAAAAGGAGTCAACACTAGAGATCTGGCAAACATTAAAGATCACAGAAGAATGTTATTAAAAAATTTTAGCTTAATAATTCTAACATTTTTATATACCTTCCCAAGATGGACAGAAGAAATTAAAAATCTAGATAGTCTTATGAGCTATACAAGAAATTTAATTTGTGATTAAAAATATTCCT
>CM053613.1:22018390-22078875 GCA_028646535.1 Procyon lotor | reverse complement strand
AAAAAAAAAAAAAATATTCCTACAAAGGAAAAATTCAAGCCCAAATGGCCTCACTGATAAAATTCCTCCAAACACTTAAGGAAGAAATAACATCAATTTAAACTCTGTAAATGAACAAAAAATGAAGGAGTACTTCTCATCTGGTTTTATGCAGTCATATAACCTTGATACCAAAACTTGACAAGGGCATAACAGGAAAGCAAAATTACAAAACAAACTCTCTCATTGACATAAATACAAAAAAATCCTAAACAAAAAGCAGCAAACTGAACATAATGGTATATTAAAAAAGAGCATGAGCAAATGGAGTTTATTCCAAGGATAAAAAGTTGGCATAACATTTTGTAAGGAGGGAGGGGGGAGAGAGAGAGCATCCTAAGCAAGCTCCATGCCCAGTGTGAAGCCCAACACTGACTGAGCCACCCAGGTACCCCAGCATAACATTTTAAAATCAATTATTTATTCATAGAACAAAAAGAATAAAAGAAAAAATCATGTGGCCACCCACACTCATGCAGTAAAAGCATCTGATAACATTCAACACTTCTTTTGATAAACCTAGTAATAGAAGGGACCTCTTTTAAACTGTAAGGATTATCTACAATAACAAATAAATAACCATAACAAAATCTTAGAGCCCATATCATATTAATGGTGAACTAATGCCATGACAATTCACTGAAAAAGATATAAAACCTGGAAAGGAAGAAGTTAAAAGGTCATCATTAACAAATGGGATTTCTTTTTTCTTTTTCTTTTTTTTTTTTAAAGATTATATTTATTTGACAGAGAGAAACACAGCGAGAGAGGGAACACAAGCAGAGGGAATGGTAGCGGGAGAAGCAGGATTCCTGCAGGGCAACGAGCCCGATGCGGGGCCCGATCCCAGGACCCTGGGATCATGACCTGAGCTGAAGGCAGACGCTTAACGACTGAGCCACCCAGGCGCCCCAACAAATGGGATTTCTTCACATAAAAAAAGAATAGACATATGCATTAGCAGTGTCTCTGGATACAAGATCAGTATGCAAAAAATCATTGAATTCTACGTACTAGCAAAAACCAACTAGAAAACAAAATTTTAAAATACCATAAATGACTAACTTAAAAAATAATAAAATATTAAAAAGCACCAAATACTTAAGACAAAATCAAAGGAAATATGTAAGACCTTTACAATGCTGAGAGAAAATGAAGAAGGTCTCAACAATAAAAAGATATGCTATAGGGATTTGAAGCATTTCCAGCGTTATCAATTCTCCCTCAAATTGGTCTATGTATTTAATATAATTTCAGTGGAGTACTTTTCCAGTAGAAAATGGCATACTCATTGTAAGATACATATAGAGAAAAGCAAAAGACCTACACTGGCCAAGGCAAACATTAAAAAGAATAAAACTGGAGAAGCTTACTTCAAATATCAAGATTCATGATAAGTTTACAGTAAGAGAATATTAAATGTGGTAAATCTAGACAATCAAGAAACAGCTACACTTACATGGTTTCTGGATTCATAACAAAAGTTTTAGTACAGTCCAGTGGGAAAAGGATGGTCTTTTTAATACTTGGTGCTAGGTCAATGATACACATATTGGGAGGAAAAAAAAAACCATTGACCCATAACCTCACCAAATACAAAATTAATTTGAGAGAGATTGCAAACATATGAATGGTAAAGTAATAATAATTTTAACAGAAAATGGAGATTACTTTCAATACTTCTGGGTAAGGCTAAAACACTAACTCTAAAATAAAAGATTAGTGATCAATCTGATTTTGCTAAAGTTAAAAACGTCTATACATAAAAAACACCATTTTTAAAAAGGCAAAAAAAAAAAAAAAAAAAAAACACCAGGGAGTAAATAATCTATATCTATATAGAAAGATGTAAGGATCTCTAGATATATGTCTGGAAAAGGAATATCCAGAATACACAGAAAGATTCCAACAAATCATTTTTAAAAAGACAAAACAACCTAACAAAAATTAAACAACAAACACAAAGATTTCACAGAAGAGAATATCCAATTGGCTGATATGAAACGTTTACCATAATGTTATCAAGGAACTACAGATTACAAGAGATGTTACCATAAAACCATCACAGTTGCTAAAATTACAAATATAATACAAAAAGCTGAAAAAGATATGGAACATCTAGAACCATAAATCATTGCTGGTGAAAGAATAAATTTATACAACTGATTTGGAAAACCGGCAGTCCTAACATATACCCACAGAAAGAGATGCTTATATTCACTATATGTCACATACAAGAATTTTTATAGCAGCTTTATTCATAATACCCCAAAACTATAAACAGCCCAAATACTGACCATTAGGAGAATGAATAAATTTTGGTATATTCCTACAACAGGACACTACACAGCAAAGAAAAGGAATAAAATACTCTTACATGCAACAACATGAATAAATTTCACATATAATGTTAGTGAAAATATAAACACAAAAGATGTATGACTCCAAACATGTCATATAATTCCATTTATACTACTCACTTTTAGGAAGGTCAAATATAAACAAAACTAATCAGTGAGGAGAGGTCAGAAAAATCACTAAATTTGTAGGGCAGATATTCAAGTCTAAGTAGTGGTTACACAGATGTGTGTGTGTGTGTGTGTGTGTGTGTGTGTGTAAACACATCACATGATAGGCCCACATGCACTTATGTGCATGAGTATGTATTGATCAATCAATCGATCAAGGCCAGCGAGGGTGGGATCAAACAAAAATACATAGGCTTTTTACAGAAGTTGGGACAGTTTTTCCAACATAATAAGGAAAACAAGATGTGTTCAGAAACTGGTAGTTTTGTCAGTTTGATGGTAGAAAGATGAAGGAGTTATTGCTCCAGGTTTTTATTTTCTCAGTCTCATGAGTTAAGGTCATGCAGGAGCAGAAATTGGGAACTCTCAGAAAAAAGCAGGCTGATAAACTGAAAATTGGTTACAGATGTTATCAGTATCCTGTAGCTGCTATAAAAAAACCTACTATAGGGGTGCCTGGGTGGTTCAGTGGGTTAAAGCCTCTGCCTTCGTTCAGCTAGGGTCATGATCTCAGGGTCCTGGGACCGAGCCCGTCACCGGGCTCTCTGCTTCCCCTCTCTCACTGCCTGCCTCTCTGCCTACTTGTGATCTCTCTCTCTCTGTCAAATAAATAAATAAAATATTTAAAAAAAAAAAAACAAACTATAAAGTTATGGTTTGAAACAACACAAATTTACTATCCTACATTCCAAACTATACTACAAAGCTATAGTAATCAAATCTGTATGGTCCTGGCATAAAAACAGACACACAGATCAGTGGAACAGAACAGAGAAGCCAAAAATAAATCCACACTTACATGGTCAATTAATCTATGACAAAGAAGGCAAGAATATACAATGGGGGAAAGACATTTTCTTCAATAAATGGTGTTGGAAAAACTGGACAGATACATGCAAGCGAACAAAACTGGGCCACTTTCTTACACCATTCACAAAAATAGACTCAAGCGGATTAAAGGCCTAAATTTAGGACCCAAAACCAAAACTCCTAAAAAAAAAAAAAAAAAAAAAAAAAAAACATAGGCAGCAATCCCCTGCACATCAGTCTTAACAATATTTTCTGGATCTGTCTCCTCAGGCAAGGGAAAGAGTTAAGGAAAACCATCAACAAAATGAAAAGGCAATATACTAAATGGAAGAAGATAATTTGCAAATGATATATCTGAAAAAGGATTAATATCCAAAATATATAGAGAACTCATATAACTCAATACCAAAAAAGTTTTTAAAAATCCCATAAATAATCCAATTATAAAATAGGCAGAGGACCCAAGTAGATGTTTTTCCAAAGACATACACATGGCCAACAGTCACATGACAAGAAGCTCAACATTACTAATCATCAGGGAAATGCAAATTAAAACCATGAGCTATCACCTGACACCACTCAGAATGGCTATATCAAAAAAGACAAGAAAGAACAAATGTTCACCAGGATGTGGAGAAAAGGAAGCCCTTATGCACTGTTGGTGGATAATTTACCAATGTAAACTGCTCCAGCAACTATGGAAAACAGTATGGAGGGTCCTCAAAAAATTAAAAACAGAAATACCACGTAACCCAGTAATTCCACTTCCCAATATTCATGCAAAGAAAACAAAAACACTAATTCAAAAAGATATATGCATCTCTTCAGGGGAAAAAGCAAAGTATCAATGTTAATTGGGATGACCAGTTTACAGAAATTCATTCATTTTAAAGTATAAGCAGCCAAAGAAGTGATTAAAATCATAACCTTTTTTGTTTTTATAAGAACAGTTAGTGAACATATTAGCATTTAAAGAAATGTTTACATTAATAAAAAGGGAAGAGAGAAGTACATGTGAAGAAGAAAAATTCTGACATTACAGTTTTACTACATTTACCCTCATTTGGACAAGATGACATTCCTGAGACTTCCTGTGATTTCTCAAATTCAAGAATATCTACACAAGATACTTTTTCCCCATATAATGATTATACATAAAGTAACCAAAAGATATACACCCATTTCAGAACCTGCATGGAAGTTATTGTGACAAGAAGAGAACAACAGAGACACCTGGATGGCTCAGTCGGTTAAGCCACTGCCTTCAGCTCAGGTCATGATCTGCGTCCCGGGGATAGAGTCCCATATTGGGCTCCTTGCTCAGCGGGGAGCCTGCTTCTCCCTCTGCCTGCTGCTCCCCCTGTTTGTCCTCTCTCTCTCTCTCTCTCTCTGACAAATAAGTAAATAAAATCTTAAAAAAAAAAAAAAGACAACAGCAGACTCATTAAGACAGGGATGATGAGTGGTGTACTCTGCTCAAGAGCTAAATAATTCACTCTCACACAGCAGCCTCTCCATCAAAGTAATTCAAATTCCTGCCATTTCAAAATCACCTTCAGAGCAGCTCATGAATTGTTCAAATCTATAATGTTAAATCTACATTTAGACTTGTAAGTAAGTCTAAGACTTACGTAAGACTTGTACGGAGGGTATCTTTCTAGAACTACAAATTAAGGAGTTCTGATCCCCATAATCTATGAAGATTTTATTTAAAGCTATTTTTTTATTGATGCACTTCCAGAGGAAATAACTGCCCTCACTTTAAGGTTTAATGTATTCACTGCTTTAAATATGACTGCAGGAGCAAAAAACCTGAGAACCTAATTCAAAATCCAAATTCCCAGGCTCCCATCATAGAGCTCATAATGAGAATTTGTGGGAGCAAGGCTAGAGAATCTATAGTTCTAATAAGCTCCCAGGAAGGAAGACCCATAAAGGACTTTGTGCTGTCATTTGAGACCACTGAGACATACTTGACATTTTCAGAGATTTGACAAAATTTAACCATTCATCATTTTTAAATTGAATCTTAACTTTGAGAAAACTCTCAATTTCATCATCAAATAAACTCTATTATGCTAACATTTCAATGATTTTTAAAAATCCAGTGTTATTTTCTGAAGTTCACTTTTTATATACATCCAAATACCAAAACTCATTTTATATTTATAAATTATAAGGAGTTAACATTTTCATACAAATAACAGCTTCCAAAGAGTGAAATACCAAAACCATCAAATTAATCCACCAATAATCCCCCAATGACTATATAAGATCCATCTATTTCAGAATATACAAACTGCATGTGCAATAGCTGAAAGGTATTCATTCAGATGGAAGAATATCATTTAGCTTTATCATAGGCTAGCTGTCACTGTGCCAGTCTACAGTTCATGTATGGTCCTTTAGAGAGACACTAAGTCTCATAAATTGTCAAAAAAGAAAAAAAGAAAAAGGCTCAAATATCAAATAATCAAGAATTCCTATGATTCCCATCCTGCTTTTGTTACACCTGAGTTACTCCTTTTTAAAAATTTATCATTTCTTTCAGTCTACATCCCTTTCTCTTATCTCTAAAATCTCCCTTAACTTTTATGACGTCATTAGTCACCTTTGCCAATAAATTTAGTATTCATAGTATTTTAGTATTTGACTCATCAAAAGATGAATCAGATCTCTCATAAGTTACCAAGAAGATATTAAATTTGGGTGATCTTGAATCTACCTGAAAATTAATGTGTATCACTGAGAAGACCTTATATGTTTATAGTGAATTTAATTAGGATGAGTTTATTTGGGGCCTTCCAAAGGAAATAACCATCTCTAATCAAATAAGAATGCCTAGGATAGAAGAGGAAAAAATATTAACTCTCACGAGCCATTCAATAAACACCTGAATAAAAAGCAGAAAAGTAGATAGACTATGTTTAATAAAAGCTTTGAGACAAATTTTGTTTTGGAAGGAAAGCTACTTTCAAAAAATATCTATAAAGTACTATTAACTACCATAAAAAGTTATGCTGAGAAAACACACTACCTGGCAAAATAATTTGAAATTACATATAAACCAAAAATTTTATATTTAAAATATAAGTGGTTATACTATAAGGATAAGAAAAAGATTTTAGTCCACTTATTTCATGGACAGATTTTTTCACTGTGATAGTAGAAATTTAAATGAACACCTTTTCAACTAGTAAAAATACAAACAGAAGGCTAAAGAAGTCCTTTACCAAACTAACATAATATCGTTCAGTTAAAAAACTAAGTTTTCTCACCCATTCATTTAAAATGTGACAACAAATGAAGAAATACATTTTGGAATACAATATTTTGGAACTAGTTAAAACAAAATCCACTAATAATGACAAGTTTGCTAGGTAGGTTTGACCAAAGATCTCTACATAAATTTCTAACATTTATTGATTTTTCTGATAAAGATCTCCTATGAAGAAGAATAAAAAATGTACTCTATGTAAACAGAGACTACAAATAAATCAATGCATATGTATAGTGGATGATTATATTTTAATAATTATTTTAATAATTCTTATAATTGCAAAAATTAATTTATTCTATATTTAGTTAAAATGTTGATATTTAAAAACACTTAGATTAAGGCTTTATCATCCACTTTTTAAATATAAAGCTACTAAATCAAAAACAACAAGATAAAAATCAAGTTCTATGAATAAATATTTTAAAAGTAAGTACTCTAGGATCATAACACTGACAACACTAATTATCTTTTCTACTCTTGGCAGTTATGTTGTATACTGTTTGGGTGACTGATGGGATAATTTCACTTCATTTTCTTTCAGTTTATTCTGGACCATGTAGGAGAAGAATATTAAAATAATTAACACCTCTAAACAAAGTACTTGATAAAGTTTTTAGATTAAATAAGACACTTAAAAAAAACCTCAATTAGCTAATACATAATTCTAGAGCAAATAATAAATAACTAAACCTCTACCCACTAAAGGAAAACTTTCACTAAGAATTTCTGATTTTAAAAAATGTCATTCAGTATTAATATTAACTATTAATATTAATATTAAGATTAAGATCATAAACTTTCACAAAAAAGCTCTTTTCATCAGTTTGAGCTAGCATTATCTTAATTATCAAAAATATAAATGTCTATATATTTTTATATCATTAAAGATTTTACTAAAAACATTTAATCAGCAGACATCAAAGCAGTGAGAAACAGGTGAAATGTGTGACAAAACAAGTTATTTCAATTCCTTACATCTACAGATATTTTGATTAATTTATTGATAATGCCATATAGCCAAAAGAAAACTGAAGTATTTAAATTAGTATTTAATGTCAAATATAAATCTTTACCAATAGCAAATACATTGTCACTCAAGTCGAAAAAGTATAAAAGACATTAATTAATAATCAACTTTATTTGAACATTTTAATAAATTTTAAGTTATACATATAGTTTATGTATGTCTTACCTAATTTATAAGTCAAATATCATAAGGCTACATAATAAAAATAATTAATAAGAAGCATATTCTTTGCCTTGATCACCTGATTTTCTGTTGTTGTTTATAAAATTAATCACAGTTAGGGTAGAAATCGCTTTGAGCTTCATGAATGACATCCAAGAGATGGGAAAGGATTAGTTCTCAGTTGCTGCCAGTTATAGCGCCAGGTGGCTTTTTCTGCAGTGAAGGTGTTACCGATAATCCCATTACACTGGTACTAAATCTTGCAGACATCAAAATTATCACCAAGGTTCCTTTTCATCCCATCCTTTCCAAATGACTGGAAGTCGCTTCACCTGAAAGAAGTCAAATCCACATGCAGCTGCTGTTTTAGCAGGCAGCAAACTCCCTGAGAATGCCAGTCGTGATTCAATTTTGCTGTGCTGGTGGCCCCCTATTCCCTGTCCAATAATACATCTGTTAAAAAATCCTACAGCTACAAATCAAGTTTAATCCTACCAGGGACCTCATGTTGGTCTTGTCTTCCAAAAAGGCAGCAGGTTCTGCTGTCTATCTCTGCTAGTGTCTGGGGAATACCCTTTAAATCCCAGCTCTACTTAGAAGAATAAGCTAAGGATCACAAAACATGACCTCAAAAACCCTGATATGACTATATTCTGACCCAGAGGCATTCATTCTAGGTGAAGATTAGAACTTTGCATAATAAGATTACACAGCAAGTGAATGATATCAAGGGACTATCCATATGCAGCCGCCTGGTTTTCTATAGACAGCCTGTTCTCTGCAATATGCAGTGCAGACGAAAAAGAGCTTGGTCTTTCTAGCTGAAATAAAATAGATTCACATAAATTAGTTGGCCATTTCCAGATTCCTAAATCCCCTATTACATCTTTTATTGACAGCTCCTGTGAGGATAGCACAAATGTTATTCCTTTTTATTCTGTGCTTCTATAACAATCATGCTCTGTAATTGAAATGTACATAGATTATGGCTCAAAATTAACATCTTGTTTGCTGTAATCTTGGATTACAACTGACTGTGTACATAATAAAATTAGGAAATCAATGGATGGATTTATCATCTCCAAGAAACTAGAGGTATTGTTTAAAGAATAGTTTAACATTTTGTGTCAACACTTTAAATGCAAAAGTCACAGAGAAGTCAATAAAAATTTAAGTGAGTAAAAGAATACAACAGGCATCATGCAATATCTACATAAAAGTTGGATTACATAAAAATTAGCTCATTTCCCTCAAAATTTTAAAGTGTTAAAATTTTCAAAATGTGAAAAATTCAGAGATCTCATGAACATATGATTTTCTCTCAAATAAGGTCAATTACACATAAGGTCGCTATTTTTTATAAAGTAAGTGCAGTAGTAAAATTTTATACACATCACCTTGATCATTTATACTTTACAATATTTGAATCAATTCAAATCAATTGTAATTCAAAGTTTCATAGTTCTTAACTACATGTTTCTAAAGTACTCAATGAAGTTCCCTCTATTTTTGAAAATACATAAAGCATTTAAAATGTATAGAATCCTAGAGAACTTTATGTTCAGTTTTTTTCTTCCAACAAATTTAAAGCTATATGAACTCTAAGCAGACTTATATGAAAAGAGAGATATACATTCACACAAATACTTGTGCAGAAAATTCTAAGAATGCAAAGAGGAGTTCTCAACTTTACTTAAGAAAAAAGTATTAATATTTGCCATGGGATTCTTATAAAACTAAGCTCCTTGGTATACCTGAAATGTTTGACAAATTTAATTTGCCCACAACTGTTGCAGAGCATACTACATGCATTACATTAGCCATTATTTCCTTATCATCACTATATATTTATGCATATCTATACAATATCTGAAAGTACTCAGGAGTCAGATGACATAATTATTATTTTGTGTATTAATCAGGCAGATATATACCAACAGTATCAGTCATATAGCTATAAAAAACATTGTATGTAATTTCAATTACATAGCTCATGAATATTCTTTGGTCGCTTGAGTAGGATAGTACTAAAAAAGTAATGAGGAATGCAAAAAATACACATTTTTGTTATGACATTTATTATATGTAGTACTTTAGAGCTACGCTGTTCAATAAGGTAGCCATTAGCTACATATGCCTACTGAGCATGTGAAATATTACTAGTCCAAATTGAGATATATTGTGATTATAAAATATACACTGGACTTTGAAGACATAGTACAAAAAATACTAAAATATCTTACATTGATTACATGTTGAAAGGATAATATTTTGGATATAATGGATTAAATAAAATATATAAATGACGTGCATTATATTTCTATTGGGCAGCACCGCTTTAGCAAATCATATATTTTCAATAATAAATTCTTAAGCTAACTGAAATTGCACAACAAATAAAAAATACTAAAGCAGGGGTTATTTTGGAAAAACAAACATTCTACAGTTAAGTCTGACAGATAAGCTAAGAAAAGAACAAAATGCAGTCATTTCAGCCTATATCTCATATTTCTAGCTTAAGGGTAATGGGGGAGAAGAAGGGACCAACCAAACTGCTGATCACCAGTATCAAAAAAAAAATGATGTTTTATAGTTACAAAATGCTTTAGTCTAGTAAACATAGAATTGTAGAAAAAATACATCTTGGGCAACTTCATAAAAGGACTAGTTAGGTCTGTATGTTATACTAATTGAAAATAGACAGCAACTTCTGAAAATATGTCTGGATCTAGAAAGGGCTATAATTTTTTTCTAAGGTGTTATATAATTATATTCAAAATTTTAAAATACAAGTAGTAACTATAGAGATCTGAAGCATTTAATATATTTCAGTATTTTAGAAAAATAAAAAAGGTCAATTTCATAGATTATTAGAAATCGCTTTTCCATTAGTCTTCATTATTTCCATCACTGTGGGTTAAAAAAATCCATTAATAAAAGGGGTTTTACTGAAACAGGGAAGACTATAAATAGTTAAAATATAAAACATACACCTAATTTAATTCAAGAAAGTTAATGGCAGATTTAGTATGACCAGACAATTGATGTCCTACAATTAAAATATAAAGTCTATCTTTGTCACACATTGGAATATTATTTCAATATAAACAGTAGTATGTGAGGTATTAACTCATTTAAAAGTTGCTTTATCATAATTATTACTTTATAACATTTATCTAAAAATACTAAGACTAATGATGAAATATAAGTATCAATAAATAAGATGGATAAAATCTAAATCAGTTCTTTATGATCTAGCCGTGTCACTTTTTCCTCACATTTCGCGTTTTAGAATTATGTAAGTTCTTTCCTTTTCTGGCAGCAAGTATCACACAGACACACAGACACAGAGACATACATAAAAACAAAATAATAACAATAAAAAAACTTTCCAAGCATCCATATATGAGTGTAATGATATTCAGTCTAAGTTAATCCCCAGACATCCAAATTCATGAATAAAAATTCATCAGTTTTAAATACACTGAGCCTATTAAGCAAGAACAAAAGCATATGCACAAAAGAGCTTTTAATATATTTCAAAGCCCACAAGAGCCATGGTCTCATTAAAATTATAAATTACACAAACATGGAATGAAGATTCAAACTGCAGTGCAGCTAAGCAGATTACAGAAAACCCCGCGTTCCATATGATAACACACCATGGCCCTCCCAGATGGGGGCTTGGAACAAAAAGGCCATCACCACAGCTAGGGAAAACCTCCTTGTGATCTCTGGTTTCTGTTCAGCAGATGACAGCCAAATAATATGTTGATTATTCTGTTTGTGCTGCTAAGCTTGTAAGATGGAATAAAAGCGATATGATCTATTGTGAACCCAATGCTAATGTGTTGCTCCACTCATAAATAATATACTGAATTTATTTTGAAATTATCTTTTATCTGAATTTCAGTTTTTAAATGCATGAATTAAAATAAAAGCTCGGATAAAATAATATTTAATCTGATGCTTTAAACTAAAAAATGTAATGACAAGTGAAAAATATCTAAGTGCTTAGTTAACAGTCAAGTACAACTGCCTTTAATTTCAGCACTGTGATCAGAGACAAAATACATCTTTATATAGGCAATTACCTCATTATGAAATATAAATGCAAAATTAAGTAATACAGTAATCCTGAAGTTCATAATATACATTACTGACAAGATAAAAACTAAAATACCAGAGCATATAAAAACGTTTTTCTGCAATATACAGCATGTAATCAGAACATATATCTAAAATATTTCTGAATAATAAAAAGTATCACTGAAAGCCTTATGAATGTCCATAACTTGTACACAAATGGATGCTAACAAAAAATCTTACTTAAAATAAAAATAATTAAAAAGAAGCTTCTAAAAATAATTCTCAAATATAATACATGTAGAGAACATCTTTTCTTTTTTATAGCTATAGAGTATTTCATTTTATAGATATGCCATAGTTCATTTAACCACTACTCTACTGATAGACATCCACAAAAGAAATATGCAAACATATTAATCAAGAAGTATGTATTAGAGGGGCGCCTGGGTGGTTCAGTGGGTTAAAGCCTCTGCCTTCGGCTCAGGTCATGATCTCAGGATCCTGGGATAGAGCCCTGCATTGAGCTCTCTGCTCAGCGGGGAGCCTGCTTCCTCCCTTCTCTGCCTGCCTCTCTGCCTACTTATGATCTCTCTCTCTGTCAAATCAATAAATAAAATCTTTAAAAAAAAAAAAGAAAGAAATATGTATTGGAATGTTTATAGTAATGTTATGAAACCACTCAAATGTCCACTAACAGAATGGATAAAAAAATAGTTGTGATAAGGTCGAATGAAGCAATGAAAATGAACCAACCACAACTACTTGCAACAATGCTGATGTATCTCAAGACATAATGCTGAGTAAAGAAAACCAGAAATAAAAAAATTCTATTGTATAATTCTATCTATACAATACAAAATACATACATAATGTTCTTTTCTTTATCTTTATTTATGCTGGTTACATGGGTGTATTTGGCTTCTAGAAAATTCATTGAGCCATCTATTTTTAGTATGTGCACTTCTCTGTATATATACATATATAGCTTTCTTTAAAAAGGTAGTTTTAGAGGCACCTGGGTGGCTCAGTGGGTTAAAGCCTCTGCCTTCGGCTCAGGTCATGATCTCAGGGTCCTGGGATCGAGCCCCGCATCGGGCTCTCTGCTCAGCAGGGAGCCTGCTTCTCCTCTCTCTGCCTGCCTCTCTACTTGTGATTTCTCTCTGTCAAATAAATAAATCTTAAAAAAAAAAAAAAAAGGCAGTTTTACACACAAATACACAATATACAAGGTAGTCAAAATCCTTGTCATAGGCAATCTAGAAACGGACATATATAAAATCTGAGGGTGAAAACTTATATAGAACTCGGGGTTTTCTGTAATCTGCATTCTTATACTACTTATCTGAATAATCAAATTTCCAACTCAATAGCTGAGACAAGTGCCTGGACTCTTTTAAATGGAAGAGCAAAAGCCACTCACTTTATTATCTTCCCCCACCCCTCAACCTCTAATACCGTATTTCCAGAGGTATCTGGCCTTTCTGTGAGGAGTTGCTGCTGCTATAATAATAGAGCTAAAATAATCTCAAGACTAACATTTGCCCTTAAGTGAGAAAATAAAATACCACAGAGGACAAGGCAGTATAAAGAGTATGTATGTTTGCTCTTTTCCCCCTTGCTTTCAAATTTCAAAAACTTTTGTTAATTATGAAAGCTTATTACCTAATTTATAGGAATCTCTTGAAAATTTTCGTTTTCCTTTTCAATGGAATTAAAGAAAATATAATTCTTTAATAATAGTATCATAAAAACAAAATGAAATTTCATGATAATATGATAATAAACTAAACAATGTATCTCATTACCTCCCACTTAAATATTTTCCTTTATTTCTATACTGGAATCAATACATGATCTACAATACTGTTTTTCTCATATGGAAAAAATACTTCAAGAAATAAGCTAAAAGAGATCCTCTAAAGATTACAGGGCTCATTTCTCATTTGTGTAATAATATTTACTCAGTGCTTACTATATATGAGGCTCTGGAGATAAAGGAGAAAAATTAGCTGATTTCGTGATAAATATAGCAGACTTACCCCTTTCTTTTCCTCTCATTTGACTTACAAATGAAACAAAACTATTTTTAATGAGTAACAATATTCAAGCAATATTCAAACAATATTCAAAAATTAAAAACAATCTACATGATAAACAGTTGAAGTCCCATCTACTCCACTTCCTCACCCATCCACAGAGGACTTAAATTTTATATAACCTTCCAAATTTTATTTTTTTGCAAATATGAATATATATTTTTATTCCCTTCACCCTTCATGCAAAAAGTAGTTTATTAAAACACTGTACTTTGCCCTTTTTAAATTTTTTAATATTTTATGTATTTATTTGAAAAACAGAAAAAAGAGAGCATGAGTGGGGTGAGGGACAGAGGGAGAAAGTCCCTGCTCAGCAGGGAGCCCGATGCAGGGCTCAATCCCAGGACTCTGGGATCATGACCTGAGCCAAAGGCAGACGCTTAACCGACTAAGCCACCCAGGCACCTCTGTCCTTTTATTTTCTTAAGATTTTATTCTTAAGTAAGCTCTACCCCCAATATGGGGCTTGAGCACACCATCCTGAGATCAGAAGTGGCACACTCAGTACTGACTGAGTCAGCCAAGCACCCCGAACTTTGCTCTTTTAAAATAACAATGTATGTTTCAAAACTTTCTAAATATGCATAAAGAAAATATTCTTTTTTTCCATAGCTGTAGAGTATTTTATTGTATAGCTAGGCCACTGTTCATTTAACCAGTACCCTACTGATAGACATTAAGGGTGTTTCCAATCTTTGGGTACTGCAAAATTCCACAGCAAAAACTCCTATACGTTTGTTATTATATGAGTACAAAAGTACATCTACAATAAATTTCTGGAACGGGTACGAAGACAAATGTGTAAATGCACCGGTCTTTCTCTAGAAATCGTCAATTTGTTTTCCATAGGGGTTGTATCATTTTTCCACTACAGATATAACTCAGATGTATCCTAGGAAAAGCTATTCCTCATTTTGGGCCTCTAAGATATTTTGTTCATAAGGCAATTCCCAAAGATGTTCTCATTGCAAAAAGACTACATTCTTTGTTTGTTTTACCCTCAATTGCATATGTAAAATCTGTTCATGTAGTAAGTTTTAAAACAAAGGAATTTTCAAATTTTAACAAAAACCTCACTGACATAGGAAATCATCATATGCCTAATGTACTGCGATGGCAACTATTTATCTTTCCTCCCAATTATCTCCTGTAATCCAAAAACCAAATATACTTTCCCATTCCAGGTTTGTTTGTTTGTTAATTCACATTCAATAGTTTATAACTGGGTAAGTAGTCAAATGCATTTCACTTTAAAATGAATGTTTTCCTGAAGCACTGTTTTCATAAAACCAAAACTGTATTACTTCTATATTGTCCTTGAAAAAGCTATCATTTCAAAGGTGGTTTAGTTTTTATGACTACCATTTTCAAATGGCAATGTCATCAAATACATTGTTTTATTTCAATGCTCATCCCATCGAATATTTTATAATTAGAAAATGCCGACTTAAGTACATTGGACTTCCTATTTGAAGGAATCCTTAAGCAATTCCAGTTTCAGTACACTTTTTTATAAGAAAATGTGTGCATGATACTTTTTATTCCCCAAATAAGGATGCACAGGTATATGCAATCAATATTGCATCTCAATTGTTCAGAAATCAGCTGTCAGATAATCTCAGTCCTCTGAAACAAAGTGGCTAGCCTAGTTGATGAACCCAACGTAAATTTTAAAAAGCTGCCACACCTTCTGTGCCCTTAGTCAGTATATGGGGCAGAACCATACTTAAGCTCTCACCTAAACAATATATGTTATGCAAGTGTTGATTTTAATATTAGAGTCAATATAATGCACTGACAGCAAAAGACAAGAATTACATATCAAAAGTAAAACAAGAAAAAAACAAAACAAATGCCACACATTACAAGTAGTACCCGGGACATGAAAACTTATCAGTTTAAGACAATTTAGGAGAACAGTCCTACACCGCAAAAGCTTCTGAGGAAATCATATAAATTATAACCACTTCAGAATCTTTTCCAATATTTAATATGTGTTACTGTCAGGATATAATAAATTTCTCATGTACTCATTTAAATTAATTTAAAATACCATACAATCAATTATCTTAGGCTGAAAATATAGGACTTTTTCTGACACAGATAAAAAACATGTGATATGTAAAAGCATTCATGGTAATGTCATTTATAATAGCCAAACACTAGAAACAACCCAAATATCCACCAGCAATAGCCAGAATGAATTCTGTCATGGTCATTCCAAATGAATAATATATAATGATGAAAATGAATGAACATTACTTGCAACTACATAGATGATCTTCAAAACATAATGCTGCGTCAAGGAAGAAAGAATACATATGATTCCAGACAATGGCACTTACCAGCTGACCCAGCCATGTCCCATGCTGCCTGATACCCCGCTGGGCACCCCACAGCCATGTCAGGATCATGGTGTAGCAGGCAAGCACCATTCTGAAGGAAAGCTTGGAGGCAGTCACAGGCACCAGTCCTTGGTCAGTATCCAATATGAGCTCTGAGTTCAACCATAGCATCTGGACCTCATCTCCACTACCTCCAGCCACCTTTCTGTCTCTGTGATCAAAGGGGCCAACTGCCAAGAACTGTTGGACAAGGCGATGGAGACCCTTCAGCTGACTGGAGTGCTAACACTGGTCCTAGAGGAGGATGGGACCTTCATGGAGAGCAAGGACTTCTTCCAGCTATTGGAAGATGACACATGCCTGATAGTACTGGCTTTTGGGAAAAACTGGACCCCAGCAAGAATGGGTACTATCATATGGCCCAGGCCAGGAGGATACCAAGAACAAAAAGGATATCACCCTCATCACCTTCAACACAGAGAAGTAAAACCCCTGGAACTTCTCTGGCAGCCTAACATCAATGCCACACTCTATAACCTCTACTCCATGAGCTATGACTCTCAAGGACCTCATCCAAAGAAAGTACTCAGGAGGCTGCTCCAGATGGACCTCCATGTTGCTGCAAGGCCTGAGCCATATGTTGCTGAGAATTTCCTTCATCCTTCACCATGCAGTAGAGGGGGTTAGGCAGTGGCGGCGGCAGCAGCAACAAAGGGTTCTGAGCTTCTGCCCCTAGACTTATTCTAAGAAACACTATGTGAGCACTGTGACAGTATCCAGGTTTGGAGTCCTGCAAGCAGTACACACTAGATAACTCACCGATGTTTTCCCCCAATGTTTTCTAATTGTATTTGACAGGACTCATCCAGCCCTAACCTATACCCTTTCCTGAAGAATGCTGTCCCTTTCTAGCCATCTTTCCAGCCTCCCACTTACTACGAAAGGCCACAAGCCTGTCCCCAAGCATCTTGATTCCACCTTAAATTGTTACTACATCTAAATTTCTTAGAACTCCTTCTGTTCCTAAGCTCCACAGTACACTGAAGAGTCCTCTCTGATTTTATATACATTGAGATCCCTAATTCTTCATATTCTTCTCTTCCAAAATAACAAAAACATTTCCAATAAAAATACTAAATTGTTTACAAAAAATACATGTGATTCCATAAAGATTTTTATTTTATTTTATTTATTTTTTTGACAGAGAGAGAGAGATCAGAAGTAGGCAGAGAGGCAGGCAGAGAGAGAAGGGGAAGCAGGCTCCCCGCTGAGCAGAGAGCCGGATGTGGGGCTCAATCCCAGTACCTGGAGATCACGACCCAAGCCAAAGGCAGAGGCCTCAACCCACTGAGCCACCCAGGCGCCCTGTGATTCCATAAAGATTAAAAAGAGACAAAAAGTGAACATACTGCTGAGAAATACACAAAAAAATGATAAAAATTATATAGAGATTATATAAATAATTACCATAAAAATCAGGACATTAGTTACTTTTTTAAAAAAAGCAAGATTATATCAAGGGTTTCTGGGATGCCAGGGATGATCTATGGTTACATGGATGCTTGCTTTATATTTATTCCTTTTACTATACATTTATTTTTATTTTTTAGATTTTATTTATTTATTTGAGAGAGAGTGAGAGAGAGAGAACACAAGCAAGGGGGAGGTTAAGAGGGAAAAAGAGACTCCCCGCTGAGCAAAGAGCACAATGCAGGGCTTGATCCTGGGACTCTGGGATGATGACCTAGGCTGAAGGCAGACACTTAACTAAGCCACCCAGGCACCCCTACATTTATGTTTATATATGATGTTCTGTTTTATAATAAGTTTGAAATAATATATTCTTAGAGAGAAGGAAAAACAGGGTTCCTCTTTTTTGCTAACAATCTAATTTTCTTGTCTAAATTTATAATTTTTATTGCAATATTTAATAATAAAGAAATAAGTTATTATGCCTAAGTCTCCACAATCCTAATTAAGAGTGAATTTCACAAGCTTCCCCAATGGCTACAAAAAAGGTACCAGCCCATTAAAGAATATAAGAATAGCTATCCTATTAAATCTTCGCTTAGCTCAATGCTGTTTCTGTTACTTTTTCTTCTTTTCAACAAAATGCATGCTTACTTGCAAAAAAAATCTACATTATATCCAGGTAATAATTTTATACAGGCTGCTCTCCAAAAAATATATTGTAGCTCATGAGAAAGAAGAAAAACACCCAATTCTTAACACATTTCTAGCAATTTTCTAACAATTTTGGGAGCACCAGTGTACATACACAGTGTGAGGTTTCATAATAGGATGGACACAGATGTGACACTTGAGGTCCAACCCAATGTCACTCTTTGTAAATATTTCACTGTGTGTACTAGAAAATATGATAGCTGGATTATAAGATGGATATACAAACCAAGTTACACTTAAAGTCCACAAAATAAAGTGAAGCATAGGGTGATTCATCCAAAATAGATCCAATAATGCCTAATTTAAATTATACTGGAACTGTTTTAAATATTTCCTTTGGAAAAACAAAAGTACAGGAAATTAAATTACAAAAAAATAAAAAGAAGAAGAAACTGACTTCAATTATAAATATTATATACATACAATTTAGGAAATCCCATCACCTAAAGCATCTTTCAACATATGTTTGTTTTACCTTGGAGATGCCACTATACAAGCAGACAATGAAATTTAGAAGCAAAACCATCAGCATCTTCATCATATTCCAGATATCAACACAATCACAATGGTGCTACCCATTATGATAATAAAGTTGCTTTTGTTGTATACTATTGTTTTTCTATGAATGCACCCTTTTTAGCGGACCCAGTTAACCAGTTATTTGCCCATCTATTAAGTGCCAACTTTTAAAAATTACACTTTGTCCAGCAGGGAGCAGCATTACAACATTCATAAGACTTAATATGAACATGAAACCGACAGAAGAAAAAGGAGGGGGCAAAAAAACCCACACTTACCATAGGTGTGTTCTACAATACATTCAATTTTTAGGGTAGTTGCAAGGCTTCCAGAAAAAAACATCTAAAGCATGTCTCAAAGTATATATGGGTAATCCACAGTTTCAGGATTCCTAAAGCAGGAAATCAAAATTATATTAGGTAAAGGATTCCCTCAGCCATGTTGAGTTGCATTAGTATATAGTATGACTAAGTCTCTTAGTTGTTAATGTATATATTCCTCTTAATGGGTCGATGGGATTTTGAGTTCAGATATATGATAATACTTCAGATAAAACAATTAAAAATACCCCAGAATATTAAAGTCCTTTATCCACCAGAAAATTTAAGCAGAAGAAAGTAAGTGGGTGACATATCAATCAAACTAGAAAGAACGGTGGTCAAGGACTTAAAGGAGTTTAGAAGTCAAACATATGCAGTTCTAATACATCAAACTCTGAACAATTTGCAAGTAACAGGATATAACATCATTTCTACATGTCTGCATGAATAGCTGAAGTTAATTTTAACAATGAAAAGGCAGCAGAGAAGTACTGTGCAATGCAGATATGTTAAGACTGATTAGTCAAACAATTACTGAATATAAGTAATGCACATGATACTGCAGAAAAACTCTGTGATGAGTTAAAATGTGACAAATGAAAAACATACTGTTTGATACTGTCTTGGATATCAAAACCTGTCTCCTAGCCAACTAAAATATCTCCATGTCCATTCTTACAACTGGAAAAAAAAATTTTTCCCATTATAAAATGAACTTTCAGCTACAAAATAAGTAAGTTATGGATATATAATACATACAGCATAGAAAACATAGTCAAAAACATTGCAGTAATTTTGATGACAGATAACTAGATTTACCATTTCATAATGCATAAAAATATCAAATGACTATGATGTACACCTCAAGCTAATAGGATGTTCTACGTCAATTTTACATTAAAAAAAGATTTATTTCCACTTTTATTGAGATGTTAAAGTTTGCTTCATATGTGTTTACATGCAACATTTCAGTGTCTACACTGAAAGATAAAATTTTACCATTAAAAGATAACAGGAATATTCATCTTGAAATATACATGACTACATATAATTTACATAATACACATTATCACAAATCAATAATTATTAATATATGAATAATACATTCATTTGAAATTTAATGAATAATAAGTAAAATGGTTCCTACTATTTTCTTCTGGCAAAATAATATGAAAAGCCTGACTTAAGTATATGATAGCAAAGATTACAGTGATTCTCTAACAATTACTGTTAATTTTAATGAAGTCAAAAGAAACTGATGTATTAATCTTCTATCCTTTAAGTTATTCACAGCATTATTTCTTATACTTTGCCCTCCTTAAAGTCTTTCTCTTATCCTGTTTCTTGCTTTCGCTTTTGCACATTTCACTTCCTGTGATATTTATTTCTACCAGTCTGTCTTTCCTCTCTATCCTAATATATTTGTTTCAATCTCAATTTTTCTTTTATTTAAACTCTTCCCTTCATGACCCTACCATCATTGTCTCTTTTATGTTAGGACCCTTAAAAGTGAGTTTTTTCTGCAACACTCTGCTTAAATACACTCTTTACCATTTATAGGCACTGTCCTTGCTCTTAACAACCTAACCTGATTGGAAACCCAATAAATTTATATTGTTGCTACTTATAAGGGGCGCCTGGGTGGCTCAGTGGTTAAAGCCTCTGCCTTCGGCTCAGGTCATGATCTCAGGGTCCTGGGATCGAGCCCCACATCGGGCTCTCTGTTCAGCGGGGAGCCTGCTTCCCCCTCTCTCCCTGCCTGCCTCTCTGCCTACTTGTGATCTCTCTCTGTCTGTCAAATAAATAAATAAAATCTTTAAAAAAAATTTTTTTTCTCTGATTTATTTAAATATTTGAAGAACTCACTAAACACTTTGGAGTCAATCTTAAAACTCCAAAATCTCAAGAAAATTTAATTCACACAGTCCAATCAATTTGAGACCACCACTATCTGATAAACAGGTGATTTAGGATCAGTATGAATAAATACTGAGTAACAAGCTTCTTAAAGTCAACAGAACTTTAGTGCTTTTTATTCATGTGTGTTCATGCACATATGCACACTATCCTCATTAAAAAGCAAAGATACATGAAATAAACCCTTACTTCTAATACAGATTGTCAAGTCTGAAAAGAAGAGTGATTTACGTATTCAGGACTCTCTAAGATGAGTATTAACATTAATGGTATAAGTATAGTAAAAATAATCATAAAATATCAATATAAGTATTGATTTTTAAAAATTATGAATACATTATAATACATTTATAATTACTTAAAAAGACTGTAGTGAGATGAGTAGTGCTCCTCCCTCCCCTCTAAATTCATATCCACCAAGAATTTCAGAATGTGACTTATTGGGATGTAGGGTTTCTGCAGACAAAATTACAATAAAGATCAATATAAGATCATAATAGATTAGGGTAGGCCCTAAATCCAATGAGCATGTCCTTACAGGAGAGAGAAAAGGACATATGGAGTCACAGAGAAAATGACAATGTAAAAATGGAGGCAGAGGTTGGAGTTATTTTGCCACAAGCGAAGGCACAATAGGAGCCAAAGAGGCTACAAGAAGCAAGGAAGGATTCTCCCATTGAGCCTTTGGAATAAACATGGCTCTGATGACACCCTGATTCTGAACTTCTGGTTTCCAAAACTGACCAAGTAAAAATTTCTGTTGTTTTAAGCCACTAAGTTTGTAGGAATTCATTATGGAAATCCTAGGAAATTAATCCAGATTTTGGTACTGGGAAGTGGAATGTTGCTCTAACAGACACCTAAACATATAAAAAAAAAAAAAAATTGAAGAGACTGTTGGTAGATTGACTTAAAGAGGCTGCTGGTAGAAACAGACATATTAAGGAGATTCTGGTAAAGGTTCAGAAGGTAGAGGACAGGGTGGCAGAGAAAACTATCATCTTAGAGAACACATATATTTTCATAATTAGAATGCTGTAGAAATAAGAATGTTAAAGGGGCTCTAGTAAAGTCTCAAGAAGGAAATGAGGGATAGTTATTAGATGCAAGAGGGAAGGCAATCTTCATTATAAAGTAGCAGAAAACTTGGGCTGAAATGTGCTCTACCATTGAGTGAAAAGTAGTACTTGTAAGCAATGAATTTGTATATTTAGCTGAGGAGATTTCCAAGCAAAGTGTTAAAGGTGATGGTTTTCCTTGCTGCTTATAGTAAAATGCAAGAGAAATAGATAAATTGAGGAATGAACTGTTAAGCAAAAAATCAGCACCAGACAACTTGGACAATTCTCAATCTATCTAGACTGCAAAGGATGCTAACATCATAAATCAGTAGGAAAATACAAATCAAAACTATAGACAGATACCACTTTAAACTCAATAGGATGACTATTATTCAAAAACCAGAAAACAACAAAAGCTGCTGAGCATAGAGAGAAATTGGAACCCCTGTGCATTGTTAATGAGAGTGCAAAATGGATCAGGTACTGTGGAAAACACTTCCGCAGTTCTTCACAAAGTTAAACACAGATTTATCATATGATCCAGCAATTCTACTTCTGGATCCCAAATCCACACTTCTTTTCGATAGGTATATATCTAAAGGAACTGATACCACAGACTCTAATAGATACTTGTGCAAGTGTCTTATCAAAAAAAGTATGGATTGGGGTTCCTGAATGGCTCAGTCGGTTGAGCATCCAACTCTTGGCTTCAGCTCAGGTCATGATCTCATGGATAGTTAGACTAAGCACCATGGCAGGTTCTGCTCAGTGTACAATCTGCCTGGGATTCCTTCCCTCTGCCCCTCTCCCGTTCTCTCTCTAAAATAAATAAATAAATCTTTAAGGAAGAGAAATGTGCTATGTACATACAATGGAATATTAATCAACCATAAAAAGAAATGAAGTTTTGGTGCATGATATAAGATGGATGAACTCTAAAAAAAGCTATGCTAAGTGAAAAACATTATGCAAATGCTAACAAAGAACAAATATATGATTCCACTTATATGAGGTACCTAGATAGGCAAACTCTTAGAGACAGAAAGTAGAATGAAAGTTACTAGACGCTGGACAATGGAGGAATGGGGAGCTATTGCTCAACAGGGAAATTGCAGGGATGATCAAAAAGTTCTGAAAACAGATAGTAGCAACATTTATAAAACATTGTAAACATATCTAATGGCACTGAATTGTACACTTAGAAATAATTAAAACAGTAAATTTTATCACAAAAAGTTTTGCCTTAAAAAGGGGGGGGCGAAGCTTAAGACCTGGAGCCACCTAAGAGAGTTGACATAACTACTTCAATTAGAGAATCATAACAACTATTGATAAGGTCTAAAATGAATACATTCCAAAGCTCAGGGAAGGAAAATGATCATCACATGATAGTAATTCATTAATTCCATATGAACTCATTTAGAAAATGTTAATAGAAAAAGGAAACATGATTTGCTTTATTTTTAAAACAAATTTAATCTCAGAATACAACTATAAATTTCTTTTCAAATCTTTCATTATGAAAAATGATAAAATTATACAGGCATACCTCAGAGATACTGCCGGTTCAGTTCCAAACCACCACAAAAAGCAAGTATCACAATAAGGTGACTCAAATTAATTTTTTTACTTTCCAGGGCATATAAAAGTTACATTTACATTATACTGTAGTCTATTAAGTGTGTAGTAGATGTCTAAAAAACATACATACCTTAACCTAAAAATAGTTTATTGCTAAAAAATGCTAACCATCATCTGAGCTTTTGGTGAGCTGTAATCTTTTTGCTGGTGGAGTGTGCTCATCAGTGTTGATCAGGGTGCTGTTTGCTGAAGGCTGGGGTGGCTATGGCAATTTCCTTACGTAAAACAATGAAGTCTGCCACATAGTTTGATCATTCCTTTTATGAATGATTCCTCTGTAGCATGCAATACCACCTGACAGCATTTAACCCACAATAGAACTTTCAAGATTAGAGTCGATCCTTTTCTGCCCCTGCTTTATCAGCTAAATTTATGCAACTTTCTAAATCCTATTGTCATTTCAACAATCTTCACAGCATATTCACCAAAAGTAGATTCCATCTCAAGAAAACACTTTCTTTGTTCATTCATAAGAAACTCCTCATCCATTCACATTTTATCATGATGTTGCAGTAATTTGGTAATGTCTTCAGGCTCCACTTCTAATTCTAGTTCTCTCTTGCTATTTCCACCACATCTGTAGTTACTTCCTCCACTGAAGGTTCAAAACCCTCAAAATCAACCATGAGGGTTGGAATCATCCTTTTCCAAACTTTTTTTTTTTCTTTAAAGATTTTTATTTATTTGACAGAGAGAAACACAGTGAGAGAGGGAACACAAGCAAAGGGAATGGTAGCGGGAGAAGCAGGCTTCCCACCGAGCAGGGAGCCCGATGCGGGTCTCGATCCCAGGATCCTGGGACCATGACCTGAGCCCAAGGCAGACACTTAACGACTGAGCCACCCAGGTGCCCCTGCAAAATTTGTTAATGACATTTTGACCTCTTCCCATGAATGACTGAATATCCTTAATGGCAGCTAGAGTATCGAAGCCTTTCCAGAAGGCTTTCAATTTACTTTGCCTAGATCTATCAAAAGAATCACTATCAAGTTACAGCCTTATGAAATGTATTTCTTAAATAATAAGACTTGAAAGTGGAAATTACTCCTTCATCCATGGGCTGCAGAATGGATGCTGTGTTAGCAGGCATGAAAACAATCTCATTGCACATCTCTTTAAGAGTTCTTGGGTGACCAGATACATCATCAATGAGCAGTGACACTTTGAAAGGAATCTTTTGTTGTGGGAAGCCTCAACTGTAAACTTAAAATATTCAATAAACTATGCTGTAAATAGATACGCTGTCATCCAGGGCTTGCTGTTCACTTTATAGAGCACAGGTAAAATAGACTTAACATAATTCTTAAGGCCCCTAGGATTTTTCAGAATGATAAATAAGCATTGGCTTCAAGTCACTGACTGCATTAGCCCCTAAAAGATTAGAAGCTTTGAAGTCAGACATTGACTTCTTCTACCTATGAAAGTCCTAAATGGTATCTTCCTTCAAAAGGATACTAATTCTTCGATGTCTACATTGAAAATCTGTATTTTTTTCATAGCCACCATTGTTAATGATCTTAGCTAGATCTTCTGTAATACTTCCTGCTTCACCATGTACTTATGCCATAAAAACAGCTTCATTCTTCAAATCTCATGAACCAACCTCTCCTGGCTTCAAACTTTTTTTCTGCAGCTTTCATTTCCCTCAGACTTCACAGAATTGAAAAGAATTAGGGCCTTGCTCTGGATTACACATTAGCTTAAAAAAATGTTGAGGCTATTTTACTCTTCTATTCAAACCACTAGAACTTTCTCTGTGTCAGCAATGAGGCTGTTTCACTTTCTTATCATTCACGTGTTCACTGGAGTAGCTTTTTTAATTTCCAAGAATTTTCCTTTGCATTCACAACTTGGCTAACTGTTTGGCACAAGAAACCTTTCAGCATATCTCGGCTTTCAACATGCCTTCCTCACTAAGCTTAATCATATCTGCTTTTGATTTAAAGTGAGAGATGAGGGACTCTTCCTATCACCTGAACACTTAGAGGCTACTGTTAGGTTATTAATTGGCCTAATTTCATGTCTTAGACAATAGGGAGGTCCAAGGAGATGCAGAAAGATGGAAAATGACTAGGAGCAAGCAAAACACACACATTTATTGGTTAAATTCATTGTCCTAGGGGTGCCTGGGTGGCTCAGATGGTTAAGCTTCTGCCTTCAGCTCAGGTCATGATCTCTAGATCTTGGAATGGAGCCCCACGTCAGGCTTCCAGCTCAGTCTGCTTCTTCCTCTCCCTCTGTACTCCTCACTCTCTCTCTGCTTTTCCCCCTGCTTGTGCTCTCTCTGCCTTTAACTCTCTCTCTCTCAAATGAATAAGTAAAATTTTTAAAAAAGTAAATTCACTGTCCTATATGGGCACAGTTTGTGGTGTCCCAAAACAATTACAATAGTAACATCAAAGATCACTGATCACAGAATCACCATAACAAATAATAATGAAAAAGGTTAAAATATTGCGAGAACTACCAAAATGTGACACAGAGACACGAAGTGAACAAATGCTGTTGGAAAGTGGTGCCAGTAGACTTTCTTTCTCAATGCTGGGTTGCCATAAACCTTCAATTTATAATAAATGCATTGTCTGTGAAGTACAATAAAGCAAGGTAAAATAAAACAAGGTATGACTATAATACAAAATGACCTCTAACTTTTTCTTTAAACTTTCCATCTGGGGAATGGAAAAAACATACATAAAAAGTAAAAACGTGACATTAAAATTCTAAAGACTTTTTTTTTTTTTTTTGAGAGAAAGAAAGAGTGTAGGGGAGGGGCAGAGGGAGGGAGAAAGGGAAAATCTTAAGCAGGATCCATGCCCAGCATTGCAGGCCTCAATCCCACAACCCCAAGATCACAATCTGAGCCAAAATCCAGAGTCAGACACTTAACCAACTGAGCCACCCACGTGCCCCAGGAATTTTTTTTCTTTAATCAACATCCATGTATTACCTTATAGTTCTGTAGATTACCAGCATAGACAGTCTTGATTGGGTTCTCTGCTCAGGGTTTCACAAAACCTAAAATCAGGATACCAGGCTGAGATCTCTGGAGTCACTGGGTAAGAATCCACTACCAACCTTTCTAGGTTGATGGCAGAATCCTGTTTTTTGTAGCTGAGAAATGGTCTAAGGTTCCCTCTTCATATTTGCTGTCAGCTGAGAGCATCTCTCATCTCCTTAAAGGGGTCTGTATTCCTTTTTCTCTGGTCCCTCCATATTCAGACTCAGCATGTCACATTCTTCAAGTATTTTCATTTTAACTTCCTCTTCATTACCAGATAAAGAATATTCTCTTTTTCTTTCTTTTATTTTTTTTTTTAAAGTTCTCATTATTAGTTCAGGCTCACATGGTCAGTCTCCCCATCTTTAGGTCAACTGTGCCATATGACAACATAATTGGGGAAGTAATATCTAATCATGTTCACATGTTTCAGGGCTTAGGGTGGGTCATTGTTGGGAGGCCATATTCAATAAAATTCTAAAGATTTCTAAAAGCAAATAGTTTTAAATTATTAAAGATCTTGTTTTAGTGCTAGACAATCCTAAAGAAGTTCTTTAACCTTAATTGAAATTAAAATTTCCATGCTCTGGAGAAACAAAGGGTCTAATTTCCCTTTCACTAGATTAACAGAGGTCTTAGAAAACTCAGAATCATTCATCTCTGGGTTAAATATGTTGAACTTACTATCCTAGTTGTTTCATATCACATTTTCTCATCATCCTGGTCACTCTGAACAGCAAAGGAAACAGGCTTCATTTCTTATGCTAACATCCATATATTGGCTAAAAAAGGGGTATCTTTAGGAGGATACTGAGTTTGGGCCCAGGTGCAACTAATAAATAAGGGTATGGATTATTATCATCACACAGCTTAGCTCTGTTGTGAATCCTTGTTCTATCACTTATTAGCTATATGACTATGATGCCTAATTTTATGTGTCTACTTAACTAGGCCATGGGATACCAAGGAATTTGGTCAAACATTATTCTGGGTGCTCCTGTGAATGGTATTTCTGGAGCAGATTAATAGATCATTAGACCCAGTACAGCAGATCACCCTCCCTAATGTGAATGTGCATCATCCAATCAACTGAAGTCCCAAATAGAATAAAAGGCTGATCCTCAGGCCCGTACAGGGAGTGAAAAGCACCAACATAGTAGACATTGCAAAGAATTTTTATAACATAGGACATGTGAAATCACAATGATAGATTAGGATGGAAATGGCAGAGTTGAGTAGTTGTGAAAGAGGTGGTAAGACCAACAAAATGTAAAATATTTACTATCTGGTCTCTGAAAAAGTACCCTGATCCCTGGCCAACCACACACACAGGAGAATGCTTCAGGGAAGACAGAGGACTTTTATTCTTGTGACTCCAAAGTGGTTGTGGGCTGAATCGATAGTTATGGAGGCTAACTTACTAAAAAAAGATAAAAACCGCCTGAGAGAAACTTGGGCTCCAAGTATGGTGGCTGGAAACCTAGGATAGGATCCTCCTTATCTGGCTATTAGAAAAGGTACTGGCCTATCTCTTATCTACTCCAAGCAAAGCACACCAATAAGTAAATTGTATCCACTGACAAAAAAAAGAAAAAAAAACCTCTCCATCAGTATTCTTTTCCATTTAGGGTAAAGATTTGCTTGGGAAACAAAAGAGAAAAGCAACTCCAGTAATCTATATTATTTAACTGGACATTTATCAACAGGAATGGACAACCAAGGATCACCAACATTAAAGGAAACCATAGGAATGAAAAAGAAGGCCCATGATGAAAAATAATAAAAGAAACTCTAGAGAAAGCAGAGGTAATTCAAAGAGGTTAGAAAAAAGAAAAAATTTTATTTAACATCTTCAGAGAAACTGCATAAGATATTGCACCTATAAAACAAGAAGTATATGAAAGAGTAGGATTAAAATAACAAAGCATATAGTTTAAAGAAATTTAAAATAGAAATTTTGTCTACCACTACCTCCACCCACATATAAAAAAACTTGAAGAGCTGAAGAAATACAGAATAATAACACAGTGTGGGTAATGATCTCTTTAAAATAGTGCAGGAAAAGAGACTCCTCTCTCTCCTCCAACACGCACACGCGTGTGCGCGCGCACGCACACACACACACACACACACACACACACACACACACACAATGGAAAGGACCCAGACAATACAGAGCTGGAGAAAGAAAATATATTCCTTTTTTTTTTTTTTTTTAAGATTTTATTTACTTATTTGACAGAGAGAGAGAGAGAGAGAGAGAGAGAGATGACAAGTAGGCAGAGAGGCAGGCAGAGAGAGAGAGGGAAGCAGGCTCCCTGCGGAGCAGAGAGCCCGATGTGGGGCTCGATCCCAGGACCCTGAGATCATGACCTGAGCCGAAGGCAGAGGCTTTAACCCACTGAGCCACCCAAGCGCCCCAGAAAATATATTCCTAGACACAACTTTGATTTAGAGTAGAGGTTGTCAAACTAGGGCCCATGAGCCAAATCCTGCCGGCACTATTTTAACAAATAAGGTTTTACTGTAACACAGAATACTTATTTGTTTACATGTTGTCTGAGGCTGCTTTTGTACTAAGTACAACAGTAGAGTTAAATAGTTGCAACAGGGACCATATGGTCTGCAAGACCTAAAATATTTACTATTTGGTCTTTTACAGAAAAATTTGTCAAATCTTGATCTAGAGTTATGCTGTCCAACAGAGTAGCAGCTAGCCAATCGTAGTGTCAAAATTTAAATAATAAAATTAAAAATTCAGTTCCTCAGTTATGTCAGCCACATTGCAAGTACCCAATAGCCATATGTGTATAATGATTATTGTGCTGGACGATGAAGAAATGGGACATTTGCATTAGTACAGGAAATTCTATTGGACAGGGCTTTTTTGGAAATTACCATAATAGATTACTAGAACTGTATTATAATTATTGCTTTTTTTTTTTTTTAAAGATTTTATTTATTTGACAGAGAGAAATACAGCGAGAGAGGGAACACAAGCAGAGGGAATGGTAGTGGGAGAAGCAGGCTTCCTGCAGAGCAGAGAGCCCGATGCGGGGCTCGATCCCAGGACCCTGGGATCATGACCTGAGCCGAAGGCAGACGCCCAACGACTGAGCCACCCAGGCGCCCCTAATTATTGCTTTTAAAAGTACTGTAGTGAAAAATAAAAAATAGGAAGAGAAGCAGGAAGATAAAATTCATAAAAAAATCAAAAATTGGTAATGTTGGAAATGGAAATAATGCATAAATCTAAGATGTTATTCTATGAAAATAGCTTTAGACTGGGTTTTTTAAAGATAATGCTTCAAAGTTAGTCAGAAAAGAACTTAGAGAAAATCCAAAGAGACAGAATTATAAATAATATGATCATAGATATGGAAGAGATTACAAAGAATTCAAAGTAGGGAATGTAATTAATGCTATCAAAACTGAAAATAATAAAAAAAAAATGTTTCCTAAGGAAATATGATTCAAAGAAAGAACAAATAATTATACAGAACAAGAATCACAAAGAAAAAGTTTTAAGAAGTTGTATAATAGATAGCTCCAATTTAGTTCTGAGTTAACAACAAAAATGCTCAGATTTTTAATTTTCATCTAATGCTGCAAGAATCTTGATATCCAGTAAAGTATAAACATACTTCACATCCAGACTCTTAAACTAGAAAACAGCAATCCAAAATAATATAATTCCCTCTCTTAACACTATTCATTCTACCAAGAATTATATTTTTCTTTACAGGGGGGCTTCACTAGTCTGTGTGACACTCCATGCAAAATCAATGTAAGACACTTCAAATGGAATGGTTTTAAATATTTGGCCTTTCCCTGGACTTCCATAATTACTCATACTGAAGATGAATTGATCACATCTCATCAGAAATATACATGAAAATCAGAACAACACACAGGCTTAGATTAGCACAAATCTTTATGCTTATGAGAGTCCTCACTCCTCAAGTTGACACATGAAAGGAGCACCTGACACCAGTCAGTAGTTGTTCAATTCCTTACTTGGGCAACACACAAAAATAAAGAATAGTCCCAGTTAGGGAGATATACTAATACTAGGCCATTCTAGCTCTGGAATTTCTTTTACTTTTATAACTAAAAATTTTTAGTGTTCTAGGGTTTACCAATAAAAGTGTCTTAAAGATACATTTTCTTAACAAATCTCCTTGAGCCAAAACACGTTTACCTTTTGACACATTTACCCTATTACACTGAAGACATGAGTATACGATAATTTTTAAATTTTAATTTTAAACTCCCCAGTTCTCTGTTTATATTTAAATATCCACTAAAATTAGGATGAACATAAGTACTCATGTGCTCTGGACAGTCTCAGATTATACCTGCTTTCTTGGCATCCATTGTAATTAGTTATTTCAGCATTCTTAGAATGTCCTAAAAAATTCACAGGTCAGTGAAGAAATCAAAATAAAAAACAGAAAATATTTTTAAGTAAATCTTGATGAAAATACAAAATGTTAAAAATTGTATGATGTAGCTAGAGCAGTATTTAGAGAAATTATACCCTTAAATATAAAACAGTATATTAAAAAAGGAAATCAATGAATTAAACTTTTATCACAAAGGAGAAAAACCAAAATCTCAGTTACTCAAAACTAGTGAGTGTAGAGGAAAAAAAATAATAATAAGGAGCAGTAATTGACAAAGAAAAAGTAAACATAAAAGAAAATTTTAAAGCCAAATTTTGGGTTTTTAGAAAAAGAATAAAAATGAAAAATCCCTAGGAAACCTAACAATGAAAAAAAAGAAAAAGAAACACAAATAATATCAGTAATTACAGTCATTAAAAAGGTAGTAAGAGCTGCTTCTAGTATAGTGAAGGAAGCTCACAACAAACCCTCCCATAGATATCATAAACTCAAAACAAATTACAAAAAACAATTATGTGAAGGCTCTACAGATTGAAGAAAAGCAAAGAGATTTTGCTGAAGAGTCAAAGTTGTAAAAAAAAAAAAAAAAGTTTCTTATTTTTACTCATTTAGCTTGAGCAGAGAATAATACAGGTAGTTAAAACAAGAAACAAAAGTCATTCTTCTGAAGAACCTGAAGATCACAAACTAACCAAAGGATGGAGAGTCCAGAAAGTAATCTACCTAATCAGTGTCACTTTACTTACTGAAAGAGTAATGATTCCATACAGCAAGGAAAGAATTGTGTTTTCAATAAATGGTGGTAGGTCAATACATTATCTATATGGGAAAAACAAATACACCTTTACCCCTACCTCTCACCAAAAGAAAAAAAAAAAAAAAATCAATCCCGGCAGAATGGAGATTCAAATATTTAAAAGTAAACATTAGGACTTTTAGAAGGAAACACTAAGATCATCTTTGGAATCTTGGAGTAGGCAAACTTAGCTATAAAGCAAAAAAATTGATACATGAGAACATATTCTAAAAGTGAAAAAACTAAGACTATGAAAAGGTGGGGTGTGCCTAGCTGGCTCAGTTAGTGGAACATGCGACTCTTAATCTCAGGGTTTTAAGTTTGAGCCCCATGTTGGGTATAGAGATTACTTAAAAAAAATTTTTTTTAAAGAATATGAAAAGGCAAGCCACAGACTAAATAAAGATATCTGTAACACATTTATTCCAAACTGGACTTTTACCCAAAATACAAAAAGAACACCTAAAAATCTAGAAAATCCAACAATCCAACTTTTAAAAAAATTAGCAAAGACACAAACAGACTCCTCACATAAGAGGTTTATCTAAATGGCCAATAAGCATATGAACAGGTACTCAACTTCATCAGTCCAAATCCAAATGACAATATCATACCACAACTCTTTCAGAAAGGCTAAGGTAGGGTGCCTGGGTGGCTCAGTGGGTTTAAAGCCTCTGCCTTCAGCTCAGGTCACGATCTCAGGGTCCTGGGATCAAGCCCCGCATCCAGCTCTCTGCTCAGCAGGGAGCCTGCTTCCCCCTCTCTCTCTGCTTGCCTCTGCCTACTTGTGATCTCTCTCTCTCTCTCTGTCAAATAAAAATAAATAAAATCTAGAAAGAAAGAAAGAAAGAAAGAAAGAAAGAAAGAAAGAAAGAAAGAAAGAAAGAAAGAAAGAGAGAGAGAGAGAGAGAAAGAAAGAAAGAGAAAGAAAGAAAGAAGGAAGGAAGGAAAGAAAAGAAAAGAAAAGAAAAGAAAAGAAAAGAAAAGAAAAGAAAAGAAAAGAAAAGAAAAGAAAAGAAAAGAAAAGAAAAGAAAAGAGAAAAGAAAGACAGACTAAAGTAAAAAGAAAATATTAAGTGCTGGTAAGGATGACAGGCAACCGAAATTTTCAAACGTTCCTGGTTAGAGTGTAAATTGGTACAACCATGTTAGAAAGATATTTGGCCACAAATAGTAAACTAGCTAAAATCCCTTTCAAAGCAGAATGGATAATAAATTGTCATATATTTACACAATACTATAAAGCAGTAAATAATCCACATCTGTACACATTAATACCACTCATTTCACAAATACAATGAGCAACAGAAGTCAAACACAAGAGTTAACAGTGTATGGCTTCATCTACATAAAGTACAGAAACAGGTAAAGCAAATGAGGACTTTGGTTTCTCTTTGTGAGCATACTAAAAGGAAACAAAATGAGATTACATGCGGTCCAAGAACTTCCTCTATACAGGCATAACCTTGACATTTATTCATTCACTCATGGTGCCAGAACACCATCAGATCCTACAACAAGCCTTCACATTACCTGTTAATATGGTTCACCTTCATAGTCACAACGGTAATACAGACCCTAGGTCTCAAAAAGCCACTGAAAGGCCAATTGGAGAGGTGCCCATTTCAGTCATGAGATGCTAATTGCTTACCAAGACCAATATGTTTTTTGGTATACCTTAAGTAGGTTGTTGAAGACTTCTCAGAATTCCAACTTGTTGGAAACCTTATGAAAATGGTCCCACTATGTGGCAAAAAGGGTAATATACATGTTGCTTATGGAACCCTCAGACTTAAATTTCATATAGCTAATTTCACATTAAAGCAGTTTTAAAGTTACAATAAAATTGAAAGGTACAGAAATTTCCCATACACTCCTGACCCCACAAATGTATAACCTCCCTATTTATCCATGTCACTCACCAGGACAACACTTTTTTTTTTTTTTTTTTTTTTTTACCGAGGATGAACCTACATTGATACATCACAATCACCCAAAGTCCACAGCTGATGTTGGGATTCACTTTTGGTGCTGTATATTCTATGGATTTGGACAAAAGTATAACGACATATCCATCATACAGAACATTTTTACTGCCCTAAAAATCCTCTGTGTTCTGCTTATTCATCTCCTCCCTCAACCACCTCTGGCAACCGCTGATCTTTTTATTGTCTCCACAGTTTTGACTTTTCCAGAATTCCATAGAGTTGGAATCAGTATGCAGTTTTTTCTAATTGATTTCTTTCACTTAATAATTTACATTTAAGGTTCCTCCATGTCTTTTCATAGCTTGATAGCTCATTTGTTTTTAGCACTGAATAATATACCATTGTCCACACTTTATCCATTCACTTACTGAGGGACACCTTGGTTGCTTCCATGTTTTGGTAATTATGAATAAAGTTGCTATACACATCCATATGCAAGTCTTTATGTGGATGTTTTCAACTCCTTTGGGTAAATGTATAAGAATATGACTACTGGAGGATATGGTAAAAGCATGTTTAGTTTTGTCAGAAATTTCCAATCAGCCAAAAGTGGCTGTACCATTTTTCATTTTCATCAGCAATGTATGAAAGTTCCTGTTGTTCCACATTCTCATCAGCATTTAGTGTTGTCAGTGTTTCAAGGTTTTGGCCACTCTAGAAGGTGTGCAACAGTATCTCAATGTTGTTTAAATTTGCCTTTCTCTGATGACATATGTTGTGAAGCATCCTTTCAATTGCTTTTTGTCATCTGTATGTCTTCTGTGGTCAAATGTCTGTTAAGGTCTTTGGCCCATTTTTAAATCAGGTTGTTTACTGTTGAGTTTTAAAGAGTTCTTTATATATTCTGGATAACAATATTTTATCACATATAACATTTGTAAACATTTTCTCTCAGTATATGGCTTTTCTTCTCATTCTCTTGACATTGTCTCTCGCAGAAAAGTTTTTAATTTTAATGAAGTCAAGCTAATCAACTATTTTTTTTATGAATCATATCTTTGGTATTTAAAAAAGCATCAGATCCCCAAGGTTCTCTAGGTTTTCTCCTGTTATCTTCTAGGAGTTTTATAGTTTCGCATTTTATGTTTAGATACTTGGTCTACTAGAGTTAATTTCTGTGAAGGATGTAAGGTCTGTGCCTAGATTCTCTTTTTTTTTCTTTTCCATGTGTATGTTGTTCCAGCACCATTTGCTAAAAAGACTGTCTTTGCTTCATTGTGTTGCATTCATTCATTTGTCTAAGATCAGTAGACTATATTTATGTGAGTCTATTTCTGGGTATTCTATTCTGTTCCACTGATCTATTTGTCTACTCTTTTACCAATATCACACTGTCTTAATTACTGTGCCTTTGAGTTAAGTCTTGAAGTCAGTTAGTTTTAGTTCTCAAACTTTGCTCTCTTTCAATATTGTATTTGCTATTCTGGGTCTTTTGCCTCTCCATATAAACTTCAAAATCAGCTTGTCAATATTCATAAAATAGCTTCCTGGGATTTTGATTGGGATGGCATTTGAATCTATAGATCAATTTGGGAAGACTAAAAAAATAAAAAATAAAAATTTGGGAAGACTGACATCTTGACACTGAGTCTCCTATCCAATAACATGAAACATCTTTCATGTGGTACAGGAGGGGCAAAGGGGGAGGGAAGAGAGAATCTTAAGCAGGCTCCATGCCTAGCACGGAGTCTGATGCAGGGCTCAATCAGGGCTCAGGGAACAATCCTGAGATCATGATCTGAGCCGAAATCAAGAGTCAGACACTTAACCAGCTAAGCTACCCAGGCGCCCTGGAGCTGATTTCTTTTTGATAGCAAGGAGAGATGGTTTTACTGAGAATGTGTAGGTTGAAGTGAGATTTGAAGGGTAAGTAGAAGTTATAGTGGCCTTTTGGAGGAAGAGAACATGACAGAGTAAGTAAATGCTAGAGTACAGGAGAATGAATAAATGCTAGAGTGAAGAGAGTAAGGAAATTTACAGAGTGATGTGGCCAGAGAGACAAATAGAGGGAACTACATGCAAGTGCTTAGTAAGTACTGTTTTTCTATTATTAGACCTCGATTTTGAAAGGATTGGGATGGCACTTGAATGAAGAATATACTGCAGATGTACTAAGATGAGGGCTATATGTCCCAGAATAGATTAGAAAGCTATTAAGAAATAAATTCCATAGGTCTTGGTAATGTAATGGACATGGCAGAATGATGCTTGAGAAAGGACCTGAGTGTAGTGAGGTTCCTTGTCTTAGGCAACTAATTCTGCAAATGGTCCTATCATTTACTAAGATATAAAACATAAGAGGAAGTTCAGTCTCAGGCATTGTAAGTTTGAAGCCCCACTAAGAATTTCAAGAAACTGGTAAAGTAAATACCTGAATTTATGATTCTGGAGGTCAGAAAAGCGATCTGGACTACACATGTTTGTCAGTGATATATAAATGGTAACTGAGTTCCTGGGACTGGATAAAAGTAAGAATATGGACTACAAAGAATGGTCTTAAAGACTCTACGATTTAATGGCAGAAAGGATGGAAAAGAGCTTATTTTCATTTACACCCTTTAGCCATTGAATTGTCCCCCCAGCCTTTCAAATATCGGTCCTTCTCCTGTGCTATGATTTCCATTCCTTCTATCTCATTTAGGTCCTATTCTTTATCAATTGTCTAGAATTATTTTCCAGTGCCTTATTTTCTCTCTTTAACAACAAAACTCCTCCTTTAATCGTTTGTCATCTCCCTCTATCCCCCTTCATAGCAAAGCTTTCTAAAATGTAAAATGGTCTGCTTTCATGGAATATTCAACTTCATTTGCCATTCAATTCTAAATACAATTATTTGACTTTTCAGTTTACTACTCCATCAAATCTTTAACAAAGCCTGCAAAACATAAATACTAAATCAAATAAACGTTTTCCAATTCTTATTTTACTTTTTTTCCTGCCCTGGTTTTAAATGTCATGTTCCCCAAAGTTTATTCTTGGTCCTTTTTTCTTCTCATTTTAAAGTATGTATTTCCTTGGTGAGTTTATCCATCCCTTGGGGTAAACTCCCACCATGTGCTAATTAATTTCAAATTTGTGTGTTTCATTAAAGATCCCTTTCTCACATGGCCCAGTATGTACTGGGCATCTCTACTTGGATGCTCCTATAGTACCTCCAATTAAACATATTCAAAACAGATTTTAAAACTCATTTTATGATCTCCCATTTCCAAAAACAACCAATACCATAACGACAAATTCCACTGTTTTCCTTTATTCTTTAACCTCTGCCATTCACAAACCTGCTCAGAAATCTGTCATCTTTGATTCCTTGTGTCAACTTTCCTTGGTCACATCAGTTCTACTCCTCATAGTAATCTCTTAATTCATTCCATGCTTTCTATCCCAACCAGTCAGCCAATTCATTTTCTTCTAGTATACTCTTAACCAAAACATAACAATCAAATATGATCATTATGTTGTTGCTTTACTTAAAAATTTTCAATATTTTCCCGTTTCCTATTATTTTTACAAAAAACAAGAACAACCTTAAAAAAAAAAAAAAAAGATTTTTGTCTAACTTCTCCAGTCTCTTCTTAGCACTCTATATAAATCATGAGAACGGCTTGCACAGAAGCAGTGAGAGCAGGTTTGAAAGAATAGTCTTCCCATTCCCTGCAATGGCTTTCATTGTCTATTATGCCCTCATCTTTTATACTTCCTTCATCACACAGGTTAAACTTCCCCCTCAGGAGAAACTTTCCAAGGCTCCTCTTCTCTCTCTCAGTCCAAGCTAGGTACCCAGCATTTGTCCTCCATAGCACTTATAATATATTTTATTATCCTATTTACCCCCCCCCCGCATCCCCCAACTATGAGCTTAAAGGAAAAAGAGACTATTCTTTCTCCTATAACCTAAATGCTTAGCATACTCCCTGGGATTTAGTATGTGCTCAGTAAATAATTGTTAATTATTAAGCCGTTTTTAATCAGTATTAACACCATACCTAAACATACCCTTTCCACAAATACCTCATTTATTCCAATGTTTTATATTCAACTGTACATACTGGTAAATTCCAGTATTTGGCATTATTTGCTTTGACAGCAAGTTTTGTCTTTGTTAAAAAATTAAGACAGATCAATTAAATTTATTCTATGATAATATTATGTGAAAAACATAACTTCATTTCAAGAATGCCTTGTTGTGCATATATGGCATGAATTCCAAATTATAAAGTTGAAAAAATTCTTCAGTTCTAGTAACAACATCAACAAAGCATCATACCACCACTTTTAGAAAACTAAAGGATAAAGTAAATGGAGAGGAAACAAGGGAATATGTAGTAAAGAAGCCTATAAAAGTTCATTATTATTTCAAATTTTTCTGAGCAGCAAAAATATCCAGTAAGTTTCCATTTGAAATTAGACTGCTTTGTCCCTTTTTGTTTTGACCTTCTCAGCACTTATTTACTAGGGGAAAAGTTAGCACATACTGTCAAATGTGTTCAGTTTAAGCACTATGCTGTTTTCTATGTGTTAATCTCCCCCAAATGAGAACATTTTTACTTCCATAGACCTAAAGTGACACATTAGGGCTAAGAAGACAGTAAGCACTCAACAGCTATTTACTGAATAATTTAGGTTACAAATTTATACTGAGGAAGGGTTCTAAATGAAAGCATCTAAACCTTGATTAAGCTTTCCAGTTGGTATATTGTTAAATAGTAAGGTGGTCTGTTTTGTTTTCTTAAGATTTTACTTTAAATACAAAAATAAACCACCAGCCACTATTTCACAAGGCTAATTGCAATTTATCAAACAGAATCAGCCAAAAAGTTTTAACAAGTCACTGAGATTTAAAACAATTCACTGGCAAGAATATCAATGAAATTTGGATACATATATTTTTAATATAGCATAGATCACAGTCAAAACCAATAATTCAGTAGCACAGGCACAATTTGGGAGTCTTTTTTAGTTTAGACATTTGTCAATCATGAATACCTTTACAAATCACTTACTCCTCCACCCAGCTCACTTTTGAGAAAAGTTTTAAATCCAAAGACACAGCTCTAAATGACATGTTTTTTCCGCACATAAAATTCCTATAATAATAATAATAATAAAAAAGCTCTCAATTCAAAATTCACAAATCACTAGGAAAATAAAGCACATACACATCTAATACCAGTTTTTTTGGGAAAGAGACCTAAAGTATTTTCTGTTATTTGCAGCTGCCTTAACAGCAAATGACAATTAAATGTGTGAACGAGGTTGTCAGAGTAACACTTGTCATTCACACTACTTATAGAAACGCGCCCCAAGACTTCCAGAAGCACTAATTAAAATTAACGAAAGCTTCTCAAGGGGACTTGTCAAAGAAGTACATTTTGTCATTTGCTGTTTGAGAAAGGAAAACCAAATCTCCTCAAAGTTCGAGTTTTCCCGCTAAAATCTAAATCCAAACCACCTGCCTGCCACTAGCACTGTCGAACTGAGCCCAGATGCTCAGCAAGCAACTCATTAAGAGTTCCAATTTCGTCAATATAACACAACCATCGCAAGAACAAAACAAAACAAAACCTGATGGTAAAGGCAGAATGAAGTCTCTCACAGAGGTCAGAAAAGAAAGGGGCAAGGGAAAGTATCTTTCCTCTTTCCTAAGGACCGGAGAAAGGTGCAAGTCCCTACTGGTAATTACTTGATATATCGCTCCACTAGCCTTTCCTTTAACTCAGCCTGAATGAAAACACTCAAAACGAGAAAAATATTGAATGATATTACCCACCTCTAGCCCCAAAGAACCAAAGAACACTCTCACCCGGGACTCAGGTGGGCCTTTCTCACCTGGGCCCAGCAGAAGTCAGCCGTCCTCACGTAGACGCACTCTTCAGCAATACTCCTTGCGATTGGTTAAGTAGGAAGAGAGCGCTCAATCCTATTGGCCACGGGAGCGGTGATAGTCGGCAAGGAGGCGGGTGTTTGGGGCTAGCTCTGACGGGCCTGCCGCCTGAGTTCCCAGAGTTCCTATTGGGTCAACGCGGGAAGTTCCAAGATGGCGGCGGCGGCGACCTGTGGCACCGGCGCTGGGAGTACAGGATCTATAGGGGCTGCAGCATGCAAGAACAACGTCACCAGTTTCCAGAGGAAGAGTCCTAGAGCAAGCGGTACCGACAGCGGCTGTTCTCGACTGGTGTCCATCGCGGGCACACGACCGTCGGTGCGGAATGGACAGCTGCTGGTATCTACCGGGCTCCCAGCCCTGGACCAGCTCTTAGGTCGGTTCAGAACGGAGATTTGGGCTCAAAAGAGGGAAAACATAGGGAGGGCATCTGCCAGGGAAGCCACCCTAATCTCATATTTCTCTCTCACCCCTCAGCCTTCGAACTTGGAGAGAATAGTCCGGTTTGATAGAGATGGAGGGGAGGAAAGGTTACAGGGAGATTCCTAAACGCTGTTACTGCTCCCACTTTGTACTGTAGTTCTGGCCCACCAGCCTTTTCTAGGTTACGACGAGATCCCTACATGGGTTTATCTAGAAATACTACTAGTAAGGAGGAGTCATTAATATTTGGAGACGGTTTGGCCTTCAACTCCAGGATCCCCTCCTGGTCTCTGATTGCACCATTCTGCCAACCCCGGGTAGCTCGTGGTTTCGCCTTTCCTACAAAAGTTTGTATCATTGTGAGAGATGGGTTTCATTAGAAAATGCTGAAAAAAAGTAACTTCCCTTCTTTCACCGCCAGGCTGCTTATCTCCTGGTTCTGAATCTTTAAACAAACTCTGTTGGCTTTAAGAGAATGGATGTGAAACATTTACGTGGGTACAAAGTAGTTAAAAGCCTGTTGTTGATATTGATGGTCATACTAATATCTGCGTTAAATATATTTGTATTTATTTTGGTCCATTTTTTCTCTGTATATTTTGCCTCCCAGAGTTAATTGCGAACGATATGTTTAAAGTTAATTCGCATTTTAATGAGAAAAGCCCAGTTCTTAGGCTTTCTTGTATAATCTCTGTAATTTTTCATGAGAAGCCTGCTGAAGAATAACTTGTTTCATAACTGTTATGTTGCAAAGATTGACCACATTAGATTGGTAAGACAGAGCTGCAGTGTTAATAGAGCTTATAAATTAGTTAATTCTTATCAGAATGTTGCTTCATTAAAATGGGTCTATGTTTATATTTCATAACTCTATATAGTATGTGATATGTGTCAGTTAAGTCTTGTACATTTTCATAAAATATTACAAATGTCATTGCCTGTTCTTGTACTACACTTGAAATTTCTCTCTGTATTTTTCCCCCTCAAGGTACTCTTCAGATAGGTTTAGTGCAAAGGAAATTGACAAGGCAAGCAGCCTTTGAAAAAGAGCACAGCTTCTTGCCTCTGTTATGTCATGTTCTTAACTGAATCCTGGTTATTTCTACACAAATTTACGTATTTTCACTTACTTGTTTCAAGTCTTGCCTTCCTAAATTGCATAGTACTGAAAACAAATGATCCGAAATATCTAGTTAGCAAATATTTATCTCAGTTTTTTTTTTTTTTTTTTCCCTGTTGAGCTTTACTTTGTATCATCCTATACTTGAATTTGAAGCTTGGAAGCTTTTCCTAGTCCTTACCTTCCCCCCCAACCCCCCCACATTCAGTGGGGATGTGGCACTTTATTCACTTGATCCTGAATCTCTTCAAACAAAAAGGTCAAATTTCTGACAGTATACCTTCAGTTTCTTATTAGAATAACAAAATTTGCCTAGCATAGTTCCTGGCACATAGTTGATTCTCATTAAGTTCTTGATTGAAAGAGAAATGTGTAGGAAAAAACCTGGACAAGAGATTATGAAAGAGGTAGGATGAGTTATGTGTGAGCTCTAGAAGCAGATACAGTGACATGAACAGAGTCATTAAAGCTAGAGACAGTGCAGGCTGATCTTTAGGCTTCAAATTTAGTGTTCTGCACTATGCTGTAGCTGTTAAAGTTTTGAGAACTTTTTTGAAGTGGCTTTAAGCATGTATTGAACCTAAGTAAGACTAATGATAAAGTATGTCTCTTAAAGCACCCACCAAAAAGTTAACCTAAAGCACCTTCTTGAGTGTTTCTACAGTGATATAAACTTGAACTGTAATTTAAAAATCTTCCAGAAATGCTTGCGAGGGACACTAGTATTTGATTGTAACAAGCTTATGCTAAATATTGGTGTTCGTTTAAGAAAATTGAAATAGATACTAGTTTGGGGATATTTTGAAATATGTTTTGCGTGTATGATTAATTCTCAAAGTGCACAGAAGAGGTTGTTATAATAGGAGTTAGTACATTTGGAATAATAAATATGTCCAGAAGTATTTTAGTTGTTGTGAATTTCTTTTTTTTTTTATTATTAATTTTTATTAACATATAATGTATTATTTGCCCCAGGGTACATGTCTGTGAATCTTCGGGCTTACACATTTCACAGTGTTGTGAATTTCTTAATGGCATTTTTGTATTTTTATTTTTTATTTTTTTGTATGGTTCTGTAGAGCAAATCCATTACATTTGTTTTTCATTAAAACATTATTTGGAAGTGAAACATTTGGCTGCTAATGTGTATACACCTAAATATAAGTAATTGAGATTATATTGTTGCTCTAAAATATTTGACTCAGATTGTGACAAGCCCAATATAACCATATTGTGACAAGATACAATGATAGCAGGATGTTATATCAGAATGATGAAATTATACTATGACATTGTGATTGTTGCCTAACATATTCTGTGTGGTTACTGTGAAACAAATATTGTATTGTCACTATCATGCAGTGCAGTGATATTTCACTATTGCCACTGTAATGTCAGTGTAATTTTAAGCATAGATTCAAAATATATTTAAGTATATTTTTGAATATTTCATACAGGCAAATTAAATGTTGGTCATTTGAAGATATGCTTGTATTTCCATTCCTACTCCCAAATGCTTTATGAATTTGACAATTCCCCATATCAGCATCTTATAAACATGATCTAATCATATCAAAAATTTTTGTTCCCACAACTTAAATTTTGTTAGATATTGATATACATTTCCCAGTTGGCCACATTGAAATTTTTAACTTCTAAGATTTTTCTAACTCACCTTCTCAACCCTGCCCTTCCAGGATATTTATGTTGTTATATGAGAACACTATATATACATGTCTCATTTCCCTTCTTCCAGGAATTGCCAAAAAGTTTACAGTAGATAAAGGATTCTGGCAGAATTTCTTCTTTTTCTAGCGTGAAAGGTATAACTCATCTTAGGATCATATTGTTTAACCTGAGGGAATTCTCTCCCAGACTCACCCTTCAAAAACGTACTTTAAGGAAGGGTGATTTCTCAGGTTTGACTGGCGTAATTAATGTGCTGTTTAGAACTTACTCAATTTTGACAGTCAAGTGAACAGAAGATAGGGATTTGAGATAAAGAATAGTCCAGGAAGAATACTCCAAAGGAGCTTGCTAGTAGCTGCCATTTTCAACGCTAATGTCAAAAAGTAAATATTGGTGGGCTTATTTCCTTTGCTCTAGTATATCTCAATTAGAATGTGTGATGTATGTTGAGTTTGGACTATATATTAAAAATAATCCTTATTTTTATGGTTATGATAGTTTAACTACTGATAGCTATACATTTAAGGAAAATGTAGCTTATTCATTTGTATTGATACATAAAATTGTTTCATGTAATTTAATCTATAGAGCCCTTCTCACTGTTAATATCTTTTTTATTTTGTTTCCTATATTTGCCCAGCTAATAGTTGTGATAATCAAGAGTTGTCAGGATGTTTCTACCTCCCAGAGAGAGAAGAAAAAGTAGACTTGTTAATGAAATAAACTGCAGCTTAATTTGAGGCATAGCATTAATTAAATAGTTCAGGACATTGCTATGAACAAAGGAAAGAATATGAACTTTTTCTACATTGCATTTTCCCTAAAATGACCTATAATTTTATACAAAACTATTCCTTTATAGAAAGGACTGCTGTAAATGACTGTTGTCTTTTCTGACTTTTATTTCCTGTCCTTTTTACTTCCTCTTAACTTTGAAAAAGGAGAGGCCCTTATAAAGAAAGGTATCATTTCTGGGTCATTATATTCTAATATATTAATTTAACCTTGCTTACCCAAAATTTATAGCTTAACTAGAGATCTGCTTTGGGAAGTGTATGGGGATTGAATTTTCTCTCTTTAATATTATTATCTGGGGTTTCTGGCTGGCTCAGTTGGTAGAGTATGTGACTCTTGATCTCAGAGTATTAATGAATTTTTTAATCTAAAGGTCTATTAACATGAGCTTTGGTTGAATATATCATGTCAAGATATCCTGTCATGGTTGGTTCCTGAAGCTTTTTATTTTTTTGATGAGTATGTGGCTACAAACCTATTCAAACTTATTCTAGTTTAAAATACAGTTAGACCCACAGTATATCAAGTGAGATATATCAAAATACTTTATGCAAAGGTATTTTAGGGAAATGTGAGGTCTCATCACCCTGATATTTGGAAGAAAAGAGGAACTTTGCTGACATATATGTATATATGTACATTTCAAATCATTTTCCCTCACACACAATAAAAGCTTGATTTTCAAAATAGTTAATGAAGTGGCTTCATCTTATTCCCCATGACCAACCTTTGAAATGACTAACCTATACTTAAGCCATCCAAATTTAAGTCTAGGGAATTTACATGATAGAGCCCTTTAGAAAAAAAAGATATTTGCCTTTTTGGGGTGGTTTTTTTTTTTTGGTTTTTTGTTTTTGAAGATTTTTTTTTTATTTGACAGAGAAACACAGCGAGAGAGGGAACACAAGCAGAGGGAATGGTAGTGGGAGAAGCAGGCTTCCCGCCAAGCAGGGAGCCCGATGCGGGGCTCGATCCCAGGACCCTGGGATCATGACCTGAGCCGAAGGCAGACACTTAACAACTGAGCCACCCAGGCACCTCGATATTTGCCTTTTTGTAAGAGAAGTTCTGATAGTATATTCAAAAATCTGATTAAAGTCATTAAAATGTCCTCATTTTATGTTGTTTTGAGTAATGTTCAAATTTTCCAAACTTCAGAAATTGTGTGTACATAAGATTTAAAATTTAATTGAGTGGCATTTCCTGAATTATCAAAAACTGGATTATTTGAATCATTCTTACAGAAAATTACCTTCTTAGTGTATTCTCATTTGTATAATTCTTTGCTTAACTAGTTCATCAATGGGAAGTATTTTAATTCTTACTATTATAAAGATCACTATTTATCAAATAATGGCTTATCTTTAATGATTTGTTCTAATTAGAAAATAAATTGCTAGAGTAGTAACAGCTCTAATTGAGTACCTCTCTGAGCCAGAAACTTGAGCTAGGTATCATTTCATTTAATTGGTAAATTCTTCTGGAACTGTTCTTATCATCCACCTGTGAACGACATCCACAAAAAATCTTCAATTCTGTATCTAACTATTCCAGTTGTAGGCCTCATATATTTGAGGGTACATGAATGGAGACCCAGGGATGTTTAGAGAAGAAATGTAAATCTTTCCTATAAGAAATAGGTTAAGGAAAGAAAAATGTAACTTTTTAATAGTACCTGCTCTAGGCTAGACACTGCAGTATCTGTTATGTGCCTCTATTAGTTTGTCTTAAATATACACAGAATGGTGATTAGGCATTTCAGTGCTTGTTTTTGCATTTAAGAGAGAAATAAGGAACTGGAAAGTAACTTAAAATGCTCAAAATACATTAATCAAAAAAAATTAAGTGCTCAAAATGGATTAAAAAATTAGTAGTAATTTATATGAAGCACAAACTATGAAAGTAGACATTTAACCTAATGTTATCTCAGAGAAAATCTTTTTGCTCAGTTCTTTTACGGTTGCTATCATCCTATATATTTCAGTTTATTTGACTCTTTTAGTTAGAACAAAATTTGAAGTTATCCTGTGTAGTCTGGTATGGCTTTAAATGCTATATTGAAAGAACCTATCTAATGTGAAATTAAAATATGTGTTTAGTGCTATAACAAATCCACCTAAACATAAAAATGTTTATTTTATATATATATATAAAAATATATAAAGTGCTAGTTTATTTTTAAAATCTTCTCTAACAATTTTAAATGTTCTACTTAGAGTCATAAAGTCACCAACTGTTGCACTGTATTCTATGTTCATGTATGTTACCAAATATCAAACTCTTTGAAACGTAACATTTATGTATATTTGCAAGGCAAAAAGTAAACACTATCAAAGGAAACTTTCATACTAAGTTTTTCTGTATAATGTTTGCCACTACAAAATTTGTTGGAGGAAAAGTTCTTTATTGACATTCTAAATATTTCTTGGGGCACCTGTGTGGCTCAGGTCATGATCCCCGGTCCTGGGATCGAGCCCCACATCTGGCTCCCTACTCAATGGGGACCTGCCTCTCCCTCTGCCGCTCCTTCTGCGGTGCACTCTCTCTGTCAAATAAATAAATGAACTCTTTCAAAAAAAAATATTTATTTCACAGTTTTATGCACCAAAACCAAAATACGCTGGTAGGATTGTCTTCAAATGTCCAACAATTTTGAGTAGTTTCTTTTTAAATTACTTTAAATACATTTCATTCTTTTATATATGTATTTCATTCTTTTTTAAGTGAATTTGCTAGTATTATTTATAACAAATAGTAGTACTTTACAGATATTTTTACAAATGTTGCACAAAATATTTATACTCAAAAGTCTTTTCAGTGTAGTTCTAGTTTTCTACAAGTTGATTTTAAATTGATTTTTATTGAATCACTGTTTGAGTTATATGCTCATGACTGTACCGCCCTAATTCAGATATTCAAGAGAACATTTTCTGCTATTATTAAAAATGTATTTTGTGATTGTGACTTTTTGTTTGAAATTATGAAAATATTGTTTATTTTAAAATCTAAATATATTTGAGAGTATGTCCAGTCTTTGTGTATGTTATTCATATGGAAAAAAAGAATTACTTTTAATTAACAGTTTTTTCCCCCAAGGCTTACTAAATTTGAGTGTAAATACTAAAGTGGAATTTCTGTTATAATAACCTTTCCTATGTTGTACTTCTGTAGTATTAAGTTACTGTGAACATTTAGGTCTTGGCTATTGAGTTAATTTATTAACAAGTACTAAATGTAACATTATTGGGACACGTAACCACAGTTATGTTGAATGCTGCATGGTCCTATCACAGGAGAAGAGAGGATAGTACAGTATATTATGAAAGTAATTGTAATGTGTAGTGTGTAATTACATATAATATGTAATTATTTCATAATAGCACCTTAAGCAAAGTATTGCAAAGGTAATTAAAATGTTGTTCTCATCTGCAATTTTAAAGTTAGTGAAGTAGTTGTCCTTGATAAAGCTTAACTTTTATGCTAAAGATAATGTGTATGAAAGGGTAGATTAATTTTCTTCTTGGTTTTGTTTCATTTCCAGGTGGAGGTTTGGCTGTTGGAACAGTTCTTCTAATTGGTTAGTATAGCACACACACTTTGTTCTTCCTGATTAGAGCTTTCTATTGTGCATAATGATTTTATGGGTTTGCCTATTCTGATATTAAATATATAACTTTCTATAAGAGGGTAAATTAGAAAGGAAATGGCATTAAATTTTAATTTAAATTCAAATGTTGACCTGAACTTGGAATAAATGAAGCAAGTATACCTGAAAATATAGCTCTGGTAATTTAAAAATGTTCACAGTGCATTGTCCTCCATTTCTTTTTAAAAAGGTTAAAATTAATGTCAATTGATTTTTATTTTTTGGAACATCTCTGTATGTAAGTGGGATTATTATAGTGGTTCATTTGCGAAGTCGATGTACCAATAAGTCCATTGTACATATATCATACATTTTTATTATTATTTTCTTATTGAAAGAACAGTAACAGACTGATAAAGCATGTTTTTGTTCATCTTTAAGTGCCAGTAGTTTTTTTTTTTTTTTAAAGATTTTATATATTTATTTGACAGAGAGAGATCACATGTAGGCAGAGAGGCAGGCTGAGAGAGGAGGAAGCAGGCTCCCCGCTGAGCAGAGAGCCCGATGCGGGGCTCAATCCCAGGACCCTGAGATCATGACCTGAGCTGAAGGCAGAGGCTCCAACCCACTGAGCCACCCAGGCGCCCAAGTGCCAGTAGTTCTTAATTATACATACATAATCCTATTTGCCTTATTGTTTAGTTTAGATTATAGAATCTGGAATTGAAATAAACCTTGGCAGTTACATAGTCAAAAGTTCCCAAATAGCCATTAATCACTTTTCCATCATTGTTGACAGTATCAAATAATTTGAATAATACAGATTATATAATTTAAAGGGCTCACTACTTCACAAAACAATGTATGATTACTTAAATTATTAGAAAATTATTTTTTTTAAGGTTTTATTTTTTTGAGAGAGAGAGAGTGAGAGAGCAAGCACAAGCAGGGGGACTTGCAGGGGGAAAGGGAGAAACAGACTCCCCGCTGAGCAGAGAGTCCCATGTGGGGCTCAATCCCAGCATCCCAGGATCACAGCCTGAGCCAAAGGCAGACACTTAGCCAACTGAGCCACCCAGGTGCCCCAGGAAGTTCTCTATAGTAATGTTTAATCTATATAATTTAATAAATTTGTTGTTTCTAATTTTGTTCTCTGATTTAACTTGCATACTTTTTCACATGATGCTTTTTTTTTTTAATGCCTGCAGTAGAGCACAGAGTAGGGTACATTCTCCCTCCATTTTCTTTCTTTTTTTTTTAAATTTTTTTTATTAACATATAATGTATTATTTGCCCCAGGGTACAAGTCTGTGAATCATCAGGCTTACACATTTCACAGCACTCACCATAGCACATACCCTCCCCAGTATCCATAATCCAGCCACCCTATCCCTCCCCCTCACCCCTCAGCAACCCTCAGTTTGTTTCATGAGATTAAGAGTCTCTTATGATTTGTCTCCCTCCTAATGCCATCTTGTTTCATTTTTTCCTTCCCTACCCCCCACAACCCCCCACCCTATTCTGAAATTCCTCATATCAGAGAGATCATATGATAATTGTCTTTGATTGACTTATTTCACTCAGCATAATACCCTCTAGTTCCATCCACATCGTTGCAAATAGCAAGATTTTGTTTCTTTTGATGGCTGCGTCGTATTCCATTGTGTATATGTATGTGTGTGTGTATGTGTGTGTGTGTATACATATATATACCATATCTTCTTTATCCATTCATCTGTTGATGGACATCTAGGTTCTTTCCATAGTTTGGCTCTTGCTTCACATGACACTCTTTAAAGTGTTTGAAAATATTACCTCAAATCTTCTTTAAATAAAATAAACACAGTTTCTTAAGCTGTTTTTTATGTGTTGTGGCTTTCACATTCCTCACTCTCCTGGTTGTTCTTTTCTCATACCAATTAGACTGGTGGTGTCTCTTCAACTGTGCTCACAACTTATACTCAACATATTGAGACTATAAAATGTGATAATCTAGACAGAATTATTATTTCTTGGCACCAATAAACTTATTTTATGTTCATTGACTTCTCTTAAGGTAGCAATGAAATGTGTTACTCTGCCCCAGGAATGCAAAGTGGTGGTGTTTAAAATTTAGTATGTACATAAGCATTTTTCTGTTAAATGAAGCTCTATCTAGAAAACTCAAGAGATTAGTAGTATGTCTTATTCCCCATCTCTGCTGTATAATTAAAGAGTAATAATAATAGTGAGAGCTGCCCTTTTCTTACTATGGATTAGTATTGTGCTAAGTGTTTTATTCTATTTATTATTTATTTGAGAGAGAGAGAGCACAAATAGGCCGAAGGGGAGGGAGAAACAGGCTCCCCCCTAGGCAGGGAGCATATCGCAGGGCTCTATCCCAGGACCCTGAGATCATGACCTGAGCCAAAGGCAGAGGCTTTAACCCACTGAGCCACCCAGATGCTCTATGCTAAGTGTTTTACATATGATTTTTCCTTTAATATAACAACCTTGTAAGTTATTACATATAATCCATAATATCCCCATCTTATACTTTAACAAATAAGGCTCAGAGGGATGAAGTAACTTTCCCATTATGACACAGTGAGTGAAAGAACTAGGATTTGAATTCTGATATGACTGAAAGGACATGTTTTTTTTATAACTGCTCTATAGCTTTCTTACATGCTTCATTTAATAGCCATAAACAGTAAAATAGGAGCTTTATACCTTTTTAGAAGAAAATCTTAAGTAGTAAAGTAAGCCTATGTTTGTACAGTTTGTTGTTTTTTTTTAATAAATTTTCAAATTTCTAAACTTGAAGGAGCCCTTATTTAATTAATTCACAATAAGGATAAAAGTTGTAGCAATGCCAAAAAATTCTTTTTTTCTAAGAAAACAAACTGGTGGTTGCCAGAAGAGAGGACGGTGGTGGGGTGGGGGAAATTAAAATGGATGAAGGGGAGTGGGAGGTGCAGGCTTCCAGTATGGAAGGCATTCATCACAGGGATGAAAGGTAGAGCATAGGAATTGTAGTCAATGATATTATAATAGGGTTATATGATGACTGATTGTAGCCCCCTATCAGGCTCCAGCTTGGTGGGAAGTCTGCTTGGGATTTTCTCTCTCCCTCTCCCCCTTCCCCTGCTTATGTATGTGCAACTTGTACAGTAGATGAAGTCTGCCTTAAAAAATGGTTCAATAGTTCCAAATATAAACCAATTATGGAGATTTAAAGTCAGTGGATAGGAGCATAGGGCATTACTATATTGTTCATCACTCAAAGATTTTTTTTTTATTCCAGAAGTTAAAGAAAATTAAAGCATGAAGATGGTTTGCATTAATAGATTTTCATTAGAATGGCAATTCTTTAACCATTTCTCTTGAAATAGATTACTCATTTAGCAAGGCAATTGTGTGCATAAGTGTGTGCGTGCACAGGGGCGCCTGGGTGGCTCAGTCGTTAAGCGTCTGCCTTCGGCCCAGGTCAGATCCCAGGGGCCTGGGATCGAGCCCCGCATCGGGCTCCCTGCTCTGCGGGAAGCCTGCTTCTCCTGCTACCATTCCCTCTGCTTGTGTTCCCTCTCTCGCTGTGTTTCTCTCTGCCAAATAAATAAAATCTTTAAAAAAAAAAAAAAGTGTGTGCGTGCACATAGGTGTGGGCTTACAGAACAGTGTATTTACAGTTTCAGTAGCAATGGAACTATGAAATCTAGACATAGTGAACACTGCCAGAAACCCAGAGTAGGTCCATTTTAGACCTTCCAAATACAGCAAGATAAATGAATATGAATTTATAACAGGTCATTCTCAATTGAATAACTGATTTACTTAGAAAATCAAAGACTTTTCCTAAAACATGTTTCATTCTTTAGTACTGGACTAGGTTTTGAGATGTTTATATTTAAATTGCTTTCTGACAGTTTGGCACAAAGGTAAATTTAGGACATCTAAAGTGAAGGAATAGCATAAATATTTAAAGTTTATACAGCTTCTTTTAAAATAAAGGATCTTAATCTGTTTGCAGCAAAATTGAGCCTCAAAAGGTTTAATAGAAGTTGTCAGTCATTAAAATCCAAGTTATGTGGCATTTATGAGTGCATTATTTTTAAATTAATCTCTTATGTTAATTATATCATTTTAGTTCAGAAGTAGGAAATAAATGATACACTGTTAGACTATTACAATTAGCTAAGTGTTAACTTTTGTATTAGTTACTTATTACTGTGTAACAGTATTAACACTTAGTTTTTAGAAAAACACATTTATTATCCCATGATTCCTGTGGGTTGGGAGCCCAAGCACAGCTTATCAGGGTCCTCTGCAAGCCATCTAAAGGCTTGGCAGGGAAAGGATCTGCTTTCAAACTCACTTGGTTGTCGGCAGCATTCAGTTCCTTGCTGCCTGTCAGTTGCAGCTGCGACATGGCATCTTGTTTCTTCAAAACCAATGAAGAAGAACGTGTCTCAACACCGACATTACGGTCTTATGTAATAGGAAGGGTGACATCCCGTTACCTTTGCCATATTCTTCTGGTTAGAAACATGTCACAGCTTACACACACACTCAAAAAGAGGAGATTTTATAAAGGCATGAATACCAGGAAATAGGAATCGTGGGGTTCACCTTAGAATCTGCTACTCTTTTTACAATTTCAATTTGTTATTATTTCATGTAATAGCAACAACTAAGCACTCTCAATATATCTTTCGCAGGATATTATTATATTTTCTCATTGGTTACCTTCAGCCTTTTTGAAATCACAGTTATATATTTTCTTCTACACCATGTAATAAATTCTAAGCATTTTCCTTATTATGCATGAGTTGGCAAACTATAGCCTGTGGTCCAGTGACCTATATATAAATAAAGTTTTATTGGAGCACAACCATGCTTAATTATTTATACATTGTCTATGGTTGCTTCTGTAGTACAGGTGCAGAGTTGAGTACTTTCAACAGAGACTATACAGTTCACAAGTCTGAGAAACTTATTTTCCCACTCTTTAAGAAAAAGCTTACAAATGGCTCTTTTGTATTCTGTATTTTTCTTAACTTATTTTATGATAGTACAACTTGTTGAAAGATTGATATAGGACAGACTGGTATCCATGCAGTTCTTTAGTAAAATCACCTGACCTTTTGTCCTGAAGCATCTAAGCACCTACAATGTGTTGAGCACTGCTAGGCAGTATAAATCTTGGATTTTACCCTTTCTGCACTTAAACTGGATGTTGATTGCACATGGAATATATATGAACAGTATGTATTTAATAAACATGTTTTTGCAGTTGTAAGAAGAGGTATAGAAAAGGCTTAAATTGAATCAAACTATGGGTAGAAATTGAGGGGAAATGAAAAGAGAAAAGTACTCCTATGGAAAACTCTATAACAAATGCACTAAAGTGGGTATCAACACAGTATACTTATGTAGTAAAGAAGCAAAGTCTCTTCTAAGATAGAGATTATTTATTTAGAATTAAGCAGAGGGAAAGTTTGGCTTCCTTCCCCTGCGTCTCTTGCCTCAACTACCTACTTGTAGAATTCAAATTGTAAAACTTCAGAACCTTAGACCAGCTTCTCAAATTGTAGTGTGCAGAGATGAAGCTGTTTACTTTTCATCCAGCAGAGGACTCCTGGGATTTTTGTTTGTCTAACTTTATGGCCAGCTAAAATCCATCATGCTTTAAGTTTTTGTTATCTTTGGTCATTGTCCAAGAATTAAGCTATTCTAATGATCTTTTCCGTTACTTTTATCTCTGTAATACCCTTTTTTTCTCTGTATATTCAATTTCCTGTTCTTCTTATCTCTTCTAAATCTTTCCAATTTGCTTTGTATAATACCTATTTCATGTGAAACAAACTCTAATGTCTTAAATATTATCATTAAATATTTTATTGAAATATATAACATTTATTGAGGATTTACTGTGTGCTGGGTATCATGCTAAGCCCTTGACATGTGTTTTATCATTTAGTTTCATAGCAATCAGAGGAAATGTCTGTATTTTACAGGAGACTGGAATTTTGAGAGAAGCCAAGTAACTTGCCCAAAGTCACACACCTTGTAACTAAGATTTGCAAGCAGGTTTCTCTGACATTAAATCATCATTTTATACTAAAACATGATAATTTAAAGTTTTTTTCCAAAGTGAGATTTATACCTTTGGCTTTTCTACCTTTTATATCATCTCACTGCTGCTATTTAGTGACTTCTTAGTTATTTCTACCATTTATTGGAGAACTTCATGATCTCCAACCTCAAGTAAGCTCATCATTTACCACTGAACTTTTGTATCTGTCATCACCTTTTCGTTCTCAATAACTTCAGTGGCTGTTTAAAGCCTTCTTGTCCTGAAACATCCAACATTACTACTTTCTCCCTCATTTTCTCAGATAACTTGCAGTATTTCACATGGGAACAGTAGTCTCTTCAGATGAGAACTCACCCAAATTCCCACTGTCAAACTTCAGTACTTACCTCTGCCCATACATGAGAAGATGTCCTGTTTGAGAATCATCCTTTCACCTGGACATTAGATTAGATTTTTCCTCCTTCCACCTTTCCAAGGAGTGGCAATATCAATTTTCTCTTCTTTAACTTCCTCTTCTTTTTTAGTTCTTCCCTGTGTGTATTTAAACATGCTCAATCTGTTTTCAAGCCTTATTTCCTTTATAAAGGGGAAAATTATTTGTCCTTAATCCCACTCCTCTATCCCTTTTTCTCTTCCCTTTTATAGCCAGGCCTCTTTAGTCTATACCTTTTAATTCATTTTCATGATATTTCGGTCATTCCTCAGTTTACTTCAGGCAGTAGAACATCACTGAAGCCACTTTAGCCAGAGACATTAGTGACCTTCTGATGGCTAACCCAAGAAATACTTCTCAGGTCTCTTCCTTCTAGATCTTTGCAACAGTTGATATGGTTACTAACTCTTTTCCTAAAGTACTCTCTTCCTTTCGATCTGTTAAAACATTCTCTTCTCATTTTCCTTCTACCCCTCTGCTTTTGTTTTTTAAGACTCCTTTGCCTCTATTTAAAATACTGGTATCCTTTTCCCTCTTTTATTGCTACATACTCTCCCTGGGAGGTCTCAGTTCCTGCCATAACTAAAATGACTGGGGGGGGGGTCATTTTATGAAAGTGAACAATAATTTCTAGTCATTGCTACATACACAGGATCCACAGAGAAATGCAGAGATCATATTCAACTCTCTGTTCAATATTTTCTCTGGAATATCTTACAGGCTCCTCAAAGTTAATGTGTCTAGAGCTGATCTTCCCTTATTTCCAAATTCTACCCCATTCCTCCAAATTTGTCCCTCTTCCTGTGATTCCTGGATTATTCAGTCTACTGAGTGGCGCATGCCAGAAACCTGAGTGATATACTTATTTTTCACACTATTCACATCCAGTAATCTTTAAATCCCAAGGTTTTTAACCTTCTAAATATTTTGAAATTCTATGTACTTCTTTCTATTCTTGCTGCTGTGACCCTAATCCACAAATCTCACTAACATTATTATAACAGCTTCTGAGGTTGCTTCCAGTGTTTTCTTACTTCAGTTCATTTTCATACTATAACTAGAATGAACGTTCTGATATAAAATCTAATCATGATATATACATGAGACCTTTCTGTGCTCTCTATTGATCTTAATATAAGGTCCATGCTCTGTAATCTAGACTATAAAGCCTTTAATGATCTACCACTGCTGATTCTCTTCAGCTTTATCTTTTCTCATGCTTTCACCTCTTTCCTCAAGCCATCTGTCCATCACGAAGTTACCCCCCCCCCCCCCCCCCCCCCCCCGTAGCAACCCTTAGTTTGTTTCCTATGATTAAGAGTCTCTTATGGTTTGTCTCCCTCTCTGGTTCCGTCTTGTTTCATTTTTTCCTCTCTTCTCCTATGATCCTCTGCCTTCTTTCTTAAATTCCACATATCAGTGAGATCATATGATGATTATCTTTCTCATCCTAACTCTTAATCATCCCTTAGTTCCCCACTTAGATGCTCTCCAGAAAGACTTCTTTAATTGTTGCTTTCCTTACCCTCAGTCCCACTTAGTATTCCTCCTGTATACTTCTGTAGTATTCTTTATTTACTTTATATCATGGCATTAATATACTTTTTTGAAAATACCTGATCATGTATCTTATTCAGTAAACTGTAAACTCTGTGACCATGGGAAGGTCACAATGAATACATGCTCGTAGGAAGGAAGGAATGCTGTGAAAGCCTGGCTAGAAAAAGTTACTTTATAGTGATGGTAGTCCTGGAGTATTTTGAGCAATGAAGAGATATTATGAAGGATGCACGTCAGGAATAAAGTAAAAACTTGAAGTGATGGGAATACTCATTACTGTCATCAAAACAAGAGATGATATTACTACACTTTTGAGACTTTAAACCATAAATTTACTACCATATTTTGATATAACAATGCTACATAACTTGTCTATTTCTGCATTTCATTATGTATATTGGATTCTAAATGTCTCCCTAGCCATGCTTAGATTGCTCTGATAAAACATTTCCCTACATATTTCCTCTTTTAATAGGTCTGTCCCAAGAATGTTGATTTCTACCTCTGTGCCTTTTTTTAAAAGATTTATTTATTTGTGAGAGAGAGAGAGAGAGAGAAAAAAGGAGAGTGGGGGAGGGGCAAAGGGAGAGGGAGAAGGAAAGAAGCAGACTCCCCATTGCTTACGGAGACTCCTGTGGGGCTCCGTCCCACCATGCTGAAATCATAACCTGAGCCAAAATCAAGAGTTGAAGGCTTTACTGATTTTGCCACCCAGGTGCCTCTTTACTTTTGTGCTTTCTAAATGTATAGTAGATAAAGGAGAGACAAGAGGTAAGATGATTCCTGGATGTTTGGCCTGAGAAGTTAGTACCATTAGAAGTTTGGAGTTAGTACCATTAGGTAAAGTCGGAAAAGGAAGAGAAAGAGCAAATATTGAGGTGAAGTATGAATTCAGTTTAAACATAGTGAATTTTAGGAATATTAAATTTAGGCTAGAGAAAAATATTTGGGATTTCTCAACATTATTTGACTAATATTTTATTCAATGGATGTTTTGTTTAAAGTCATTCCTAGGCATGTATTAGAATGCCCAGGTTTACAGACCCTGAAGGATCCAAGATGAACTTTAGGGGCCTGTTAATTCCCTGAAATTATATGTAAATTTGTGTATGACCGTATATTTCTGGAATAACACATAATTTGCATCAGATTCTCAGAGTGGTCTGAGACTCCGGGAAAGACTAAGAACAACTACAGTAAAAAGAAAAGCAAGTCAAGGGGTGCCTGGGTGGCTCAGTGGGTTAAAGCCTCTGCCTTCAGCTCAGGTCATGATCTCAGGGTCCTGGAATCGAGCCCGGCATCAGGGTCTCTGCTCAGCAGGGAGCCTGCTTCCCCCTCTCTCTCTGCCTGCCTCTCTGCCTACTTGTGATCTCTCTCTCTCTGTCAAAAAAATAAATTAAAAAAAAAAAAAAAGAAAAGCAAGTCAAAATCTAAAGCAAAAACACAGCAGTCTTTAAGGGCTAGATAAAGGAAAATAAGCCCATGAAAGAAGTTAAGAGCATAGCCTCTGGAATCAGCCTGCCGGGGTTCAAATCATGGCTCTGCTATTTACTAGCTGTGTCACATTAGGGAAGCTGCTTGCTTTCCCTGTGCTTTGTTTCCTTACATGTAAAATAGGGATTAACGACATTTGTCTTACAACTTATTATGAGGATTAAATGAACTAAGGCATGAGAAGTGCGTTGCACCATGTTTAGCATATAGTTAGTGGTCAAGATTAGCTATTTGTTATTTTTAACAGGATGTTAAGTACCTCAGAATTGATGACTATAGTCCACAGTGAGAAAAAAAAGGCAAAGGGGCAAAGGTTTAAGTTCCCCCTTCCCTGCAGTTGGGATTAAATATCTTCTTGCAGGCCTAAAGGTCTACCACAACATCACCATCACCACGATTACCAACCATCATAGGACTGGAGAGAGCAGAAGTGCAACATTCAAGTTCAAAAATGATCCCTTACTCAGGCAAGTAAGGGGATACAATTCCCAAGGGTATTAGACAAGAGACTGAAGATGCAGAGACTGGCATCCATGTTTCTCAGCCGACTTGCTAAACTTCTGAACCTGTAAGCCCATCAGTGAGTAGTACATGGTAAGAGTCCTTGGGGGAAGGCTGCCTTAAATCTCCTACAATTTGTCAGCATTCTTGACAACACTGTTTTGTGTTTGGTGTAGAAAAGGGAGGGAGGTTTGTTGGGATAGATTGTATAAACAGCTGAAATAGTAATGATAGCAATAGCTAACATTTCCAGAGCAGAAGTTGAATATGAATTACTGGCCAGCCCCTCCAAAACCTAGATTCCACCTCAGAAGGGTTTTTCAATGACAGATATGACCACAGTGAAACTGAACACCACCCACAAAAACCACGCTCACCACCTACATGGAAACCACTGTAACTTCATAGGCTGCAAAGCAGCAGGCTTAAATATTAAATAGTCTAGATCATAGTGAGGCTAGGGACATCTCTCCCTAACCAGACAGCCAATTATGTAAGTTGATCACTGCCACTTTTTTCCCCCTGCTCTCCCAACAATAGATCTAGGACTTGGAAAGAAGACTTATAGGAAGAGGTATTTTAGAACCTTCCTTTCCTTTAGAACCCCTCTGTCTCAGGACACCTGGGTGGCTCAAGTGACTGCCTTCAGCTCAGGTCATGATCCCAGGGTCCTGGGATCTAGTCCCACATCAGGCTCCTTGCTCAGTTGGGAGCCTGCTTCTCCCTCTGCCTCTGCCTCTGCCTGCCGGTCTGCCTGCTTGTTTTCTCTCTCTCTCTCTCTCTCTCTCTCTCTCCCTCTGACAAATAAATAATAAAATCTTAAAAAAACAAAAACAAAAAAAACCCTCTGTCTCATTAAGACTTTCAAGCCACAAGTCTTAGTCTGCACTAACGGGCGTGGAAAAGCTTTTTACTGAATGTTAAAGTTTTAAACTTGACTGTTCCAAGTTTTAATAACTGAAACTGGTGAGAAATCATTGAATTAGCTCTAGATGTCAAGAGATGAGAAAAGGAAGATTTGACATAGCATACGTGAAAGTAGTGACTGGAAAAATTAAATAGAACCATTTCATATTTAGTTACAAAGAACTGAGAGCTCTCTAAAAACCGTTTACATATATAAAGAATGTCTAAAGTAACAGGCCAATTGGGCACAAAAAGTGTCTTAAAAGTAGGGGATATAAGTGAAGAGGGAGAGTGTAGTTCCAAGAAGAAATTTGTCTGTGGTAATAGCTGCAGTAGACAAATAAAATAAGATAAAGATTTTAAAGTGTCCAAGAAAGTGGACAATTAGAAAGTCATTAGTGGCTTTAATAGCTTTCTCAGCACAATGAAAGGGGCAGCTCCTTTGTACTTTGATATTAAGGAAAAATTGATATTCCTGTTGTTTCTATCCATTAGGCTTCATTCACCTCTTGTGTGATTCCATTTATGTATGACAGCCCATCAAATATTTAAAGACAGCTCTCTTGCATCCCTTGGGTCTCTTTTTCTTTAAATTAAATATCCCGTTTCTCATGCTTTTAAGTTCTTTCACTATCTGGTCACTTCATTCTGAATATACTTTAGTTTCTCTAAGTCCTCAAATGAAATACACTCTCGTCAGTTTGGTCCACTACTGTAGAGTAGACTTGGACAACCATCTCTCAACCTAAGAATTAGACTGTTAATTCAGACCAGAACTATATTTGCTTTTTGGCAGTTCTGTCACATCATTTATCATTTTTGCTTTCCCAGTGTTACAGGGATTCAATAAATACATTAATTAAATGCTTAGTGTACAACTTTAAAATTTGTTTCACAAAAATGGTGATTTTCAGCTTGAAGAGCTTAGGTTTTTAACTAATCCCTAAATAGGCAATCTTCTTGTGAGTTTCACCTACCTCATAGGAGTCTTTGAAAAAATCCGGTCAATAACTACTGTTATTGTAAAGACTGTGCACACATGTATGTGTGAACATGTGCATGTGTGCGCATTGGAGTGTGTTTTCAGTGAAACTACAGTAGATCTGGCGGATTTACAAGACAAATAGATTTTTTATTTTTTCCTTAATTATACAAATATTTACTAGATGTATAGTATGTACCTACTACAGCAGTATAGCAAAAAGATGAATTCTCTGCCATGAGGATCTTTTAGCTTGATGGAGAAATTTCAGCATGTCTATTAAATGCTGCTGTAGGAGTTAAGAAGATGCTCCAGGGCACTCTGATCATCTCACCCAGCCTTGAGGAAAGCTTCTCCAGAGATGAGCTTACCTATTTTGGGTCTGGGAGGATTTGAGGAAACTAGCTAGCCAAAAAGGTGAAATAATTTATGCAAAGGTCCTGATTTAAGATGTAATATGGCTACTGGAGATAGTAATTTAAGCTATGAGTGTAGATAAGATCACTAGGGATTGTATGTAGGTAAAAGAAAAAAGTTCTAAGTCTCACTCATTTAAAACATAGGTAGAAAAAGAGAAATTCTGCCGTCTAGTTTATTGTCACTCTTCATTAGTGATAAAGCACTCATTTAAAAATAAAAAAAAGATTGATTTTTTTGAGAGAGAGAGCATGAGTGAGGGGCAGAGGAAGAGAGAATCTCAAGCAGGCTCCACGCTGAGCACGGAGCCGGCAGGGGCTCATCTCATGACCCTGAAATCACAACCTGAGCCAAAACCAAGAGTTGGACGCTCAACCAACTGCACCAGCCAGGAGCCCCCCACTCAGTATTTT
>CM053613.1:21895958-22017890 GCA_028646535.1 Procyon lotor | reverse complement strand
GAGTAGCACGTGCACATGCTTCAGAGGCATTGCTGCAGTTTAACGATCTAAACAATCACAACCTGTGCAGCTTGTCCTTCAGGGAGGTATGACCAATCACAGACCAGCATGCCTCACGGCCCCTTGTCGAGCCCATTCTCTAGCGCCCGCTTTCCGCCCATTCGGGCAGGGGTCACGAGTCCGGGCTCAACAGGTCCCTCTAGCAGCTAGCCAGCGGCTGACCACAACTAAAAAGTTGTTAAAGAAGCATCGTGTCCTTTTATAGGGAGATGACGGTGTTACATCACTTTTAACACCAATATTTTTCTTTATACACATTTTGTGGCAGAAACCACACAGATTATGTAGACCACGTGCGAGGATTTAGTTCTTTCTCTCAAGACCAATGAGAAATCACTGAAAAGTTTTAAGTAGGGAAGTGACATGATTGGGTTTGTATTTCTAAAATGTCACTACTAAATTGGAGGACTAGAGTGGATGCAGAGAAATAAATAAATTGCAGTTGTGCAGGCAAGAGTTGTTGGTAGCATTACTAGGAGAGTGACACTGACATGGAAGGAAGTGCTCAAATTTCAGAAATACTTTGAAAATAAATTTAACAGGATTTTAGGGAGAGGGAGAGGGGAGAGAGAAGAGGTATCAAAAAAAAAAAATCCTGATTTTTTTTTTTTTTTTTTAAACTGAAAGAGGACCATAGTTCATAGAAAAAAAATGAGTTACTGGTTCGGTTTTGGATATGTGGGATTTGAGGCACTTTTGTACTTGTGTATATAATAGTAACAGAAGCCTGAAAGCAGAAGGAAAAGTCCATGGTAGAGGGATGATGAGTAAATCATAGGACATACATTTTCTAGAATATTATGCACCCTAAAACATGATAGCTACAAGACTATGAAGCATGTGAGATTAAGTGAAAATACCAGGATACAAAATTCAGTAGTAACTGTAACCATACATCCACAGGAAAAGTACTGAAAGGAAATATAGCAAATTTTAACAATAATTTTGTGAGGGTGATGGATAGTGGAAGAATTTTTAAAATTTAAATTTCCCATGTTATAAAAATGTCAACCTTAGAAGTTTAGATTTTTAGTATCTGATTTGGTTTTTACATCAGTGATTTGTAATGACATTGGTTTATATAGTTGCTTCTGTAAACTGACCTAATAGTGATTCCTTAAGATAAAATCACTTCTTTTATCAAACATGACTTTCTGGTTTTTCTAAAGTTGAATAGAGACAAATTGTTAGTTATGTAAAATGAGTATTTCTTTTCCAGTATGGTAGCTGCAGTAGTGAGCAGGCAGTGCTTGGCACCTCCCCTACAGTTCTCTGTTCGCTTCTTCCCGTCAGCCGTAAGCAGTGCCGAAGTATTGAAGAAGTTTTCCTTTACACGCAAAAGCTCTCATGAACTGCTCCTAAATCCATATCAAGCATATTTTGTGTCTTTAGATTTGTGGATATTAACTTTAATTTGTGGTGATAGTATTAACTAGCTATGTTCTTTAATATATATAATTGAACTTCCTATAAATCCGCTATGTTTCTGGTCATGGATTTACTCAAATACACTGTGCTAAGAAGGTTTATAAACAAGTTACCACCTGGTGTTTTAGTTTAGTTGCACCTTAGAAAACTGTTTTAATAAAACAAATTTAATGAATTACAAATTACAAACGATAAATGGACCCATTTTAAGCCTATATTTTAGTGAGATTTTTACAAATATACTCATAGAACCACAGCTATCAAGATATAAAACATCTCCATCATCCCCCGAAATTTCCGCCTGCCCAAAGGGTTTTCTCGCCGGAAGCACCTAATTCCTCCCTATCACTAGAGATAGTTTTTACTCACTCTAGAATATCACATAAAGGCAGTGGAGCCATGCATACTTTTTGTGTCTGGCTTTTTTCACTTAGCCTAATGTTTTTGAGATTCATCCATATTGCATGTACATTAGTTTATTTCTTTTATTGTTAAGAATTTTTTTTTTATTTTTTTAATTATTCTTTTTTATTGTTAAGAATTATTTCATTTGTATATGTACCATTTGCTTTTTCCATTCACGAGTTGTTACACATTTGTGTTGTTTGCAGCCTTTGGCTGTTACCCCAAAAAAGCTGCCATGAACATTCTGCATACAACTATGTACAGACATATGTTTTCATGTCTCGTGGGTAAATATACAGGAGGGGAATTGCTGATTCCTATAAGTGTAAATTTAACTGTATCAGAAACTGCCCAACTGTTTTCTAAAGTAGCTATACCATTTTGCATTGCCCCTAGCAGTGTAGGAGCATTCTATTTGTTCCACATCCTTGTTAATACTTGGTATTGTATTTTTATTTTACCTTTTTTAGTAGGAATGTAGTGGTTTCTCACTACACTACAAAAAAATTTGCATTTTTTGGTGTTTAATACTGTTAAACATCTTTTTATACATTAATTGGACATTCATAGATCTTTTGTGAAGGATGTATTGAAGTTCTTTGCTCATTTTTATACTGGGTAGTTTGTCTTCTTATTGAAATAAAAGTTTTTAGTATGTATATTGGATACCAGTTCGCTATCTGATCCTTCTTTCTGTAGCTTGCTATCCATTTTTTTCTTTTTTTTTTTAATTTATTTTTTTATCAACATATAATGTATTATTTGCCCCAGGGCACATGTCTGTGAATCATCAGGCTTACACATTTTACAGCACTTACCATAGCACATACCCTCCTCAATGTCCATAATCCAGCCACCCTATCCCTACTCCCCCACCTCCCAGCCACCCTTAGTTCGTTCCTGAGTTTAGGATTCTCTTATGGTTTGTCTCCCTCCCCATCCCTTCCTGTTTCTTTTCTCTCCCCCATTCCCCTCCCAAAACCCCCCCTGCCCTGCCTCTCAAATTCTTCATATCAGAGAGATCATGTGATAATAGTCTTTCTCTGAATGACTTATTTCGCTTAGCATAATACCCTCCAGTTCTATCCATGTCAGTTTTTTTCTATTGTGGTTCATGCTTCCACACCCTGAGAAATCTTTGTCTACTCCAAGGTTGCAAAGTTATTCCCTATGTTTCCTTTTTAATAGTTTTATTGTTTCAGCTTTTATATTTAGTTTTGTGATCCATTTCAAAATAATATTTGAGTATTAGTATGAGGTAAGATAGAAATGTTGTGGGGGTTTTGTTTTGTTTTGTTTTGGTTTTGGTTTTTTGTTGATGTGGTAAGATTGAGGTTTTTGTTGTTTTTTTCATCTGGGTATCCAGTTGTTCTGGGATAATTTGTTGAAAAGACAATTTTTTCTCTACCTTTATAAAAAAAAATCAGTTTTTTTTTTTAATTTAAAAAAATAACGTGTTTTTATTTCTGGACTTTCTTCTTTTATATTGATCTATATTTCTCTCCTTTAGCTAATTCCACATTGCCTTGATTGTTGAAGCTTTATTCTAAGTCTTGAAATAGACTTTCACTTTCAGATTTGTTTGGCTATTCTAGGACCTTTGGATTTCTGTGTAAATTTCAGAATTAGCTTATCAATTTCTCCAAAAATCTTATGGGGCTTTCTTTGGAATTCCATTAAATCTGTAGATCAATTTGGAAAGATTTGAGTCTTATATTCCCTAAGCATGATGTACTTCTCCATTTATTTAGGTTTTCTTTACTTAACTCTCAGAATATTTTATACTTTTTGGTGTGGAGCTAATTCACTCACATGTATTGTCAAATTTTCCGAAATATTTCATGTTTTTGGAATTGATTATAAATGGAATTTTTAAAATTTCAGTTTCTAAAGTAAGATTTTAATATTTTGAAATATACCGGGACTTGTTTTTTGGAATAGCATATGGTTTATCTTGGTATACATTCTAGATGCACTTAATGTGTATTCTGGAACTGTATATTATCTAAGGTAGTCTATGAGGTTGTTCAGATTTTTCGTATTCCTGATGATTTTCCTCCTTGGCTGTTCTGACAACTACTAAGAAATGTATGATAAAATCTCCAAATTGAATTTGTGTCTTTCTTTGCTTAGTTCTGTCAGTTTTGCTTTAAAAAGTTATTTTTAAAGAAATTCTAAGAAACGAATTTATCCACACACATATATATACCTCTATACTCAAACATCCATGCACATGAGTACATATACGTATGATCATAAGGTGTTATAATTTCCAACATATTTGTTGTCATTTGTATTCTTTATTCCTTCCTGTATGCGCAGTTTATGACATTGTATAATTTCCTTTTAGCTTTTAGTATCTGTAGTACAGGTCTGCTGTCCTATATGCGCATAGTATTTCATTTCCATTCTTAATGTTTTATACATTTATAATTTTTGATGAAGTTGTTTCTTTTTCAACTCTTGGAATATATAATTATCATATCCTCTAACCTTTATTGTTTTTGATGAGAAATCACTTGTTGATTTTATCATTGTAGCACTGAATATCACATGCCATTTCTCCCTAGATTTAAATATGTTTCCAAGATTTAACTATGAGGTACTTAGATTTGGGTTTTTTGCATTTATCCTAGGAGGTGCTTCCTGTACTTCTTAGATCTGTAACTGAATATTTCATCAAATTTAGGAAATTTTTAGTCATCGCTTCTTGAAGTATTATTTCTGTTTCTTCTTGTCTCCCAATGTCTAAGATTCCACTTAAACATGTTTTGAACTGCTATATATTGGTCCATGCCTCTGACATTCTGTTCAGTTTTCTTAATTTTTTCCCTATTCAGATTTCATAATTTCTGTTGATCTCCCTTTAGGTATACCAATTATTTTTTCCTTTCTTCATCTCCAATCTATTTGTGCAATCACCAAATAAATTTCTCATGTAAGGAATAACAATTTTAAACTCCAGATCTTCTATGTGGTTCATTTTTATAGTTTCTCATTCTCTGTTGATAGTCCTTTGTGTTCACTTACTGATATATTGTCCTTTAATACTTTGTTCTTCCTTTTTTTTTTTAATTAAGTAGACTCCATACCCAGCATGGGGCTTGAACTCATGACCCTCAGATCAAGCATCACACGCTCTACTGATTGAACCAGCCAGGTGCCCCTCCTTTAATACTTTGAATACATTTTACTTTGAGTCAGTTTCTGTAGGTTGTGTTTTCCCTAGTATGGATCATATTCACTGATTTTCGGTTAAAATCTTTACATTGTAAAAAATGCATTTTAATGATTCTGAATTCCATTCTGTTTTCCCAAGAATTTCAGGTTTTTTTGTTTTAATAGACAGTTAACTTGCCTGATCTTAAATTAACTCTCACTTCAATATACTGTGCAACAGATTGTATCTCTGTATCTCTGGTCAATTTTCCAGCTTTTAGGTTTTTGCTTTTTTTAACCTGGCCACACAACTGTAAGGGCTGTCCCTTACAGTTAGAAACTTAGAAGAGAACCAAATATTTATACAGAATTTATACTCAATTTGGGGGCTCACACTTTCTGTGGTTCTCAGCCCTGAGTTTTGTCATCTGCCACTTCAAGTCAATAAAACTTCAACTTTCTTTATTACAAGATTCTGCTCATTGGGAAATGCATGCCTTCAGAGGAGCATCAGAATTATAAATCTCACAAGATGTGGTTGTCTTTCCACTTAACCTGTTCTCTCTTACCTACTTACGGTTTTTTTCTCCCACTCATGCATTGATAGCTTAGCGGTCAAACATGGATTTGGGCATGTTTGATAAACTTCACAGAGCTCTCTTACGTCAAGAATTTTTCCCTAAAGTTTCAGCTATTTTGACAACACTGAACTCTACATTCTGTCACCTCAAGCTGGAAAGGATATGATTTAGAGCTGTCAGAGCAAAAGGAGCTTAAGAACCCCATTTTAGGCAAAAAAAAAAATCCAGAAACTTGGAGTTCTTACATGTCATGATCACAGTCTTTCAAAAAGAAACTGCTATGGTTACTGTCTGCTTTTCATTGCTTTGCAGTGCCTTTAAATATTTATTTTTTAGTGGTATTTTATTCAGGTTTTATACTTCAAGCTGCAAGAGGCTTTGTGTACAGTACTAACATTACCACAAGTCCAAACTTTCTTAGGAATGTTTTTTAACAGTGTGGTTTCTAAAAATATTAACAATGCCTGACATAAGAATTCAATTAATTATCTGTTGAATAAATTAATAAAGGCATCTCTTTTTTTAAATAATTCAATAAATCTACCATTGTCTCTTTATGTTGTGCTCAAAGTATTAAAGGAAAGAAAGCTGATATAAAAATGTAGGCATGTAGCTTATCAGTAATATTAAGAAAACAAAGATATATTGAGTTGTTTTATATTATATCACAAAATCTCAAAAATATTAACACATTTTGTCAAAGAAACCTGGTATATGTTATTTTCCTAAAAATTAAGAAAGAAAGGAGTATGAAGACATAATAAAAGGTAAAAGGACTGTTTACTAGGAAAACATTTAGTACAGATTTAAGAACTCTCAGATTAGTCTTCAATTTTAAATTGCTGTTGAATTTAAAACCTAAAACACAAATGTAGAAGTAATGCTATTTTTATGAATTTTATAAATATTAATTTTTAGGCTACATACACTTAAGTGCTTAATTATTGTGACATCTAAGAAATGAAGTGTGAATTTACAAACTGGTTGGTAGGTAAGAATAGGCATTTTAGGGATACAATGCCTGAAAAAATCTTAGGAAAGAAAAAAAATCTGTGATTTCTTTGCTATAATCATACATAACCCTCTAAATTCTGTGGATATCAGAGGTGGTGTAGAGGATGGAGAATAATTTTGAAGTCAGACTATATTTAAAAGTACTCACTTCCCATTGACTATCCGGATAAGTCTCTTAGCCTATCTAAGGATACTTTTTAGGAATACAATTATTGGCCCATTTTATATACTTGTTTAAAGGAGAAAAATTATTAAAACATCTGAGCATGCTTGGCATATGGTAGGATTCTGACTATAATTTTTTTTTTTACAGAAGAGGATAAATACAATATTTATTCTTCTTTGCTCTTCAAGTATTTCCTGGCAGAAGGAATCATCAATGGGCATACTTTGTTAGTTGCATCTGCAAGAGAAGACCCTGCTGATATTTTACAGGTATAGAATATACTAATACAATATTGTATTTTGGCCATTTCATGAAAAAATAGTGCTTATGTGTATATATGTAAATAAGATGTATGTTTATCTAAAAACCATATATAAATTCATTAATGGGACCATACATATATTTTTTTCTCTTAAAGTATCAAATTTATTTGAACATGTAGTTTCACTTTTTAAATTAGTGTTATTGCACAATTTTTTTAACTTTAAATTGATACTAGCATTGGGAACAGTATTAATAAGCTCCTAAAAACTGACAATAAATAAAATATTACTATAGTCATAAGAAGATAACTCTGTAAAAAGTTCAGTAAAGGAAAACAACAGCATATTACCTGATATTGTATTACCAATATCCTAAAGATGTAAATTAGAAGAAAGATACAGAAATTAGAAGTATTCATTTATTAATCTCATTTTGCTTTGAGACTGCCAGAAATTATTCTTTTCCAAGTAACAAGCAATAATAATAAAATATGTGATTGATATACTCTATCTTTTTAAAGCCAAAACACACATTAAACCTCAAAGAGGACAATTCTCACTTTTAGAATTCTTAATTTCTTTGTCCAAAACAGGAAACCAACTTAAGCTGTTATTTGAATAGAAGATAGAATCTAAAGTTATTTTCTCCCATGGGATGTTTTCATTTCAGTGCATGGTCTGCAAAATAACAAACAACTAAGTCATTTATAAAGAATTTGTAGTGTAGTACTAATATACCATAGCTATCAACAGATACCAACAAACTTCTATACCCACTATAAAAAAGTTATGTAATCTGAGGTAAAACTAACATGATTCTTTCATATGGGTCAGATTTTGCTTATTAAGTAATACGATCATAAAATCCAAAGGAAAAATCTTTGTATAATTTTCCAAATGATTTTCTCCTAGTTGCAGAGCCTGTTTTCCTTTGTTCTTATTTTTGGTGTTTGGCTTTGGTAATATTTCTTGATGTTTTTGTTTCTTCTTTTGTTTTTTTTCCCTGGTCTTAATTAATCTGATCAATTTCTGGACAGTACTATGCTTGGTAGGAACAATAAAGGCCAAGATTATTGTCCTATAGAAGCTGTATAACTCTTCATGGCACATTCCACCATAATATTGAGACTGTGATTTTACATCAAACATCTTTATAGCCATGTAGACAATTTTTGCCAGGCCAGAAGTAGGAAAACCCCCGACCCTTGAACAGCATGGAGTTTAGAGACACAGATCTCCTGCACAGTTAAAAATCCACATACAACTTTTGGCTCCCCCAAACCTTAACTACTAATAGCCTAATACTGACCAAAAGCCTTACTAACAACATAAACAGTCTATTAATACATATTTTGTGTATTATATGTATTATATACTATATTCCTACAATAAAGTGAATTAGAGAAAAAACAATGTTATTGAGAAAATCATATGAAAGAGAAAATACATTTACAGTACTGTTTATTAGAAAAAATTCACATGTAAGTAGATCTGTGTAGTTCAAACTTGTGTTGTTAAAGAATCAACTATATATGCTTTCCAAAATAAAGTTTTATTCTTCCTTCTTGCCTCCTGCAACCTAGGTAACTGATGTTAAAATCTAGTCGATATACCAACACATTTTGCTTTAGAGAATTATACTTTTTATTTGAAAACTAATCCCTAACACCTTTCCTAGGTACTTTGTACAAGTTAATATTAAAAATCTCAGGGTACAGGGCGCCTGGGTGGCCTAGTGGGTTAAGCCTCTGTCTTCGGTTCAGGTCATGATCTCAGGGTCCTGGGATCGAGCCCCGCATCGGGCTCTCTGCTCAGCAGGGAGCCTGCTTCCCCTCCTCCCCCCGCCTGCCTCTCTGCCTGCTTGTAATCTCTCTATCTCTCTCTCTGTCAAATAAATAAGTAAAAATCTTAAAAAAAAAAAAAAAATCTCAGGGTACTTTACATGTCCTCTGTTGGATTATGTGAAGTAGTAAAGTTATAAATTAGGATTTCTTAAACCATCTGGTCATTTATGTAAGTAGTTAGGTTCTGCAAACATTTATTCATGGAACAATTTTATGATACAGTAAAAAATATATAAAATTAGAGTTAAAAAAGTAGACTCTTAAAAGTTGCACTTTTGACCAAGATATGTTAATAAGGATCAGATTTCTCTTTATCCCTGAACCAACTAAAAAACAGGGCAAAATGTATTAAAAAACAGTTTTCAAGACATTGGGAATCAAATAATAAAGGACAGTGATGCCAGAGAGATGCAGAATACACAAAGGGAGACCTATAACTTCCCTGGCATACTGCATGCAAAGTTTCTAGGCTGTAGTGTGGTAAAAAGGAATCCATGTTAAGACAGCATTAGGAGACACATCTGGGAATGTGGTATATGACATATTGTCTTCATCTGGAGCTTACATATAGTTTAAGGAAATATGTATGGATGCCAAGTTGACAAGGGGTGGACTTGTGATGGTTAATTTTATGTGTCCACTTGAGTAGACCACAAGCTTCCCAGATACTGACCAAACATTATTCTAAGTACTCTTATGAGGGTGTTTCTAGATAAGATTGATATTTAAATTGGTAGGGGCACCCGAGAGATGCTTAAACTTAGTTGTTTAAGCATCTGCTTTCAGCTCAGGTCATGATCCCAGGATCCTGGGATCAAGCCCCACATCAGGCTCGCTGCTCTGTAGGGAGTCTGCTGCTTCCTCTCCCTGTGCCCCTCTCCCCTGCTCATGCTCTCTCTCTTTCTCTCTCAAATAAGTAAATGAAATCTTCTAAAAATACATATAAATTGGTAAACGGAGTAAAGCAGATTGCCATCCATAACATGGGTGGGCCTTGTCAAATCAGTAGAAGGTACAAATAGAGCTAAAAGACTTAGCCTCCCTCAGCTAAGAATGAATTCCTTCTGACTGACTGCTATCAAATCTGAACATTAGCTTTTTTCTGCCTTTGATTCAAACTAAAAAATCAGTTCTTCTTGAGCCTGCCAACATTTGGATGAGAACTACAGCATCAGCTTTCCTGGGTCTTTAGCTTGCTAAGTTATCCTGCAGACCTGGGGACTTGTCAGCTTCCCTAATAATATTAGCCAATCCCTTATAATAAATCTTTTTTGTATTTATATACAGTTACATGTATAATATGTACATATAGTTATTTATATATATTATTTTGTATAATACAAAGCAGTATATATATACACATATGTATATGCATACATATCCTATTGGTACTGTTTCTCTGGAGAACTCTGACTAATACAGTCTTACTGAAAATATAAAGATCACATTTAAAGCCTACATGAAAAATTTCACATTTATTTATTAACCTGAATTGAATGATTATCATCTCACATTCTATATCTTGGCCAATTGTACAGATAGTAAAGTACAGTGATCTTTCCACCTTTTTGCTTTCATACTTATAAAAAAAAATTTTTGATTATGTATCTATTTATACACAAAGTTATCTAAAAATTGCAGTTACAAGATTGTTGTAAAAGATGTTATTGTAAATATTGTGGTTTTTTTTAAAAAGATTTATTTGAGAGAGAGAATGGACATGCGCATGCACGCACATGGCAGGAGGGGAAAGGGAGAGAGAATCTCAAGCAGACTTCCTGCTGGGTATGAGGCTCAATCCCAGGACCCTGAGATCAGGACGTAAGCTGAAATCAAGAATTGGCCGCTCGACTGACTGAGCCACCCAGGAGCCACTGTAAACATTGTATTTTTAGTTAAATACTTTTAAATCAGTTTCTAAATGTATCCAACTGAATCTAAATGACATTGCAATCTGATGTGAGTACCATTATTTCTAGAAATATATGTACATAAGCAAGCTCTTTTTTTAACATCGGGAAATTTTACACCAATCATCTTTGCCTTGAATTCATATTTTCTATTCCACTTCTCACAGAGTTTTGTCTGAATGCAATATTTCATGTTCAGAATATTTATCAGTGACCTTATGATAGTTTTTCTGCAACAAAAATTCATATTTAAATTTAAGTGCATTTAAACTTCTCTCAAAAGATGTTACATGAAAAAAAGACGTTATATGTTAAACACATTTCTTTGCAATTCAGTAATCTTTACAATTAGTGTTACATGCATTGTATGAATGGACATAAAAATGTTCACATTTGTGGGGCGCCTGGCTGGCTCAGTGGATTAAAGCCTCTGCCTTCTCACATATCTCCCCTCACCCCCCCTGCTCTGCTCAGCGGGGAGCCCACTTCCCCCTCTCTCTGCCTGTCTCTGCCTACTTGTGATCTCTCTCTGTCAAATAAATAAATAAAATCCTAAAATAAAATAAAAAAAATTTTTTTTTAATTTTCACATTTGCTTAAGATATACCAGTCAAATGGAACAGGATTTAACATCAGTTCTATTCAATTTTTTTATTTTTTCAGGTGTGAGTTGTTCATAATTAAGTAAAAGGGAAAGAAAGAATTGTGTTACTGTAATAAATTTTTAACTTTTTCTGAGTAATAAACATATAAAAGATTACAGTGGTCCTTTTATTTGTTGGAAGTTTTTGATTACTGACTCAATTTCTCTGCTGTTTATTGTTGTGTTCAAGTTTTCTATTTCTTCCTGTTTCAGTTTTGGTAGTTTATACATGTCTAGGAATTTATCCATTTCTTTCAATTTGTCCAATTTGTTGGTGTATAGTTTTCCATAATCTCTTATAATTAATTATATTTTTGTGGTATTGATTGTTATTTCTCCTCTCTCATTTGTGATTTTATTTATTTAGGTCCATTTTCTTTTTGACAAGTCTTGCTAGAGGTGTATCAATTTTTTTGATTTTTCAAAGAACCAGCTCCTCTTTTTACTCATCTGTTCTGTTGTTTCTTTTTCATTTCTATGTCATTTATTTCTGCTTAGATCTTTATTATTTCCTTCCTTTTGTTGGCTTTCAGCCTCATTTCTTGTTTTTTTGTTTTGTTTTTCTTTTTAACTCTTTTAGGTGTAAGGTTAAATTGTTTATTTACAATTTTTCTTGCTTCTTGGGGTAGGCTTGTGTTGCTACATACTTCCCTCTTAGAACTGATTTTGCTGCCTTGCAAGGGTTTTGGATCACTGTGTTTTCACTTTCATTTGTTTCCATATATTTTTTAATTTCTTCTTTGATTTCCTGGTTGACACATTCATTGTTTAGTAGCATGCTGTTTAACCTTTATGTATTTGTGGTCTTCCCAGGTTTTTTTTTGTAGTTGACTTCTAGTTTTATAGCATTTTGGTCAGAAAAAGTGCATGGTATGATTTCAGTCTTTTTTTGTTTGTTGAGGCCTGATTTGTGATCTGATATGTGATCTATTCTAGAGAATGTCTTATGTGCACTTGAAAAGAATGTATATGTGATGTTTTAGGATGGGATGTTCTGAATATATCTGTTAAGTCCTTCTGGTTCAGTATGTGTTTCAAAGCAGCATAGGTGGTTTTGTGAAGAATGTTTTCTAGTGTCATCCGATCTTATTTGACTGTATCTTGTGTACTTAAAAATCATCAAAGACATTAAAATTGCTTCCACAAATACCTAATGATCTTAAGCATTAGATGTATTTTATAATACAGATGTGATGCTACATTTTGAAAGTTATTTTCATTCTTATATTTATAAGGAGTAGCCCAGAACAGTTTAGACTGTAAAAATTGAAATTATTTAAATTCTCATAATACCAGTGAATAGACAAAGTTTTTAGCATCTCTCTAAGAAAAATAAAAGACTTTGTTTCATTTAAAATGAGATTAAAATGAGATGTTAAGGACTAATACAGATAATAGTTTTTTCTACATATTATTCAGCCAAGATTTCAGTGTTCCCAACTCAATTAGAGTTATATTAGAGTCATTTGTATTAAACAGCCCAACAATGAATGTCCAAAACCAAGGCATTAACAGTGTTTAGAGATACAACATGGGGGGTGAGAGGGATGCTATAATTGTTTATTTTTAATTTTATGATGTATGATTGGGGATTTCTGGAACCTATAACCAAGGCAAATATTGCTGGTACAAGAAAAGGGAAAAGACAATCTTATAGACCATAATTATCTTAAAACTGTGTATAACTAAAAGACAAGTAAAGGATAAAAAGCCCCATCAGCTGCCTAAGATATATTATATAACCACCCAGCAATTTATCCATCATCCTTTGAAAACATATTCATGCCTATTGTAGTCAAAGATCCTTCAGGAAGTCAGCATTAAGATGTAACACTGAAAAATTACACCCCTTAGAAAATCCTATAGAACAATATACATGATGTTGTTAAAGCTTTTAAAAGCGCATTCGTAAGTATTTTTCAGTTAACTTTCTATCTAAAAGAATGTTCTTGATCATCTCAAATACAGTGATAAGTATTCTCTGAAAATTTTCTATGGCATGTTTTCTAAAAGAGCAAAAATTGCATTTTTATGTTAGAATATTTAAGCATTTATCAGTAGATAGACTGATATTTTTAGAAATAAAAAATTATATATACAAACATACACAGTTTCCTTAGAACTTGAAAATGCTGTGTTTTTCCTATTATCTTTTTCATAATTTTAGTATATGTGCTGCCGAAGTGAGCACTCTTTTTCATAATTTTAAACAATATATGTTAATATTTTCAGAATTAAGGAAAGTAACCTGATTTTCAGAAGTAAATTTAAATGTTATTGCATAATATACTAAGATGAGTTTTAAAAGTTAATTAGAATATTTTTAATGATGACATACCAGATAGATGATATTCATGCAGGAAGAGATATCTAATATCTAGAGCAAAGGGTTAATTCCTGACTTATAGCATTAACTTTTTGAGTTATTTGTTATATACATTATATACTGTCTGACATCAAACACAGTTAGAATAAAGTGGGAGGTGAGGATGCTTTTAAGGAGCTTAAAAGTTTTACTTTTTAATATGCACCTAAGATAAGTACATGGTTATGAGCAGGAATGTAACTGCCTTGATGTTTACTAAAGACTTACAGTATATATTTTTTAATATCAAACATACTAATAATAGTTCCAATTTAAAATCAATTATGGTGAAACCACCCCTATTATAGAAAAAATCTTTCATAATTGAAAACGAATTACTTTATAATAACTCTTAAGTCACAGAATAAGTAACAATTTATTTAAAATAAACCATGTCATATTATATGACTTAATATAGCAACAAGGTACTTAGTAATGAAGTATGAAAATTTAGACTAACATCTTCAGAATTCTCTTTTATGGACTTTAAATATATAGGTAAAAACCAAAATATATAATAATTGGGAAGCATTTTTTGTATATCCAAAATATCAGTCTGTTACCCAAATAATGAACTCATTTATTAAGATCTTATTTATTATACCTTGTATCTTTTGCTTTATTTGTTTGTTTGGTTGGTTATAACTGAGAAAAGATACATTACTTGATTTAGAATTAGATGAACTGGTATTTACTAAACAGTATACAGTTTGAATTGTTATTAAAAAGCTTTCCCTTCCTTGGGTCAATTTGATGTCAGATTGAGTATATATTTGCCATCCATTTCTCTCTGTCTCTCTCTCTCTCTTTTTTTTTTTTTTTGCCATCTCTTTTTTTTTTTTCCATCATCTAATTGATCATGGAACAAGAATTGAAAATATGAATCCAGTGAGTGGGGTTAGTTTGTTTGCTCTTAGTACATTATAGCATTATAGTACAGGCTGGTGCTTCTGAGTAAATAGAATACAAAAATATTTCAGATACAACTGTTTTCCTTGTTCTGCCAAAAATTGAGAAAGGTGCAACAATGAAGTTAAAGAAAGGTCCCTTGTTTGGCCACATATACTACTGAACATTTTTTTATTATACTTATCTTCAAAGTTGTAGTTTTATAATGATTCAGAACAAAAGTAATGTTATAAATAACTAAAAATTATTTTCTTCTGGGGCACCTGTGTGGCTCAGTGGGTTAAAGCCTCTGTCTTTGGCTCAAGTCATGATCTTGGGATCAAGCCCCGCATCGGGCTTTCTGCTCAGCAGGGAGCCTGCTTCCCCCTCTCTCTCTGCCTGCCTCTCTGTCTACTTGTGATCTCTCTCTCTGTCAAATAAATAAAGTCTTAAAAAAAATTATTTTCTTTTGTCCTTTTGTTATTCCACTTTGCAAGATTTATGCATACTCAATACCTTATAAATAACACATCTTCCCACACACTTATTTTTACTTTTTTGAACCTACATAATACATATTTTTTATTAAAACTGTTTTTTACTGTGTATCTTCTGTTCAGAGTTTAAATACAAATATTTGAAGAGCCCTTTAAAGGCAGAACTATAGTCAGACTATGTTCCCTTCATTTTTGTCAATATTTTATTTGTTCGGAAAATTATCAGGCTATCTATATGCTTTTCAATGCTTACAACTCTGAAGTGCTAGTTGAGCCAGAAATTTGCTGTTTGACCCCAGGGTTTCACTCTTTTTTCCCCCCTGGCTACTTGTGAGAGCTTATTTAAAATTCTGAGTTCTCCCCTGGCAGCCACAGTTAGAGCTGCTTTGGCAAACTAAAAAGACTAAGAAAAATCATGCAAAGGCTCAATACTGCTACCAGTGACCTACATTTGTAGCCAGCTTTTAAAAGATGGCATGTGCCTTATTTTCCAACAAGAAAATGAAAGAGAAGATAAAAGTGGAAAGGAAAATAAACCCACCACTCTGTCACTAGCTTGAAAGAACCATTTCTGATATAACATTAAAATAAACACAAAGTTGGGGTTGATATTTGTGCGTCACCAACATAAGAAAGGAATTTGCATTCAGAAAAGTAGCCTAAGTCATACAGCAAAAATGCCATACTCTGTGATGGGATATTTATCCTCAAAAGGTGAAATATATTTGAGATATGGGCTTAGATTTTAATTTCTGTGATGCTGCTTAAGTAGCTGCAGGACCTTGCACAAGTCACTTATTCTCTCACCTTAAAATAGAGATAATTCTGGACTAACTTATTCTGGAATTCCAAAGAAAAATTTGAAATTTTGCTTTTAAATCTTAAAATACTTATTCCAGGCCTCACATTTACTTTCAAAAATTTTATTTTTGAACTCATAAAAAAGAAAATGAGTGGTTGTAAATGCTTGATGGTTATTGTCATGCTCAAATGTTAAAATCTTAAAACTGTTATATAGCACTTACCATTCTTTGAAAAGAAGCCACACAAAGTCAGACTTGGGAATATTAGAAATGGGGTTCATATGTCCTCTGAATATTTTTTCTGAAACATATTCGGAAGAGAAAGTATTCAGTCCTTTTGGAAGAGTTAAGTGACTTCAAATTCTGAAAACCAGAGCCATTAAAACTTAAAACACACACACACACACACACACACACACACACACACACACACACTTGCTTTTTAAAATCAGCCCCCCAAATTAATGAAATTGACTCATTAAATGAACTATTAAAGGATCCCATGAAGGAAGAAAAGTGCACACCATCAAGGATCATAGATTAAATAGATAGTCTTTGAAGAGTATATAAAAAGAGATAGCTTTACTGTGTAAAAACCCCGAAGACAAGGCTAGCTCTCCATTTAGTGCTGGGGTGATTCTTTCAGCGGCCAGTGTTTCTTTCCTGAAATTTTGTTTTGTTCATCAGAAACTGATGGGCAGTTGCAGAAAATGGCCTTAATTCACCATAGTCATCTTTTCACATTATATTAGTAAAATCAGAGATCTTTGAAATGTGCTTATCAGTTTTGTAAAATAGTTTTTACTACAGTGTGTGTGTGTGTGTGTGTGTGTGTGTGTGTGTGTGTGTGTCTAAAAATCTGCTAGATTTCAGAAAGAGGGTCGATGGTATTAAACTAAAGATTAAATTGGAAGTGGAAGACCGATCTGAGACTATGAAGTGAAGCATTACCTTTCTATTTCTTAAAACAGATTATCACAAGATACTATAGAATTTTTAAAAACTTATATAAAGCCTTTACCTGGTTGCCTCTACTTCTCAGTACTCAGGGAGCAGAAAGAGAATTGTTTTTGTTCTGATACCACCAAATGTACAACACAAAATAATTTTCAAGTTTAATAAAAATAAAGTGATATCTAGTTTCATTTATTGTACCAAAATATACTAAGGATTTTTGTGACATCTTCCATTAGCTGGGTTTATTTTGGAAAAATAAAAGAACATGACAACAAATGAATAAAACCAGTCACTTATGTGCTCCTGAGCTAGGAAATATAACTGATCTGAACCTCTTAAGTAAACATAATACCTGATTACTAATTGAGATATCTTTGACAGATATACCAAAACTTTAGAATACTTCTTTGCCAACCTTGTAAAAATTCTGTGACCTCTCCAGCCCCATGTCAGGCTCTGCATTCAGTTGTAATCTGCTCAAGAGATTCTCTCTCTCTCCCTCCTCCTCGCCTCTCTCTCCCTCCTCCCCGCCCCTCTCTCCACTCATGCTCTCTCTCTCTCTCTCAAATAAATAAATTGAATTAAAGCTTAAAAAATCTTATATTCTCAAACCTCGATTTAATAAATGATTATGTTAAGATCACTGTCACTATCTTCTACAATAACTATATTTAGAAATGTTTTGGTTATATCAGGTTTTTAGAAATTATCTTGGTTTATATTCAGTCAGGGCACTTAACACTTAAAGAAATTATGTTGAAATCCTTTGCCAATATAAGAATCCTTCTGTAACTCAAGTAATTATTTCATAACCTGTTTACTCAGTATGGATTTTCATGTATCTTTTTTTAAGAAGACAGATTAATATACACCCTTATACAGTAAACATTTACTAAGGGAAGTATTGCACATGGTCTTATTAACTAAACCTGTTAAAACCAATGATTAAGTGGAGAATTTATTCTACTTTTTAAAACATTTCACGGGGGCATCCTGGTGGCTTTGGTTAGGTGTCTGGCTCTTGATTTCTGCTCAGGTCATGATCTCAGGATCCTGGGGTCAAGCCCCGCATCAAGCTCCTTTCTCAGCACAGAGTCTGCTTGAGATTCGCCCTTCTTCTCCCTCTGCTCTTCCTCTGCTTGTGCTCTCTCTCTTTATCTCCTTCTAAAATAAATAAATAAATAAAATCTTTAAAATAAATAAAAATTAAAAATAAAACATTTCACAAAATGTATTTTAATATGTTACAAGGATGCATTTGTTCACCATTCATTTTTCTTTCTGTAACTAGGAATATAGATATAAAGATATACATACCCGTTCTTCATGTTATCCTTCTCCTTCCCTCTAAGTCAAAAAAATTGAAAGATCTTTCAGTCTTCTCAATACATTTCTGGTTTATATGTTAACGAGAAATGTGATAAGGATCTATGCAAGAGCATTGAGAACACTGCTCTTATCCTAGTGGTTTCATTTTCTGTTTTTTAATTCAATGTAATTGATGTAGTTGCCCAAATAAAACCATCATTTTTGTCAGTAGCTTAATTTGGGAGTTTAATTAAAATAATTGTATACCAATGTGAAAGTATTTTTCACCCTTTCTTATAATAGTGATAATTTTACCCCCTTACCATTGAAGAGAAAAAATATATTAAAAAATTGCACCAAGATATTCCCTGTACTGAATTTAGTTTGAAATATGGATGGACATAAATTCATTCACTAATTACTAATCTTAAAATCTTAAAATCTGTAAGTTTAAAAACATTTTTAATGTAACATCAGCTGTGTACTCACAGACCTTCTGACTTTTACCATGCAATCTACATTTCTGAATGCTTTTAACAATTAAAGTAACCTCTCCCCTAATATTTTTAAATATTTAAATGGCAGGTAATGTGGAGGCTATATCTTTAATAGATGGGTACTCGGGCTAGTTATTTGGAGTATTTTTATATTCAAATTATGATAATCAGTCAATAATAACTTTCAATTTGTTTCTATTTCTAACTTTCAGAAAATAAATGTTCCCCAATTCCCCCCAAATCAACAAAGTAATATACTTACTGATACAATATAATATACTTACTGATACATGGATAATGCTTAAGTAGTATTAATTATACAGTTACCAAAACCTGCAAGGATCAAAAGATTTTATTTTTAAGAAGGATTTCTCATGCTGCATGGATTATGTTGCTACATAATAGCTCAGTAGTACTTCTGCTGAATTGTAAAATAGCTTAGAGAGGAGTATGATGCCCATAGTTGGTGTAATGCATTGGTAATTAAGAGGGTGGGAGGTTAAGCTTCATTAACTGCTGAGGGATTGTATCTTGGTTTTATTATGCCCTAGAGAACATAAAAAGTGAGAAGGGTCAAACTGTTGGAATCAGATTTTGCTTGTGCATCTGCCAAAACAAAGACCACAAAATAATATAGCAGTAAGCACAGAATGGCATGAATTAAAAAGGGAAAAAATATATTTACAGCATCTTATGGATAAGGATAAATGTTTCTGGTAAAAAATAAATAAATACGCATAATTACTGGAGCATATTTTGCTATTGGAAGTTTATAATAATTTGGTTTCATATAGGTTTTTTTAAGTAGAATAAGCAGTTTTTGTCCAAAGGTAGTGCCAGTTTCTTTTTCATGTTAATTTTCCAAAGTGATTCATCTGATTAAGAGAGAGAAATTTTATACTTTTCATTGTATCTTTTGTATAGACCTTATGAATCCTGCTTTTTATTTTTACTTATTCCTGATCCTTCCTACCAAATATATGGGTACTATAAGCGCCATATTGCATAAAAGAACCAAAACCTGATATTTTTCTTTTAGGAAACAAGGGTATAACAATCATGAAATGTGTTGCATTGGTGCACTGGGTAAGAAATCAAAGACTGGGATTTTCAAAAATATAAGGAAGGACCTTGATCTGTGATCTGTTACAGCTGTAATCATTGAATATTTAAAAACTTATTACTAGCATTCTCTTGTAAGATAGATTTTATCCAAACATTAATTAAATTTTTTTGTTTGATTAGACACAGACATTGCAACAAAAATATAGATTATAGAAATCATCATCTCTGATAGGGTCAAGGAGTCACAGTGAGCAGGTTAGGTGATGACACATTTTTAAAAATATAAGGCTATAAAAAATATACAACAGCACACCAAATACAAATTCTTAACAGAATACATTTCTGAATATTGAAAGACAAAAGTATCAGAATATTCCGGATGCCCAGCTGGCTCAGTCAGAAGAGCATGCTACTCTTGATCTTGGGTCATGAGTTCAAGCCCCACTTTGGGCATGGAGCTTATTTAAAAAAAAAATCAGAATATTCTTTTTTCCCCAAAAATATAAGTTTTGGTATATCTTTAAATAATTTGTTTTCACTTGAATTCTGAATAGCAGTATTGAAACCATTAAGACTGAATTTTCATATAATGGATTTTTTTGTCAGAGAATTATATAGGATGATCTAACACTGTTACCTTAGGATTGAGTTCTCTCTTTGTTTTAAGATTGTTTATTTACGATGGGCGCCTGGGTGGCTCATTTGGTTAGGCAATTGCCTTCGGCTTAGGTCATGATCCTGGAGTCCTGGGATTGAGTCCTACATCGGGCTCCCTGCTCTGTGGCAGTCCACCTCTCCCCTTCTCATGCTCTCTCACTCTCATTCTCTGTCTCAAATCAATCAATCAATCAGTCAATCTTTTTTAAAAAAGATTAAGAGAGAGGGCACGCACATGCGCACGCGTACACACACGCACACGCACACACAGTGGGGAGAGGGGCAAAGAAAGAGAAACAGACTCCCCACAGAGCAGGGAGCCAGATATGAAAGGAGCTCTATCCCAGGACTCTGAGATCATGACCAGAGCTGAAGGCAGACACTTAACCACCTGAGCCACCCAGGCGCCCTAGGATTCAGTTCTTGACCACACAACACTTGAAAACCACACAACTGACTCTTAATTTGCATTGATCAGTTTTTAATTTTCTGCTATTTTTGTTCAGCTTTCTGGCCAAAAGAATGATACAATTGAAATTGACCAAGTGTTCACGTAGGTCTATCTCAGTAAATTACTAGGACGATATTTATTCATACCATGTTGTGTTAAAAAATTCTTTATATAGGGCACCTGGGTGGCTCAGTCAGTTAATCGACTGACTGCAGCTCAGGTCATGATCTCGGGGTCCTGAGTTGAGTCCCACATTGGACTCCTCCTGCTCCGCGGAAAGCCTGCTTCTCCTTCACCCTCTGCTCCTCCCCCGCCTGTGTTCACTCTCTGTCTAAAATCTTTTTAAAAAATTCTTTATATATTAATGGAATGCTTAAAAACAGATACTAAAGGAATTTTGTCCACTTTATAAATACCATATTTTATCAAATCGGAGATGCCACTAACCACAAAATGCAACACTGTTTTATGTACCACTGACAAAAACACTGCCAAATAAACTAAAACAGAATGTTGTCTTTTAACTTAGGATTTTTATTTAATTATTTGTGAGTTTTCTTAGGCATTTATGTTTTTTAAAATCATCACACTTGTACATAAAAAAGACAACTCAATATGTAACTTAAAAAACTTCATATTCATATTACTACTGTAATGAATTACTTTCTGATTTATAATCATTGACCATCCCTGGTTTTTCATGATTCATGTTTTTTCACAAGATACTGTTCTCTGTGTCATCAAGAACATTGATGATGTGACATCTCTTAAAAGATGCACCCGGGTGTTATTCTAAAACAGTGACATAGAGGGACAAGTGGGTGGCTCAGTCGAGAAAGCATCCAACTCTTGATTTAAGCTCCATTAATCATCTCTGGATCATGAGCTCAACCCCCAAGTCAGGCTCCAGGCTCAGCAGCATCTGCTTGAGATTCTCTCCCTTTTCCTCCTTACCCCCCAACCCCATATTCCCTCACATGTGCCCTCTCCCTCCTTCTCTCTCAAATACATATATAATTCTTAGGAAAAAAATTAAAAAATAAAACAATGATTCCATCATGCAAGTGTTGTTGCATATGGCTTTATTTTCCCAAAAAGTATCAGTGGAAGTTTTCTGGAAAACCAGAATTCGTATTCTTTCTTAACTGAGACATATATAGATTCTTGGCCAAGATACTGAAAAATTACATTTGTCCACTTTCACACCGAGAGTGACAACCAATTTCTTACATATGCAGATAGTGATAACTTTTATCTGCTTGATATAATATCAACTGTAAAATATATCCCAATTTCAGAAATAATAACATGTGATAAAAAGGAGTCAGAATCAATGAAATACAGTAAATATATACCTCAATTTTGAACCTGGGTTTTAGTGTATTTGACTTACCCACTTCCCAGAAACCCAGTTACCACAAATCTTAATTGTCCTTGTTTACCGTAATGCTACCAGTTTAAAAATAATCCCCATTTTAACTGTTGATGCTTTCTTGGGAATATGTCTGTGTCCCAATGAAGTTGGAACTTAACATATACTCCTTAAAATGTATTTCTTAGCATATATTTCATTCAGCAGTATTATGCATATGCAAGTGTTTTCTTGCTCATTTGGGAAGTATTCTACCAGGAGGAGAAATAAGGTTAAGAAAGAAAACATTCAGCTGTGGTTAGGAGATATTAAAGTTGAGCAGCCAGGAACTGGACATTGTATATATTTTTCTAGAGTTTGAAATTTTTTCTAATCTTCTTAAAATACTAACAATAAAATAGGGGGAAATAACCCAATAATCAGGTTCTTCTAAGGAAATACTTTCATCCTTTAAAAAGTAAATAATCTTATTATGCTGCAAGAAAATTAAGGAAATTTACCTTTAGAATTTACCTTTCTGAATCTATCAGCCCAGTTAGGTAATATTAAAACTGATTAATATAGTTGTTTGTAATTGAAAAAGTACATTTTTTCCTCAGGAACTCTTTCACTGTATCGGGATTGAATACTTATTTTTATCACACATTTGAATTTAAAATTTTCAGAGATATACTTTATTACAAAAAATAAGGTAGATCGTAGCAAAAAATTTAAGTAATAATAAAGGGATTAAAGTGAAAAGTGAACTTCTCCCTACCCATACCATCTACAATCTATAGTTCCAGTCTTCCTCTGTGAAAAGTCCCCAACATTGATTTGTATTTAATTATTTTTAGTGACTCCAGTGATTGCTATTATAATTGTAAATTATGCTCTTTGTCTTTTATTTTTTGCTCCATTTTATGTTGTACTGTTAATTCCAGTATATAAGATAAAAGTTATCGCAACTACCTTTTTCCATCTCTTCTGCCTTTAACCTGTTATCTCTAACTTACTTGCACCTTATCAATGATTACAACTCAAATTCTGTAACTATAATTGAATCTTCAAAACCGTTCATAGGTTTATTTTACAAGTTGAAACACATCATTTAAATTTTCAAATTAGATATTTTACTGAATCAGATCATATAATTGGGCTTCTTGGAAATGAAATGCCATCTTATGTCACTAAACTGAACCTTCTAGAAGAGGACAGGGATCATTTCTTACATTCCCTCAGTTCCTTAGTTTCATATCACATTTATTTCCTTTTCTTCATGTTTAGCCCTTCATGTTCTTGTTATGCTTTTTATTCTTTTACCAGCATTTCTCTTTCCCCCCAGTTTTATTTAGAATTGGCATATAACATTGTGTTAGTTTAATGTGTATACAAAATAATGATTTGATATATGTATATACTACAAAATGATTACTATAAGTTTAGCTAACATCCATCACCTCACTTATTACAAGCTTTTTTTCCTTGTGATGAGAATTTTAGGATCTACTCCTTAGCAACTCTCAAATATACAATACAGTATTTTTTTAAGTTTTATTTAAGTAATCTCTACAACAAAATGTGGTTCAAACTCACAACCCTTTGATTAAGAGTTGCACGTTCTTTTGACTGAGCCAGCCAGGTGCCCCAGCAACACAGTATTATTAACTCTAGTGCCCATGCTGTACATTACATCCCCATGACTTATTTATCTTATAATTGGAACTTTGTACTTTTTGGCCACAGTCAGCCATTTACCCCACCCTCACTTCTGGCAACCACCAATCTGTTCTCTATTTCTAGGAGTTTGGTTTCTTATATGCCACCTGTAAGTGAGATCATACATTATTTGCCTTTCTCTATCTGACTTATTTCACTTAGCATAATGCTCACAAGATTTATCCATGTTGTCACAAATGGCAAGTTTTCCCTTTTTTATTGTCAAATACTATCCTATTGTGTATATATACCACATTTTCATTAGTCTTCAGTCAGTGGACACTTAGGTAGTTTCCATGTGTTGGGTCTTGTAAAGAATCTGCAGGGACCATGGGGGTGCAGATATGTCTTCAAAGATAGTAACTTTATTCCTTAAAGATACATACTTTCAGAAGTGAAATTGCTGAATCATATGGTATTTCCTTTTTCACATTTTGAAGAACCTCCGTATTTTCCATAGTAGCTAAACCAATTTACATTTCCACCAGCAATGCACGGTGGTTCCCTTTTCTCCACATCCTCACCAACTTTTAGCTCTTGTATCTTTTTTTTAATATTTTATTTATTTATTTGGCAGAGAGAGGGAGAAAACACAAGCAGAAGGAATAGCAGGCAGGGGAAGAGGGAGAAGTCGGCTCCCTGCTGACTAAGGAGCACAATGTGGGACTTTCCATCCTAGGACCCTGGAATCATCACCTGCTGAAGGCAGATGCTTAACCAACTGAGCCACCCAAGTCCCCAATCTCTTGTATTTTGATGATAGCCATTCTCGTGGATATGTAAAATAACGTTACCTTTTATTTTCTGGTTGAAGAAGATATATAGGTCTTCATTTTATTATTAAGACGTTACCAGTTTTTTTATTTTTTATGATTTCTACCTCCTTATTGGGTTCCTTTTTTTAATAGCTGAATTACATCTTCAAATACTTTTTTAAAAAAAGGGTTTGTGGGGCACCTGGGTGGCTCAGTGGTTTAAAGCCTCTGCCTTCGGCTCAGGTCATGATCTCAGGGTCCTGGGATCCAGCCCCACATCGGGCTCTCTGTTCAGCAGGGAGCTTGCTTCCTCCTCTCTCTTTGCCTGCCTCTCTGCCTACTTGTGATCTCTATCAAATAAATAAATAAAACCTTTTAAAAGGAGGGGGGGGGCTTTGTGATAGGTAAGCTTTTGAAATATATGCTTTTTTAAAATGACTGTACTTTGTGTTTATACTTAACAGATAATTTTCATCAATGAAAATTTATTTTTTAAAGGTGTTATTTATTTGAGAGAGAAAGAGCACATGAAGTAATGGGGGGGAAGGGGTAGAAGGAGAGGGATAAACAGACTCTCCCACTGAGCAGGGAGCCAGATGCAGTGTGGGCTCTATCCCAGGACCCTGAGATCAAGGCCTGAGTCTAAAGCAGATCCTTGGGGCACCTGGGTGGCTCCTTTCAACTCAGATCATGATCCCAGAGTCCTGGGATCGGCCCCACATGGGGCTCCCTGCTCAGCGGGAAGCCTACTTCTCCCTCTGCCACTACCCCCTGCTTGTGTTCTCTCTCTCCATGTGTCTCTCTCTGTAAAAAAAATGAAGTCTTACAAAAAAAAAAAAAAATTAAAGCAGATGTTTAATCAACTGAGCCACCCAGGCACCTCTGTGGAAATTTCAGTAAGTTTTCCTCACACTTTGATGACCTTGTTCCATTGTCTTCTAAAATCCAGGGTTGCTAAGGTATCTGATGCTAATCTACTTCTTTTTCATTTGTAAGTAGTATATTTCCCCCCTTTTAAAGCTTTCAAGCTTTCGCGTTTATCCCTCAAATTATGAAAGGGCATGACAGTCTTTTTAATGAGTATTTTTTCCATTCAACTGATTTAATTCTTTTTTTAAGATTTGTTTGTTTGTTTGTTTGTTTGTTCGTTTGTTTGTTTATTTGAGGAAGAGAGAGATCACAAGTAAGCAGAGAGGGAGGCAGAGAGGGGGAAGCAGATTCCCTGCTGAGCAGAGAGCCCAATGCGGGGCTCGATCCCAGGACCCTGAGATCATGACCTGAGCTGAAGGCAGAGGCTTTAACCCACTGAGCCACCCAGGCGCCCCTGGTTTAATTCTTCATACATATTTCCAGTTTCAAAAACTATGTCATCTGCTCCATAAATGTTTAAAACATTGATTTTTAAAATTAAATTTTGATTATGTAATTCATAATTAGTATACATTCTCTTTTCTACAGGTTACATCACAGATAAAGCTCAGCTCGCATGCCCCAAATTCCATTTAACCCCATCTCCCACCCTCAATGGGTTAACTGCTGTTAGGGGTTTGGTGTGAATTTTTCCAAACAAAAAATACATACATACATACATGTGTACGTAATCAACCATCTTTGTTTTGTGCTTATGGTTTTTTTTTCAATAACTTTCTTGGCATATAGTTTATATATAATAAAATTTACCAATTTTATGTACTATTTGATTAAGTCATAATTAATAAATGTATACAATTGTGTAACCACCACAATCATAACATAGAACATTTCTATCCCCTCAGAAATGTGCCTGTTTGCAGTCAGTCTCCTCTTCCTATCTGGCCCCGTCCTATCATTTGGCCCCTAATTAGTTTACCATCTCTATAATTTGCCTTTCTTAGAATTTCATATATATGGGATCATGTGGTATATAGTATTTTGTATCTGGCTTCTTTCACTTAACATAATGCTTTTCGGATTAACCATGTTTCTATGTATATCAATAGAATTGATTCCTTTTACTGCTTTTATTAGTCATTCATTAATTGATGGACATTTGAGTGGTTTCTACTTTTTGACTATTAAATGAAGTTGCTATGAACATCCATCTACACATCTCTGTTTGGGCATTTGTTATTTCTCTTAGGTAAATACTTAGGAGATGAATTGTGGGGTCATATTGAAAGTAAATATTTAATTTTTAAAGAAATTTCCAAACTTTTCTAAAGCTGTTTGCAATTTTGCATTCCTACCAAGTGTGTATAAGAATTCCAATTGCGTCTTTCCTTTTTAACATTTGGTGTTGTCACTTTTTAAATTTTATTTTAACAATTCTAGTGTATATATAGTGATATCTCATTGTGCTTTTAATTTGAATTTTCTAATACTAATGGTGTTGAGCATCTTTTCATGTGTTTGTTTGCCACCCATGTATCTTTGGATGAATTATGTGTTCAATTCTTGTCCATTTTTTATTTGATTATATTTTTATCACTGATTTATAAGTGTTCTTTTTATATTCTGAACACAAGTCCTTTATCAAATATATATTTGGCAAATATTTTCTTCCAACCTATGCCTTGCCTCTTTCCTAGCAGTGTCTTTTGAAAAGCATTAATTTTGGGGGGATGCCTAGGTGGCTCAGTTGGTAAAGCGGCTGTCTTCGTCTCAGGTCATGATCCCAGGGTCCTGGGATCGAGTCCCACATCAGGCTTCTTGCTTGGCAAGGAGCCTGCTTCTCTCTCTGCCTCTGCCTGCCACTCTGCCTGCTTGTGCTCTCTCTTTCTCTGACAAATGAATAAATAAAATCTTTAAGAAAAATAAAAGCATTAACTTTTTCACTCTTATGAAGTCCAGTGCCTCAATTTTTATTTTATATTTCATGCTATATTTTTGTCCTATTTAAGAAATATTTGCAAACTTTTCTTTAAAGGGCTAGATAGTAAATATTTCCAGCTTTGTAGAGACCATATGGTCTCTGTTATAACTACTTGATTTTGCTGTTGTAACAGTAAGCCAGCCATAAACAATTCTTAAGCAAATTCCAGTAAAACTTTATATCCAAAAACAGGCCCACAGGCCACTTTGCTGACTTCTAGAATACCCCCCAAATCACTAAAGTTTTCTCCTTCATTGTTTTCTCAGAATTTGTTATCATCCTTTCCCTATTGAATTACCTTGGCATTTATGTAGAAAATCAATTAAATAAATATGTGGCTCTCTTTTTCAACTTTTGTTTCTGTTCATTGACCCATGTATCTATCTTATTTTTTTTAAAGATATTATTTATTTGACACAGAGGGAGAGATCACAAGTAGGCAGAGAGGCAGGCAGAGAGAGAGGGGGAAGCAGGCTCCCTGCTGAGAGGGAGCCCGATGTGGGGCTCGATTCCAGGACCCCGAGATCACAACCCAGGCTGAAGGGAGACGCTTAACCAACTGAGCCACCCAGGTGCCCCGACCCATGTATCTATCTTATATGAACTTCATCATTCTGTTTTTATAAGGTCTTAAAATCAGATATTTTTAAGTCAACCAACTTTCTTCTTTTGCATAGTTGTATGTTTATTATAGAGCTTTTGGATTTCCATATGGACTTTAAATTCAGCTTGTCAGTTTATATGAAAATTTTGTCTATAATTATTCTTTTTTCTTCCACAGTTATTTTTTCCCTCTGTCCTTGGTTTTTGACAGTTTCCATTGCTATCATCAAATTCATTGATCTGTGGTTTGCTCATATCATCTCCTCTCTATATTGTTATGAACTTACTTCCTTTTATTCATTTTATGTTATTTTAAATAAATTTTTGTTTTTAATAAGTTAATTTGTAATCACTGCTAAGATAAATTATACTTTCATTTCTATCAAGTAAATTTTATTGGATATCCAAATATACAAGTTACTATTTTAAGCAAAGGAAACAGCAGTCCTAAAGACTTGGAGGTAGAAATCTCAGGATTTCCTGAGTAAGCACACATTGTCCACTTTGTACGACAATAATATGAAATAAAGTTCAAAGTTATATCTTTGTCATAAATATATATAAAGTTATATCTTCTTTGTGAGCAATTTAAAGAGTTAATTGAGAGTTCTATGGATACATTCTGCCAGGAGCCAAAAAATGAATTAATGAGTCTGGAATGAATGAGAAAATTATTGTGCAAAAATAAGGAGGTGGAGAAGCTGGGAGAAAGGGAGAAAAGAATGAAAGATGATAGCCTGATTGAGTATACTTTGGGTTTGACATGCAGTCGAACATTCAAATATGATACCAAGAAGGCAGGTAAAACTCTGGGCCCAGAAATTGGGGGAATGATTGAAAATAGAGATTTGCTAGCCATCATTTCTTTCTCCATCAAACATTTACTGAATGCCTACTATGTGCCAGAAACTATGTACCGAATGTTTTTGTCCTCCCCCTCAAATTCACATCCTTCCAGCCTAATAGCCCCTGAAGTCTTAGCTCATTCCATCATGAATTGTAAGTCTAAAGTAATCTGTCATCTAAATCAGGTATGGATAAGACTTAAGGCATGGTCCGTTCTGAGGCAAAATTCCATTCCAGTTGTTTAACCTGTGAACCTGTCAAACCAGACAAATTATGGGTTTTTAAGTACAATATAGAACAGGCATAAGATAGACATTTTCATTCCGAAAGAAAGAAATCAGAAAGAAGGAAGGAGTGATAGATTCTAAGCAAGTCCAAAATTTTAGATCTTAAGGCTCGTGAATAAATTTCTTTGGTTTCATGCTCTGCCTTCCAGGCCCATTGGGGTGATATCATCACACCCCTTCAGTGGGACAGAATACCACCCACATGACTTGGTTGGGCTGGAGTCTCACCCTTTGAGACCAAGACTGAGGCAGCCATGCCCCGCCCCAGGCTGGTGGCTCTGGGTCTGTGGTAGGAGTGGCAGCCTCATAATCTCTGAATCACCTTTGGGATCTTTTCTACCTTTCTTTTTTGAAGGATAGCTCAGGGTTGAAGCCAAATTGTTCAGTGGACAAGCCTGTAAAATCCAAGAAGTCCAACTGCCTTCCTTAATTCCATCCTGCTTTGTCTGTAATTCAAACTGGCAGTTTCTGCTGGTAGAATATCTCTATTCCTGGCTTTTGCTGAAATGACTGGGTAAATCCATGAATCACACCCATGATCTCTTTATCAAAAGATTGTTCAGCCATACCCTTCGTGTTCTCTTCAGAACAAGCTTTTTCATTTTCTGTACTATAATTCAGGCTGAGAATTTTCTGAATTTTCAAGTTCTGGTTCTTTCTGTTTAATAATTCCTTGTTTAATTCATCTCTCTCCTTTTGCATTTTACTATAAGCAGCCAGAAGGAACCAAGTCACACCTTTCAAAGCTTTGTTCAGAAATCTCAGCTAGGGAGGGAAAACTGAATGGGAAGTCATCAGAGAGGGATAAAAACCATGAGAGACCCTGAACTATAGGAAACAAACTGAGGGTTGCTGGAGGGGGGATAGGTGAGGGGAGGGAGTAATTGGATGATGAGCATTAAGGGTACATGTGATGTGATGAGCACTGGGTGTTACATGCAAGTGATGAATTATTGAACACTACATCTGAAACTAATGATGTACTGTATGTTGGCTAATTGAACTTAAATTTAAAAAAAAAAGAAATCTCCGCTAAATACTGTTTTATTGCTCACAAGTTGTACCTTCCACAGAATATTAGAACACAGTTCAGCCAAATTCTTTGCTACTTTGTAACAAGGAGTGCCTGTACTCTAGTTTCTAATAATATGTTTCTTATTTCCATTGAAGACTTACTGGAATCTCCCTTAACATCCATATTCTCACATGCATCTGAGAACTCTTTCAGCCTGTACCCTATTACCCAATTGCAAAGCCACTTCAACATTTTTAGGTACTTGTTACAATAAAACCACATTTTTTGTGCCAAAATCTGTTTTAGGAAGCTTAGGCTACCATAACAGAACAAGAGTACTGTAGACTGGCTTAAACTACTGAAATTTATTTTCATGCAGTTCTGGAGGCTGGGAAGTCCAAGATCAAGATGCCAGCTAATTTAGTTCCTGTGAAGGACTTTTCCTGGCTTGTAGATGACTCTTCCTGTGTTTAAGGGTCCTCTTCCTAGAGTTCTCCATCCTTCTCCAACTGGACTGCTTGTTCTCTAAACAAACCTACACAGTTATTACTCTGGCTGGCACTCTTCTTCATCATCCTAACAATTGCTTTGACTTTGCTGGTAGTAGAGTACATCCTTGTGACTTCTCTGAGAGTGAGGAGATAGAGCTGTGAGGGTGGTAGACACTTTAAACATTGCATGTCTGGATTTGTCTTAATTTCACTCTCAAATTTAACATTACTTCGGTCAAATATAGAATTGTAGGCTGAAAATAACTTTCCCTCTGAAAGGTCCAGATCCTGGAAGCTTTTCAGTTATTTCCCTTTTCCCCCACCTCTTTTTCTGACGTGCCAGAATTCTGTGCTTTGGTGTATGTCTATTTTCATTCATAGTTTGAATACTCAGAATTTTAAGTATTTATCTCCCATTTTTCATTTCTGGAAATTTTTCTTAGATTATTTCTTTGATATTTTCCTCTATTATCTCTGTTTCTCTAAGAAATCCTTTTATGGTGTCAACCTCCTGGACTAATTCTGTAAATATTTTCTTTTCTGTCACATTTTCTATCTTTTTAAGAGGCCATATAGCATAGGGGCGCCTGGGTGGCTCAGTGCTAACGTTAAAGCCTCTGCTTTCGGCTCAGGTCATGATCTCAGGGTCCTGGGATCGAGCTCCACATCAGGCACTCTGATTAGCAGGGAGCCTGCTTCTCTTTCTCTCTAATAAATAAAATTGTAAAAAAAAAAAAAAAAAAGAGGTCATATGGCATAAATGGTTAAGAAACTGAGTAATAGGGCGCCTGGGTGGCTCAGTAGGTTAAGCAGCCAAAACTCTTGATTTCTGATAAAAGTCATGATTTCTGTGTCCTGGGATTAAGCCCTGTGTTGGGCTCGGTGTTCAGCAGTAAGTCTACTTGAGGATTCTCTCTCCCTCTCCTTTTGCCCCTTCCCCTGCCCTCGAGCGCTCTGTCTCTCTCTCTCTCTCGAAAATAAATAAATATTAAAAAAGAGAGAGACAGTGATAGAATAAGACTGTCCACTACAAATCCTTGTTCTGCCATTGACTTACTTTGTGACCTTCAACAACTTAACCTTTATGCTCCAATGTCTTCATCTGAAAATGGTCTTAATAGTGCTTACTTCTTAAGATTGTTTAAAGATTAAATATGTTAATTGTATAAAGTAGGTAGAATAGTGCCTGGCAGTTGGAAAGTGCTTTACAATGTTAGTTATTATGTTTTTTTTAATTATCATTGCTGTCACTATTATCATTTTTGTTGCTTTATTCTGAGAGATTTGACCAACTTGATCTTCTAGAACTTCTGGTCACTTTTTTTTTAATCTCCTATTACATTTTTAATTTCTACAAACTCAGGTTTTTTATCTGGTTGTTTCCTTTTACTGAACTTTTTTTTACACATCATCTCGTAAAATAGATACTAATTTTTATTCTTTTTGAAGTTTTTATCTGTTTGTGGCATTGTTTCTGATTCCTGCTCATTTGTCTTGGTCTCTGAATTCCATAGTAGATACTTATTTCAAATATCCGATAATTCTTGGCTGTCTTTTAATATTGAACAGCAAGGGACTGGAAGGCTAGTTGGAAGTACTGTGTATTTAGGCACATAACTTGTGATCTAATAGGTTTACTATAGGTTTAGCTAGTGGTATCTTTCTAAAGGCCTTTTCCCTAAATTTTGTCAATTTCTCCAGGGAGGATTCCTTTAATCTCCTGATCTTCTGCCTGTTCTGCTTAAGAACTGTTTCTAGTCTTATCAGAGCCTAACTGTGGAAGCCAACTATGTGCATGTGTTGGGGGTCCTGGGGGTATCTCACTCTTCTGTTTGAAGAATTTCAGTAAGTTAGCCTGTCTTCAATATGATGTATCACCCTTGCCTTCTATCATGTTCCCACTTCCAGTTTGTCTGATTTGACCTTTCCATTTCTCTTATACAGTTGGGGAGGAGTAGTATCTTGGCTTTTAGTGGAAAATAGGGGATCTAAAAGATCTTTTCTTTTTAAAGATTTTCAACCAATCCTTCTACTTTGACACAAGAGTGTTGCTCCTTGCTTGCTGAAATTACTGGTCTTTTCTGCAAGTATGCCAGTTGTTAGAATTTGTTAAAGCCAAGTGGTAGAAACTGGGGTGTTTATGTTTATTATATTATTCTTTATTATTTCTATGTTTTTTTATATGTCCCATAGAAAAATACTAATATGAGATGCAAGGCCTTATGTTATAAACATTCTCAGACTGCAAACAACCTAAAGGTCCAACAGTAAGGAAATAATAAACTGAACTTTAATTCAGTCATATAACAATATTATATAGCCATTGAAAATCTTATTTATGAAATGTGGAAATGCTCACAATATTATTTAAACATGTAAGATACAGGGATGCCTGGGTGGCACAGTTGCTTAAGCATCTGAGTCTTGGTTTTGGCTCAGATCGTGGTCTCAGGGTTGTTAAGATCCAGCCCTGGTTCAGGTTTCGCACTCAGCTCAGAGTCTGTTTAAGTTTCTCTCTCCCTCTCCCTCTGCCCCTCCCCACCAAGTGCTCTCACTCTTTCTCAAATAAATAAATAAATCTTTTTTATAAAAATGTAGAATACAAATAAGATACATTATTATACATTTATCACCTAATAGGCAATATGCATTTTATAAAATGTATACATATATATATATATATTTTTTTTTTTTTTTTAAGATTTTATTTATTTATTTGACAGAGAGAGAGAGAGAGAAAGATCACAGGTAGGCAGAGAGAGGATCGGGGAAGCAGGCTCCCTGCTGAGCAGAGAGCCCGATGTGGGGCTCGATCCCAGGACCCTGAGATCATGACCTGAGCCGAAGGCAGAGGCTTTAACCCACTGAGCCACCCAGGCGCCCCTGTATACATATATTTTTAAAAGACTGGAGGGAAATACTTGAATATGTTCAGAGTTTTTATTCCTAGGTGGTAGGTTAACAGGTAGCTTACTTTTTTATATGTTTCTTTATCTTATAATCTCTTTTGCTGAAACTTTACCACTTTTAAAATCAATTGCTGTCCAATAAATATTGCTTTTTAAAGGGATAATTGGGTATTTTTTTTATGGTGAAGAAATGTTTCTTTCTTTAAAGTTTTTATTTTAGTTCTAGTTAGTTAACATGCAGGGGCATGTTAGTTTTCAGGTGTACAGTACAGTGTTCCTGAACTTCTGTCCATCACTCGGTGCTCATCACAACAAATGTACTTCTTAATCCCCATCACCTATTTAACTCATAAACTAGGGTACAGTTTTTCTACGTTGAAAGAATATAGTGAACAAATAGTGTTAAAATTTCTTTTGTAGGTGATATAAGATAAAGGAGAGTGTAGGAAGGACAGAGAGGCATACAACTATTTTAGGTACTGAAAAATCTCTTGGTTTTAATTTTAAACAATTAAGTTGTGATGTTTCTTTAAAATCCTAGTTGATATAACTGTAAAGCGTCTCATTGACAGTTACACAGTATTTATTTATGAATAAATAAATACATTTTCCCGTTTTCTAGACCTGTACTAACCAATAAAGTTTTCTCTGATGTCAGAAATGTTCTCTACCTGCACCACCTGATAGAGTAGCTATTAGCTACAAGTGACTGTTGAGCAGTATGGCAGTTGAGGCACTGAATTTATCATTTTGCTTAATTAATAAAAACTTAAATTTAAATAGCCACATATGGATTGGAGCTACTGTACTGAGTAATCAATTGAGTAAATAATTGTAGACCAGTGGTTTTTGTAAATAATTCTATATCTATAACTGTTAATAATGACACCTGGGTAGCTCCAGTCAGTTGAGTGTCCAACTCCATCTCAGCTCAGGTCTTGTTCTCATGGTTTGTGAGTTCAAGCCCCCATTTCGACTCCACACTGGGCATGGAGCCTACTTACAAAAAAATTAAAGATAAAAAGTTAAAAATTTTTTAAAAACTGATTAATAAAACTAATTCAAATGTTTTAATTGGTATCAAGTATTTTTAATGCAGAAAAGGCAATTGAAAAACAATTATACATGCCTAAATAGATTTTGCAAGGTAGATATGAATTCATTAAATTTAAGGTTTTATAACATCTTATTTAAATTTTTGTTTATCTCTTCATTTCAGAAATAAAATTAGTGGTTCTTCATCCTGAGGTTAAGGCTGTGAAGCAGGAGAAAAGGTTAAGAACATCAGACTCTTCAAATCTTTTTTTTTTTTCACCTTAAAAAGATTTTATCCTTTCCCCCACAAGACAATGAAAATTATTGATGGAAGACCTCTGGGTGGCACAGTTGGTCAAATACCTGACTCTTGGTTTCAGCTCAGGTCATGATCTTGGGTCGTGAGCCCCAACTCAGGCTCTGTGCGGGGTCTGCTTGGGATACTATCTCTCTGTCTCTCTCTACCCCCTAGCCCCCTAGAGAGAGCATGCACTCTCTCTAAAATAAATAAATATGTATGTATATATTTTTGATGGAATAAATAAATATGCATAAATATACACATGGAATTACATTATCTTTGCAAATGTATAAAGGCAGGAAAATAATTGTGAACCAATCATTTAAAATAGTTTACTTTAAAATAATTTATAGATTTAATTTAGTTGTAAAATGGTGCCCATCAACTAATATATTATGAAGACAGTTTTTTATATGTTTGAAATGTTCTAAACAGAATTTTCAATTAGTTCTCTTATGGCAGCATTGTGGGTATCTATTTCCCTACTCTATTTCTGTTTGAAATTTTCCTAAAGATTACTTAGGAATTACTGAATATTGGGGTTTCAGGATACTAAATTTGTATCATAGACTCTCATACATTACCAAACAAAAAGTAATTTACAAGATTCCAAAAGTTCAGTTTTACTGAACAGAGCAAAAGTCAGAGTCCAGCCCGATGCCATAAATGTATGCAGTCCATGTCCAAATAAAAGTCACCATTCAATGTTCTTCATCCTCACACACAGAAACCAAAGAATTATTATAATCTTAAAAAGATAATTAGGGCTGATGGTCTCAAAGTAAAGCAAATGTTTGAGAAAGCAACACTGAATTGGGTATATAATCTAAAACCTAATAGTAGATCATTCCCTAAAGAATAAAATACTCATTGAATCAACTAACGTGAACATAGGAAGTTGGCATTTTATGAAATCTCATAAGAAAATAAAAAGTCCAGGTCTTCTAATGAAGATGGCATTTAATTTTGCCTAAGCTCTTCTAACATCAGGGTACAGAAAAATAGATGAATAGCAAATACTCAGCTCTCAAACTTTAGCTAGAGGGAAAAACTCTGCCTTGAAGAAAACATAACCCAAAAACAGAAGGAAATTTCTTCATAAAAGATTTATAGAAGAGTTTAATAAGAACCTGAGTTCAAAACAGCAAAAAAACCACCAAGAGTTCAGTAAAATACCACAAAATGAAATTTTAAAAAAGCATGAGTAGATAAAAAGAATAATTGCAGAATTAAAAATGTAAATTGACTTAAATAATATTACTCAATATTAAATAGCCTTGCAATAGTCACAGTGCAGTTAGAGAAATGAAATTAAAACGATAAGTGAGGGGACGCTGGTTGGCTCAGTCAGTTAATCATCTGCTTTCAGCTCAGGTCATGATCCTAAGGTCCTGGGATTGAGTCCCACATCGGGCTCCTTGCTCACCAGGGTACCTGCTAGTGCATCTGCCTACTTTTCTCCCGGCTTGTGCTCCTCTCCTCATCTCTCTCTCTCTGACAAATAAATAAATAAAATCTTAAAAAATAAACAGAATATAATTACAATGTGGAAAATATTTAATAAAATTAAATTTAAGTAGCTAGTAGCTAGTGTATTAGAGCAGGAATAGAACATTTCCAACATCACTGAAATTTCTGTTAGTCAGGGCTGGTCCAGAAAATGGGAAAGCATTTATTCATCTAACATTTAAATTGTTTACAATATGACGTTTTACAACTGTCAATGATACACCTTATGTTTATATCAATAAGGATATATTCTAGTTCAGTGTAGAACAGAAAAATAATTTTAAATGTCAGAACAAAAAATTTTATTTGAAATTGAGATCTTCAGCTTAAAAGGGACATCCAGTGTTACAGGTGAGAAATAATACAAAGCAATAGATATAGATATAGCCCATTTAAGTTATTAAACTGCAAAGATGAAAAATTATTCACTCATTCAGGCAGAAAAAAGTGAATCACCTACAAGAGTGGAAGGCTTTAGACTTCACAGCATCATTTCTTGTCCACAGATAGTACAACAGCAATGTCTACTGAGTTCTAAGCTAGTAAAAATATTATGAAATACATACAACCAATATATTGGTTGAAGAAAAAAGTATTTGAAAATATGATCCATGTATTTACTACCTCAGAGAGAGCTTCATTGACTACCCTATGTAAAGTAACATTTCCTATTACTCTGTATTCCTTTCCTCTTTTTTCTTCAGGTTCATGTCACTACTCTTCTAGAATGTACCCCATAAAAGCTGAGACCTGGATTATTTTGCTCACTGTTCATCCCTGGTACCTTCTTGGCACTGTTAAATGAGCCTAGGTATCAATTTTTTTAAAAACTCCAGAATGGCGAAACTGAGGTAAAAGCACTCATGGTGAATCCATTTCAACAAAACCCTAAACTAAATAACTCTGTGTCTGGTGCAGACAAGAATGCAATTCTATAAACCTTGACAACATAAAAATAATAGGGAGAAAAAACTAAAATTGGGGCTGGGAGAAAGTGCTACATGCCAATTTCTTCATTTTTTATAGGAGAGAAGGAAAGAGAAACTGATTTCATCAAACACTGAAACCCATAAAAAGGAGCATAGTGACTCTAACATCTTAATGTGCTTCGTAATCACATTTCTAATTTTAGAAGAGGATGTGTCAGGAAATTACCTCTGTCAAAGTAAAGAATCATTGATCAGTTCAACAGTTCTTTCAATTTTACTTCATTTTGTTTTATAAAGTAAAATGTTAATTTTTCAAATACTAATAGTATTTTAATACCTACTATTTTTATGGAAGTATTTTGTCTAACATATCCATGTATATACCTAAGTTTATGCTGGGAGTATTATTTACTTAATGATTATTGTGGGGAAATTTGATTTTATAATTTTTTAAAATTTTATATCTTTGTATAAAATTTTTTTTTAATTTCTATTGCTATGTCTTGAAGCTTATTCATCTTTTTTTCCGGCAGTGTCTAATCTGCTGTTCCTTTTGTGCAGTGTGTTTTAAAAATCTCAGATGTTGAAATGTTCATCTGTAGAGGTTCATTTCGGTCTTTTAAGAATGTATCTTTCCTATTTCTATATGTTCAATCTTTATTGAACACATGGACTATAATTATAATTGATTTTTATCTTAGTCTAACTATATTCGTATCATTGCTGCATCTCCTTACTATGGGTCATATTCTCCTGTTCTTTTTTGTGCCTGGTAATTTTTTTATTGGCTCCAGATATTGTGAATTTTAACAGGTGGAGTTCCTACAAACATTCTTGAGTTCATTTCTGGGATTCATTAAAGTTATTTGGGAACCATTTGATTACTATGAGTCTTGCTTTTAGGCTTCATCAAGTGAAATCAGAGCAGCTTTTTTTCTAGTGCTCATTTTGCCTCACTACTTAATGCTTCATGAATTACAAGTTTTCTTCACTCTGGTCGGTAAAACCGTGGATTTTTTCTGGTTCTGCGTGAGCTGCAGGACTTGTTGACCTTGCTCCTTTTGAGTGGTTCTCTCACCAGTTTTGGACAGTTTCCTTATGTACATATGTTGATCAGTACTCAAAAGATGCCTCCACAGGGATACCTGGGTGGCTCGGTCGGTTAAGCATCTACCTTCGGCTCAGGTCATGTTCCTGGGATCCTGGAATAGAGTCCCAGATTGGGTTCCTTGCTTAGCGGGGAGCCTGCTTCTCCCTCTGCCTGCTGCCCCTCCTGCTTGTGCATGCTCTCCCTTTCTCTTTGACAAATAAATAAATAAATAAAACCTTTGAGGAAAAAAAAGTTACCTCTACAGATCTCTGGAGCTTTCTCTCTATGCTCCTCTCTTCGCCTGTATTTTGCCACATGGTCTCCTTGAACTCTTAGCTTATCTGTTCAACTCAGGAAGACTGTTGGGTTCCTGTTTTCTGCATTCTGCACTGGATATTTCCTTTTTTAAAAAATTCAAGTAGAGTTAACATGCAGTGTTATATTAGTTTTAGGTGTACAATATAATGATGCAACAATTAGTACATTGCATACTATCTTCAACTCAAAATATGTGGCTCTGGGTAGTAGGTTAAGGCAATTATTTGACTAAATTCCTATAATCAGATGTTTATTAAGTGTTTAACATGCAGCAAGTACCATTCTTTGCATTTCACATTTTCATATATTCCTTACAAAAACCCAATGAAATGAATGCTGTTATCTGTATATTTCAGATGATGAATAGACACATGGAGAGGTCCAATAGGTGGTCAGTAGGTAACCATAGACACAGGTCCAATAGGTAACCATAGACACAGCTGTTAGTGTGTTAAGTCAAGATTTGGACCTAAACAATCTGGTTGTAGAATTCATACTCATAACCACTATACTGTATTGTACCATACGCCTCACAAATATTTATTTCCATTGAAAACGTAAGTTATTTTATATTTTGTAAGATATTAATGCTTTGTTGGGAATGATGGATTCAGAGTTTAAATGATATAACTAGTTTCTAATACCAGCATAAATTAAACTGTTGTTCTGTTTGGAGGTCTTTTAGTAGATAACTAAAATATATGATGACTAATGTATTTTCCAGCTGATTAGTTGACATGAGTCTAAGCATAAATAATTTGATTTTGTAAAGTAAAAGTTGCAATTTAGACTAATTTATGTCATAGCACAAGATTGTTTACTAATCCAGCACCCCACATTCTCTTTATGATTTTTACTAATATAAAGGCAACTATTGCATGTGCTTTCCTTCTCCAGGAAAATAAGGGACTTTCTTTGCATTATTTCTGTAGTTCTACACACACACACACACACACGTTTTCCGTATGCTTTTTGTAGCTAATCTCTGGGTCAGCTTCCAAAAAAGAAAAGATAAAATTGGACTTCAGTGTCTCTTTACTTAATGAGATTTTAAATTCCGTTTTTATTGTTAAAAGAAGAGACATAGGCTTACAGGTACAAAATTAGCATTTGATAAGGGCAAAATAAATGTCTTATTGTTATAACTTCACTGATTACTTAGGTGAATGAGTTTTTTCAATTCTAGTATTACAAACCACTAAACAGGTTGCACACATGCTTTATTTTTACCTTGCAGGAGACATAATAATAATTACACGTAATACATAAATGCTAATTCCAGGCTTTACTTTACTTTCAGTATACACACACATACACACACATAAAAGATCATACCTCTTGTTGCAGTAGCATTTGGTTTTTGATAGTATAAAAGTTTGAATACTTTTTTTAAATTCTGGTTCATTCACACTGTTATATATACCATTTTCCTCTGTTTTAGAAATAGCCATATTGTGTCTATGCTTCGATCAGTTTTAAGGCATCAAGGTCTTGGAAAGTTCTAGTATTGCTAAAATTATGATTTAAGAAAATTGTCGCATTTTTTAATTGCAGATGTTCAATAATGTGTCATTCTGTTTTCTTAGGAGCTTCCTGCACCATTACTTGATGATAACTGTAAAAAAGATTTTGATGAAGATATATGTAATCATAAAACACCAGACTCTAACATTAAGATGAAAATAGCTTGGCGTTACCAGTTATTACCCAAGATGGAGGCAAGTCAACATACAAACTATTTCTAAAATTTGGAAATGTATTTGTTTTCATTTTATAGAATCTTTTGTGGTATACCTTTCATTCTTTAAATGCACTACAATTATATTTTCTTATTTAAATAACTAGATATTTTATTTGTATTTTATCAAGATGACATTTCTTAAAAAATAAAATTATGGCAAAAAATTTTTTTTGACCAAAGTAGATTTCATTGCTTCCATAATTTTCATATAGAATCTTTTATTCTAGGGTTGCAAGCCAGGGTAAGGAACTCATTAAGCTATTTCCATCCAGCTTGGTTACCTATAAATAATCAGCATAAGTGGTAGTTTTTTGGAATTACTGTTTTTATTCCAATACATTTTCTATCATTGTATTTTCAAACTCAACTATCTGATAGCCTCATCTGTCCAGGAGGTAAAGACAGGAGGTAAAGGGAGAATTTCTGAGAAAACAAATGTCAGTAGATTTGCTCATTAAAGCTTATGAACTCTGCTCCTGGTGAAGGCTTTGTTCATTTATTAGCTCCTTTATTTGATTGTTTACTTATTCACTTTTCAGAACACTTTAATATCTACCCGACATCATATTAGTAGAAAAGAGAGAAATTCTAATCTGAGTAAGACCCATACCCTACCTTCCTGTCTTCTACATTAACATCACTGGTACCTTCCCCAAGGGTAGATATGTTTGTAACACTCCTTAACTGTAAATACCTAATTTGGTATATTGTTTCCACTACCTCCTTCTAAATGCATGGCAGACTGTCATTCATAAAACCCTTCTGCCAAGGCTAGACAACACCTTAGAATTCTCTGCAACATTCTGGGTGGTCACTACCAGCTAATATGTGAGAGTTAGTATGTGATATGAAACCTATTTGTCATTATAAGCCTGCAATATGAAATACAAACTTCTTGAGATTGTAGATAAGATCTATACAACCTAATCCAAGCCTACCTTTTAGTCTCCTGTGTGAATATAAAATACTATATCCATCTGTCCTGTGAGAGTTGCTCCATTTAAATTGCTTTTATTTCTGCCTATAATGCTTTTTACTTTCTTATTCACCAACTCAGCCTTCTCCAAGTACAAATATTACTACTCTGACAGCTTTCTATGCATAATTATCTAGTTTCTTATTTTTGTGTCCATAGCATTTCATATATTTTAAAGTACTTCTAACCTTATTTTATAGGTAATGGTTGGTATAACTCTTTTCTCTTCCAGACAGAATTCTCTATGAGGGCAGAGAGCCTGTTTTATTTTCTCTCATATCTCCAGCATGTTAATGCCCAATACTCAATAAATATTTGGTGTGTGACAAATGTATTTATACATTTTTACAGTCAGCAAATATTGAGTATTACCTATGTATTAAGTATAAAATATGGTATAAAATTGTTCTAATTTAGATGGGAAAGCTATTTGAATAATAAGATTTTTAAGCTTGATTTAAATGACTAAACAAACTACACACTGAAGCAAGGATATATGCAACTGATAAAATAAGGAATAAATTTTCCTTATATACAAAGAACTTCCAAAATCAATAAGGAATAGTCTACCAACCTAATTTTTTTTTATTAACATATAGTGTATTATTTCTTTCAGGGGCACAGGTCTGTGAATCATCAGTCTTACACAATTCACAGCACTCACCATAGCATACAACCTCCCCAATGTCCATAACCCAACCCAATTTTTAAAAATGGGTGGAAATATGTAAAGGAAATTTAGGTGGCCCTTAAAACATACAAACGCAGATGCCCATTTTCAGTTACAATAAGAGAAATGCAAATTAACACTGCACTGACCAGAGGCACCTGGGTGGCTCAGTCGGTTAAGTGTCTGTCTTCAGCTCAGATCATGGTCCCAGGGTCCTGGGATCGAGCCCCGCATTGGGATCCCTGCTGAGCAGGGAGCTTCTCCCTCTGCTGCTCCTCCTGCTTGTGCTCTCTCCCTTTCTCTGTCAAATAAATAAATAAAATATTAAGAAAAAAAAAACAAACCTGCACTGACCTGCCAGTTTTCTCTTAACAGGTTGTCAGTAACCTAAACTGTTTGGTGAGACACTAAATTAGCAAAGGTGTGGAGAAACTAGTACCTTCTCATACTTTGCTGGTGGAAATATAAATAGGTACAATTTCTGTGGAGGGTGTTTTGGTAGATCCTTCAGAAATACAAAAAACACATACCCTTTAATCCTTTTGGGGATTTATATTATGAATATATTTATTCATACAAAATGAATTATATGATCTATTTATATAGCATATTTTTAATGAAAAGATTGGAAATAAATGAAATGTCCATCAGTAAGCACTTAGTTAAGTAAATTACAGTATTTGTGTACAGAATACCCTTCCCTGTGTATTAAAAAATAGAGGGGAGCTCCGTAGTCAGTTGTTGTAGGCATGGCTTGGATGTGATGGAGAACTGGGTATAAGAGGCCAGATAAATGGAATTATACTGTTTAGGAAAATGTGAGTAGAGTGATAGAGATTAAAACAGACAAGGAATGTAGGACTAGCACTTGAGAACCCTAATGGCAAAGAATTTGATTCATGTCTTTGAGCTGGCAATTTCATTTACATTACTGAGCTTAATAGTGACTCCTTTGTAAAGAGTGACTATATTCTAATTTTTCTACTGGCATGTTCTGAAAGAGCCAATAATGAACAAAAGCTCTAGGTTAAATTTAGTTTTCTTTTAGAGACAATATGCCAGACAAGTTGTAGGTTATATAAATCACTTGCTTCTTGCATTTACTTTATTTTCACACTAATCTCAGCTATGTTTTAGTTTTTTCATTGGTCACTAACATTCCTCAGGTGAAATTTTCAAGGAAGATGCAAATCACTGAAACTTTAAGCCTTTTATTTTTTACTACTTGTTACAAAATATGTTTAAAGTTGGGGCAAAAGTTCTTTCTTATATTGTTTCTTTATATATTATTATGAGTGCTGTCCCTGCCCCCTTTGTATGTAAGTCAGTGGTCCTTATTCCACTTTTTAGAGTATGGTGTGCCTGCAGTTGTTTTGATTCTATCTATGGAAGTAAACTTCTCGGTGGTCACATATTAACACGTAAACCCCATGATCAGTGTTCAAAGTTTACAGTTTGTTTCAAAAATTGTGTTCTTACTCTGATCTTTCTGAGATAACTTACTCTCCCGTTTTCTTGAGTTCTCCATTAAAATATCACTTAATCAAGAATGTATTCTTTTCCCACTCTCTGTAAAAAATAAAACCACTCTCTCTCTCTCTCTCATCTCCTTTCACTGTCTTATTTTTCTTCAGGGCACTTATGGTCACCTACCAGATAATATCATCTATCTCTTCCTACTAGGCTGCAAGCTCAGTGAAAGAAAGGGACTTCAGATACCTTGCTTTACTGGCAAATAATGGGTGCTCAATAGTTAGTTGTTGAGTATGTGAGTGAGTGAATCATATAGTAGCAAAACTGAGTTAAGTTGCATTAATTAATACAAATAAAATAGCTTATTTTAAATTTACCGTCAATGGTCAGATTTTTAAGTTCATTAGTATTTATAAGTGAGCTCTTTCAAGTTGACAAAAGTAGAATCTTCTGACTTCTTTGCTTTTCTTTGAAATGTCACCAGCATGTATATTTGCCTGTCACAGAAATTTTATATATGGGGATTTGGCAAGACTGATAGACTTCAGCTATCATCTACTTTATAAATCCAGATTTGACTTTGCCATTATTAGTTTAACAACAACAACAAAACCCTAGGTTTTCTGTGTCCTACCTGGGACAAAATATTGTTAAAACTATTATGAGTAAAGATTAAACAAGTAGTCCAAAACTAGCTATGTCATTTATCAGAGATAGCTTTTACTGTAAGTTGCCACCAGTTCCTAAGAGTGTAGTCACATTCCATCTTGGGGAATACAAAAAAGGGTAAGAATATGCACACCTAAGTCAGTAACAATAACTCGGTAAAGTATAGAGCAGTGCTGCTTCTAGTTGGAGGGGTGTGTAGTTTTAAGAAGGCCCCCTTCCCCTGGCCTGTGATTTTGATTCTCTCTCTTAGATAGGTCTGCTCTTTTTTTCCCTATCCAATCATCAAATACTATCCCCTTTTCACCCCAAGAATTGGTAGCTTACAACATAAGCTGAGACCTAATTTCTTCAATATTGTAGAGTTCTATTATGAAAGCCTATGATGGTTCCAGCACTTGTGGTAGTGTAATTGGTCTTTATTATATTAAGCCCTCATTACACTTTGGCTTTCTGTCTTAGTGGTTCAGCCACAATAGTCCTTCTGATTGACGTGTGCATATTGCAGGTGACAACAAATACCATTTTTCAAATGAGGTAATTAATTACAAAGGATAGTGATAGATCTTCTGATTCTCCAGTGATTCATGATACAATAATAATTAATATCACTTATGTAGTGCTTTACAATTACAAAATATTCATTGCCAGTGTTGCATTAGGTTCTCACCACAACCTAACAAAATAGTCGTTGGTGGTGGTTGAACTGAGGCTCAAAGTGGTTAGTTAACCATTTAGGTTCTTGCTTTCTGTTATGCCATACTGAGAAACAAGAAATGATAACAGTAATAAGAAAATGCCTTATTTAGACTGTCTATTTGTGGTGCAGCTTTTGTCAGAAAGTTTTGTTTCTTTCTAACATACTGGAAGAGAGGGATGGTATCGTTTTATTGTTCTGTGCTCCTTCTCGTTCCCCACCAGATTTAATTTTTCCTCATAATACATTTTTACTGAACCATTCCATTATTCTGTTCCACAGTTGACAAAAGTAAAGGTTAGTCTGTGACTATGAAACAGAAGTTTTCAGAATGTAAAACTAAAGCAACAATAAAAACAAAGGTTTTTATTAAACTGAGTAAAACTGATTAGTTATTGATGACATTTTGTTATTTTTAATGCATCTTTTTTTTGTGGAGTTGATATATTTTCATAGAGTATTATCAAACTTAAAGTATTTGCTTATCTTTTTTCAGAGGAAATATTTGAAGTCTTTGTTTCATAAGTCTAAGCCTCGAAAGATTTCACAGTATTTTTAAAAATCTGATTATATTTTAATGCTTTGTGTTTGGGTACAAAATTGTTTTTCCTGTAAGGGTATATTTATTTCTCCAGTTCCATTTTTATTGAAGGATTAAAGCTTTTCATCATTAATAAAATTTGTGATTCTACCTTGTGAATATTTTAGTTGCCATATTTAATCTTAATTTCTAAAAAAATTAATAACTTAATTGTAATAAGAAAAGCTTCCAAATTTATTCTTACATTTAATGAATTATTTGTGTTTTATATGTAAACTGTCACAGCATGAAATCAATTTTCTGCCTTGATTCATCCCAAATCTGAGATTTCTATCACATTAATATTATAATTAGAAACATTAATAGAGACGGCAACTTAAAAAGCATACTTTGCTTCTTGGCAATTTAGCATATTTCTCTGAGTGCCCAAGACTTCAAGAACCTTCAGCGCACTAATAAATTTATTAACTCAAACTTAAAAGAAGCGAAAAGTCTCTTTCTTTCTCTCTCCCCATGGCCAGTCTGCTAAAATAGATTATTCATGCTTATTTGATTCAGGTAGGCTTTTGCAAGCTTCCCTACTAGGCCTGGGAATGTGGTACATTGAGGCCTTTTCAGAGGCTTCTGACATAGACCAAGCTTTTATTGCATGGTGTTTTATTATTACCAAATCCTAGTCTCCACCCAGTTTGTAGGCACTCTGCTTATTCTTTTGAATCAGGAAAGGTTATCACCTACCTTAATCCATGGAGCAGCGTGGATTAAGGACACCAATGTGCCCCAGGATTCTCAAAGAGGATCCTGGAAACTTCTTGTTTCTTCTTTTTTGCTTGTCTTTACTAAATTCTATTGGGCCTTAGGAGGATTTGCATCTGAAATGGGCAACCTGGTGTTTTTCTCAATGAAGACATCAGATCAAAGTTCAGTTAGTCAAGGCCTTTCTAAAACATTAAGGGGGCTTGGGCTTACACAATAAAAAGATGAGCTCTAGCAGAGATTGCAGTAAAAACATTCTGAACTATAATCCGGATAAAGAATAGATTATAGGCCAAAGAACAGACCTTGTTTAAATTGCTTTATACTAATAACTTTACATTTAAAAACTTCACCCTATTTTTAAGAAACGTACTTTAATGTTTCATAATTTATTTGTTAATACTGCCATGGTAAATAGATAAATCATGTTTTAGGAACCATACTTGTATATATATTGTATTGAAAACATTAGGTCGAGCTGATTGGTCTCTTTTGTTAATGAAAATAAACAGTATCTTATGGAGGGGTGAACAGTCATTTTACCTAGAAAATAAATGCCAAACCCACAGACTCTAAATCTGAGAATAATGTTTCTATTAGACTTAAATTTTTTTATTCTTTGTTACTGTACAATTTGATGTTGGTAGACATCCACTTTAAGAATATTCATCCTTTAAGTCTTAAATTTCAAATATCTAGTGTCAAGGAAATGTCTGTTTATCCAAATTACAAAGTTGGCAGTTACTAGTAAAATAAATTAACTCATTCCATATAGTCCTTCAGTTTCTGCAGATTATCTGCAGATTATCTGTTTTGTTGAATGTTCTAAAATTTGTCTGTTTTGTAGTATTCAGGATAGTGGAAATTATGTAAATTTAAATTAGAAACTATTAGAAATTATTGCCAGGTGGAACCTGTTAGTAGTTAACTTTGGACAGAGGTGTATATATATATTTCTAATGTGTGGAATCAGCACAGAATCCATTCAAAGCAATATATTGAGAATGTTCTGTTACTAGGCCTTTACTATCCTGTGTAAATAAATTCAGCATCAATACTTACTAGAGTTTCTTATGAGAATGATAATTTGTTGGAGAAATAGGTAATAGCACAAAAGAGGAAATATCAATGAACTAATTATTACATCAGGTTTCTGATTTATCTAATTTAATAAATTAAATAATTTGTCTAATTATTTGTATGCATTCTCCCTCTTTAGCATGTGCCTTATTCCCAACAACAGTATCCCAATACGTTTTATACTATAAGTTTAATTTTAAATTTGTAAGAAATTTTGAATATAAATACACACTATCTTGTAAGAATTTAATTTTTAAATGATGCTCGGTTTAATAAATTTAAATAGCTAGTTTCTTTTGGGCCTCTCACCAGTGATTTCATTGGCTTAAGTTTTCATTAGTTCATAGCAATTCCATATTTAATTTGTCATTTAAACCTGGAACCTTTAAAAAACAATTAAGTCATATAAATTAAATTGTTTTTAACTTAGAAAAGTATATAGTAAGAAAAACAAAGAGGTATTCGAATCTTATCAAATTTAGGGACCACCAGCAACAAGAAACATGGGATAGGAAAAGGTTGATATGTAAGTCATCATTTAAAATTATAAAAGTTGTATGCTTCTTTGAATTTTAATAAGTCTGTATATATCAGCTCTTCTTAGCGGTATTAAAATGCACAGATATATCAGTATTTTGCTGAATATAGTTCAAATACACTGTAGTTTAAAAAAAAAAACTGTAATTTTTTAACAACCAGTATGGCTTTTCTTAACAGTCTGGACCAGTATCTTCTTCAAGATTTGGTCACTATTATGATGCATCAAAAAAGATGCCACAAGAACTAATTGAGGCTTCAAAATGGCATGGATTTTTTTTTCCAGAAAAATTATCTTCAACTCTTACTATAGAACCATGGTAAGTTAATGACCAATTCTGATTTCACAGGTTAACAGAATTCATTTTTACCACATTCTTTGAATGCATAACCAAAGGTACATATCCTAATAATAAATGTTTTCTATAAAATATATAATCTTAATTGTGCTTATGTTTCATATTATTTCTTTATATGTGGTTTTATTTTTCTGGTCCTGTAACTATTGGAATTGCTGTTATTCTTAATTTGCAGTTTGAGAAGTCTGGATACCAAAATTATGATACCTGCTGTTCTTATATTCAAGAAAATGTGGAATAATTTTTAAATCAGGGTCTTTTAGCCCTAAATGTGGATATCTAAATACTACTTGTTGATACTAATAGCAGTGAAAATGGTATGAAGTACTGCTGTTTACTGCTGTTTTTCTATAAGTATTCTTTCAGAAAGTAAACAAAGTGTATATTTTCCAATATTTTATTTATTTAGGCTTTCTATTTCTAGTTATTCTGTAAATACAGTAATCTGTATTTTATTAGGTTGTCTTAAAAGAATTTAGGGTTTTTTTGAGTTTTACAATGAAGAGTTTTCAATATTAAATGAACACAACTTGTTTATAGTGCTACTAACCTTATTAAGGCAAAACTCTGGAAATTACAGTACTTGACGTTGAATAATTTATAAAGTGTTAAGAATATGTAATTTCAATTCTTACTGCTGTTGAGTCAAGGAAATGGAATGGGTTGTTGCCTCTCTTTTCTTTCATGTTGTAAAACCATTATTTTCAAAGTGAGATGAGTTATTATGTGGAGATTTAATAGACAGGAAGTTGTGAACTGAAATGACTTACAAATCTAGAGTCTCTTTCCAGGAATATTACTTGAGAATTTAGCAAAGACTATCCTATTTATTGTTACTAAATCTCTTTCAAAAAATAAAACATCTTCACTTCATTATGGTTTCTCCATATTATAGTTTGAGACTTAACCAAAAGTGGTGCTTTGATGTTGTCTTAGTGTTAATATCAACCATTAATGAATGACTGCGTGTGTGTCGGTCACTCCACTACATATTACATTTGTTACCTAGCGCAATCCTTAACCTTAACAAGGTATGTATTCTCATTTTCCAGAAGAAGATACTGAAATTCACAGAATTTTTTCTTTGAGGCTCAACTATTAAGTGATAGAACCAGGATTAACCTAAATCAGATCCCTCTCTTTTTGCTTTACTGCTTCAAGAGACATTGCCGTCCTTTGCCTTTACCTTCCTATATTATGAAGGAAAGAGCACTAATAAAGAAATAAAAAAAGAAATCTGACTTCTGAGTCCATCCTACTGTTAACCTTGGGAAATTCCCTTAAATTCAGTGAAAATAAATATCCTTCTGTGAAGAATTAGAGTAGGGGGATACCATTTGTCCTACCTACATCACTAATATTTTGTAAAGTTTGAATGATTATATTGATTATACTATAATCAGTATATCAATACTTTTAATTTTTGCCACTCACTAAACCAAACATACATATACTTTTATGGCTTGGGAAATAACTTCTTGGTTTCTCAAGTAGTAAATGGTGGGACCCACATTCAAAGTCAGTTCTTTCTGACTCAAAATTCCATGTTAGCTATAATGCTATGTTGCCTCCATTCATGGAGTACTTAAGGAAGTAAAAGAATGTGAGATGTTCATTAAGTATAATGTAAGTAAACAAAAAATGTGGTATTACTTTTGTAATTAATAAAATGTTTTAAGAGTAAAACATTTTTAAGCCCCAAAATGCAAGGTTTTTGTTCATTCAGTCATTAACTAAAAGAAGAGGGAATGAACATTTGTTGAATACCTGTTCCATGCCAGGCACTGTTCCAGGCATTTGACCATGGGATGTCTCATCTAATCCTTCTACAACCCTCCAAAAGAAGTAATATTATCCCTGTTTTTTAGGAGCTTGATGTCAGAGATACTAAGTAGCTTTCCCACTCTTTCAGGCTGTTAGTGATAGTCTCTGACCTAACCCCAAGTCTTCAAAACCTCTGCTTTTTACTCTGGGCCAGGCTGCCTCCATTTGCTGTTTAGTAAATGTATAGAACAAGAAGCTAGGCCAGAAAAATGACCCCTTGATCAGTCATGAGAATATAGTCCTATAGTCTTTAAAATATGTTTCTTTTTTCAGAGTGTTAAGAACTAGCAGTTTTGCACAGAATAGGAAAATTTATAGATTTTAATTATCAAGGCAATATTTCATTTCATAGCAGTTAACTGATAATTCATTTATTTCATATAAAACTTAAATGCTTAATTAAATGTAATTAAACTTTAAACATGTAATTAAATTAATTTTGAAAATGAGTACTTACCATGTGAGATTTAATTTATGGAAAGCATGTGCTCATTTCACTAAAATGAACTTTACAGGTTCATTTATAAAACAATAAAGCTAAGCTTTACCGTTGTCTATACGTTTCCTGTAATTAAGACTAGAGGATATAGCTGTGTCCCACTATCATAGTGACGATATAGTATATAATTTCATATATTCTAAAGGCACTGTTGAAACAAAGTTTTTTTATGGTAAGAAAAACTGAAGGTCATTTAAAATTTGCATTAACTAATTTAAAATTATTGGTAGATATGCCTATAGAAAATGTTCGCACATACAATTTAAACTTTCAAATTGAAGTCTAGCTATAAAAACCTGAGATGTATCCCTCTAATATTACCAGACGGTTTTGTTTTAATATTTCATTGTCATAAATCAGATAATCTGAGTCACAGGACAGTGATAGGAAAATGTTTTGAGAATAATTCTGCAATCCAAGATTTTTTTTACTTCCGTATTGTTTTGAATTAAGCTTTGCTAACAAGTATGCAAGGATGGTTCTCTTTTCCTTGGGAAGATAATGCTGATCTTCAAGATCCTGATAGTATCCCAGCTTTCTTATTTATTAACAAATCTACTAACACACTGCTTTACCTACTGTTTCAAACTGAATGTTTATGATTCTGCCCAGTGCTTCCTCCTGCACAAATTTATATGTTGAAGTCCAGTGTGATAGTGTTTGGATATAAGCCGTTGAGAGGGAATTAGAGTTGGATGAGGTCATAAGGGTGGGACCTTGGTCTGATAGGATTGATTTTCTTAAAAAGAGGGAGAGATATCCAGCTCCTTCTCTATCCTTGAGCATCTGTACATGAGAGGCTATGTGAGCCATGCAGCAACGAAGTGGCCATCTGTTAACCCACCTTTAACAGGAGAGTTCTCAGCACATACCAAACCTGCTAGCTCCTTGACCTTAGACTTCTAGTCTCCTGAACTTGGACAGAATTAATTCCTTTTGTTTAAGCCACTCAGTCTGTGGCCATTTTGTTATAGGAGCCCAAGCCAACTAATACACCCACTATATTATAAAATGTTACTGTTTTTAATAGAACAGATCTTGAATATTGACTTTACAAACAGTTGGTGGTAAATAGAATGAATTTGTTTTAATATCTTTCTTTGAAATTCAAGATTTTATTTTTTACATGGATATCCTAAAAATAGTTAGTAGTTTCTTATATCAAGCAAAAGTTTTTTATTCAATACATTGAATGAACTGAATTCTGAAAGAACTAGTTATCTTTTTAGGGGAATTTCTAGGAAAAAATCAAAAGAAAGAGGATGAGAATTTTATTTACTTAAGATTTTAGAAGTCATTACTTTTTCTTATTTTGCCAAGTCTGTTTACCACTTAAATGGAACATCTGTATGAGCCATCTGTAATATTTTCCTAGACAAATTATAGTTATGACCCTTCATACATTCCTACTTACTTTTGTTCATACTCTGTCAGAACATTTAGCACATTACACTATAATTATTTGTCCTGTCTACATTTTTATCTTCTCTCTCAAGCAGTGGAAATCCTTGAGGAAAGAGGTTTATGCTATCTTCATCTCTTTATTCATGAATCTAGGACACAGGTGTTGAGTTGACAGTTGATGAACTAATGAATCAATGCACAAAGTATAGTAATAACTCAGATTAACTATAGCCTTGTTCATAGCTCAAAGATTTAGTGGGGAAAAAAACTAATAACTGAAATGTAGCCATGTAAGAGTATATTTTATTTCTCCGGGCTAACACATTGACATTTGGCATTGCAGAGCCCAGTGCTATTATGAAAGAAGAATCCATCTAAAAAATCACAAGGCTAGAGAACGAATCTTTTCCCTGGGGCTACCTGTTATGAGTGGATCCCTTTCCAGAATTTAGTTTTACCTATTCTAGAGTGGATATGTGGAGATCTAATGAGATGAGAAAGACACGTATAGCAATGGCACCATCAGCTAGGACACATTATTTTAAACCGGTATCATATTCTGATTTTGATAATTATCCAATGATTATATGTAAGATGTTAATATTAGGGGAAGTTGGGTGAAGGGTATATGGAGTGCTCTGTACCATTTTCGAGCCTTTTTGTAAGTCTAAAATTATTTCAAAGTAAAAGGTTAAAACACAGTATTATATGGTACCAGGCTATTAAAAGAAGGTAGCAGAACCCTCCACCCCCTCCCCTACAAAACCCTCAGTTTGTTGCTCAGAGTCCACAGTCTCTCAGGGGTCATTGCCCCCTCTGATTTCCCCCCATTCACCCTTCCCTTCCTTTTCACAATACCCTCCATGTTTTTCCTTATGCTCCACACGTGATACCATAAGATAATTGACTCTCTCCGCTTGACTTATTTCACTCCGCATAATCTCTTCCAGTCCCATCCATGTTGATATGAAAGTTGGGTATTCATCCTTTCTGATGGAGGCATAATATTCCATTGTATATATGTACCATATCTTCTTTATCCATTCATCTGTTGAAGGGCATTTTAGTTCTTTCCACAGTTTGGTGATTGTGGTCATTGCTGCTATGAACATTGGGGCGAGCCGGGTGGTGGGTATTGAGGAAGGCACATATTGCATGGAGCACTGGGTGTGGTGCAGGAACAATTAATCTTGTAACACTGAAAAAATAAAATGAACATATTTGGGGGAAAATAAAAAATAAAAAAAAATTAAAATTAAAAAAAGTTAGCAGAGATGTATAAAAAAAGTATATTTTATTTCAAAAATACAGAATTCTTACATTGAGAAGCAGAAAGGCATGGTATATTTAGAAGTTACAAGTAGGAACTCATGACAAAGGAATTTTGCAAGAGAACTTCTAGGTAGGACTAAAGGTTCAGAACAGGAGTATGCTAAACTACTTTATTAAGAGGATTAAAAGTGAATGACATATTAATACAAATCTTTAAGCTGAGTACAGAGCAAGATGTAAATGCGAGGAGGGAGTTTATCAATTAGCCTGCTAGTGATATGATTAAAGTAAAAAGAAAATATCTAAAAATTTTGAGAGAGAACTATTAATCCTAAACCTCATTTTAACCAATGAAAAAGAAATTAATTGCTTTCATGTTTGCCTTTCTTCTTTTTCTGTCCTCCAAGAGGGCTTTTGGGCATACAGAAATTAGTTGCTCATCCTAGCATGCTATCTTCATTGGTATGCATTTGTTCTATTACTTCCCACCTAATTCCTACATTCCTAGTCCCAGTCATTGTCCCATAGGTTTACTCTCTGTTATTCGTGCAACATTATAATTAATCTTTCCAAATTTTATTCGTCCTTCAAAAAAATAATCTTGGGCCTTTGACTCCTCTCTCTTACTCCCTATGAGCAACCTATCAGCAATTCTTGAAATTTTTATTTTTTTAATTTTTATTTAAATTTTACTTAGTTAACATACAGTGTAATATTAGTTTCAGGCATACATTATAGTGATTGAACATTTCCATACAACACCCAGTACTCATCACAACAAGTATACTCCTTCATCCCTATAACATATTTATCCCATCCCCCCCAACCCACCTCCCTTCTACTAACCATCATTTGTTCTCCGTAGTTAATATATATAAGTATATATTATACACACACACACACCATATCTTCTTTATCCATTCTTCAGTTGATAGACACTTGGGCTGTTTCCAAATTTTGGCTATTGTAGATAATGCTGTCAGGGTGCATGTATCCCTTTGATTTGTATTTTTATATTCTTTGGGAAAATACCTAGTAGTACAATTGCTGGATCACAGGGTAGTCCTATTTTTAACTTATTGAGGAACCTCCATACTCTGTTCCAGAGTGGCTCTACCAGTTTGCATTCCCACCAACAGTGTAAGAGTGTTCTCCTTTCTCCACGTCCTCACCAACACCTGTTGTTTCTTGTGTTGATTTTAGCCATTCTGACAGGTGTAAGGTGATATCTCATTGTGGTTTTGATTTGTATTTCTCTGATGATGAGTTATGTTGATCATCTTTTCATGTGCCTGTTGGCCATCTGTATGTCTTCTATAGAGATCTCTGTTCATCTCTTCTGCCCATGTCTTAATTGGATTATTTGGGCTTTGGCTGTTGAGTTTTAGAAGTTCTTTATGGATTGTAAATACTAACCCTTTGTCAGATATGTCATTTGCAAATATCTTCTCCCATTCCGTAGGTTGCCTTTTAGTTTTCTTGATTGTTTCCTTCATTCTGAAGAAACTTTTTATTTTGATGATGCCCCAATAGTTTATTTTTGTTTTTGTTTCCCTTATCTCAGAAGACATATCTAGTGACAAGTTGCTATGGCCAACATCAAAGAAGTTACTGCCTGTGTTCTCCTCCAGGCATTTATGGTTTCATGTCTCACATTAGTGTCTTTCATCCATTTTTAATTTTTTTGTGTTTGTGTAAGAAAGTAGTCCAGTTTCATTGTTTTGCATGTTGTTCTCTAATTTTCTCAACATCATTTGTTGATGGGATGGTCTTTTTCCCATTGAATATTCTTTCCGGCTTTGTTGAAAATTAATTAACCATGTAACTGTGGGTTTATTTCTGGGTTTTCTATTCAGTTCCATTGACTTGTGTATCTCTTTTTATGCCAGTACTCTACTGTTTTGATCACTACAGCTTTGTAATATAACTTGAGCCTGAAATTATGACATTTTCTTTTTCAAGGTTACTTTGGCTCTTCTGGGTTTTTGTGGTTCCATACAAATTTTAGGATTATTTATTCTAGCTCTGTGAAAAGTGCTGTTGGTATTTTGATAGTAAGTGCATTTAATGTGTAGATGGCTTTGGGTAGTATAGACATTTTAACAATATTTGTTCTTCTAATACAAGAGCATGGAATGTCGTTCCATTTCTTTGTATCATCTTCAATTTCTTTCATCAGTGTTTTATAGTTTTCAGAGTACAGATCTTTCATCTCTTTGATTGGGTTTATTCCTAGCTATCTTATTGTTTTTGGTGCAATAGCAAAGGGGTTGATCCTTAATATTCCTTAATTTTTCTTTCTGCTGCTTCTATATTGGTGTATAGAAACGCAACAGATTTCTGTACATTGATTTTGTATCCTGTTATTTTACTGAACTCATGTATCAGTTCTAGCAGTTTTTTGGTGGAGTATTGTATATAGTACCATGTTCTACAAATAGTGACAGTTTGACTTCTTCCTTACAGACTTGGATGCCTTTTTATTTTTTGCATTTTTCAGACTTTTTTTTATGTGGTCTGATTACTATGGCTAGGACTTCCAGTACATGTTAAATAACAATGGTGATAGTGGACATCTCTGTCTTATTACTGATTATAGAATTTTTACCCATTGAGGATGATATTAGCTGTGGGTTTTTCATACGTGGCCTTTATTATGTTGAGGTATGTTCCCTAAACCTACTTTGTTGAGGGTTTTTATCATGGATGGATGGTGTACTTTGCCAAATGCTTTATCTGCATCTATTGAAATGATTATGTGGTTCTTTTCTTTTATTAGCCTGGTGTATCGCTTTGATTGATTTGTGAATATTGAACTACCCTTGCAATCCAGAAATTAATCCCACTTGATCATGGTGAATGATTTTTTAAATATATTGCTGAATTCTGTTTGTTAGTATTTTATTGAGAATTTTTGTATCTATGTTCATCAGGGATATTGACCTATCATTCTCTTTCTTAGTGGAATCTTTATGTGGTTTTGGTATCAGGGTAATGCTGGCCTCTTAGAATGAATTTGTAAATATTCTTCCCTTTTCTTTTTTTGGAATAGTTTGGAAAAAAAAATAGGTATCAGAGAAAATCTTCAGAAACAATGACAAAACAAGAAATAGAATGGTAGTAAATACGTATCTATCAATAATATTTTGACTGTAAATGGATTAAGGACTCCCATCAAAAGATATACAGTGTCATGATGGATGAAAAAACAAGACCCATCTATATGCTGCCTACAGGAGACTTTTTGAACCTAAAGATACCTGCAGATTGAAAGTAAAGGGGTGAAGAAACATTTATCATGCAGACAGATGTCAAAAGAAAGCCATAGTGGCAATACTTACATCAGGCAGACTAGACTTTTAAACAAAGACTGTAAAAAGAGACAAAGAAGGGCATTGTATAATCATAAAGGGGACAATCCAACAAGAAGATATAACAGTTGTATTTGTGTACCCAACGTGGGAGCTCCCAAATATATAAAACAATTAATAACAAATATAAAGGATCTAGTTGATGATAATACAATAATAGTAGGGGACTTTAACACCCACTTATATCAATGGACACATCATCTAAACAGAAAACAAACAAGGAAACAATGGCTTTGAATAATACACTGGACCAGATGGACCTAACAGATATATTGAGAGCATTCCACCCTGCAGAGCAGAATACACATTCTTTTCAAGTGCACATGGGACATTCTCCAGAATAGGTCACATATTCAGTCACAAAACAAGCCTCAACAAATGCAAAAAGTCTGAAGTCATACCATGCATCTTTTCTGATGACAGTGCTATGAAACTAGAAGTCAAACCAAATCAAAAAATTGGAAAGACCACAAATACATGGAGGTTAAACAACATACTACTAAACAATGAATGGAGAACCAGGAAATCAAAGAAGAAATTTTAAAAATACATAGAAACAAATGAAAATGAAAACACAACAGTCTAAAACCTTTGGAATCCAGCAAAAGCAGTCCTAAGAGGGAAGTATATGACACAGGCCTACCTCAAGAAGCAAGAAAAATTTCAAATAAACAACCTAATCTTACATGTAAAGAAGCTGAAAACAACAACAACAAATGAACCCTAGAAGCAGCAGAAGAAAGGAAATAATAAAGATCAGAGCAGAAATAGGGGCGCCTGGGAAGCTCAGTCAGTTAAGCATCATCCTTCAGCTCAGATCATGATCTCAGGGTCCTGAGATGGAGCCCCACATCAGGCTCTCTGCTCAGCTGGGAGCCTATTTCTCTATCTCCCTCTGCCTGCCACTCCCCTTGTTTGTGCTTGTGGTCTCTCCCTCTGTCAAATAAATAAATAAAATCTTAAAAAAAAAAAGAGCAGAGCAGAAATAAATGATACAAAAACTAAAAAACAATAAAACAGTTCAATGAAACCAGGAGTTGATTCTTTGAAAAAATTAATAAAATTGATAAACCCCTAGCCAGACTTATTGAAAAGAAAAGAGAATGGACCCAAATAAATAAAATCACAAGTGAGAGAGGAGAAAAAACAAGCAGCACCACATAAATACAAACGATTATAAGAGAATATTAAGAAAAAGTATATGCCAGCAAATTGGACAAACTGGAAGAAATGGATAAATTCCTAGACACATATAAACTATCAAAAATGAAACAGGAAGAAATAGAAAACTTGAACAGACCCATAACCAGCAAAGAAATTGGGTCAGAAATTAAACAATTCCCAAGAAACAAAAGTCCAGGACCACGTGGCTTCACAGCAATTCCACTCCTAGGTGTATGGCCAAGAGAAATTTTTTTATTGCTCAGTGTGGTGCACATATCCACACAAAAGCCTGTACATGAATTGTCTATAGCAACATTATTTATTATAGCCCAGAAGTAGAAGCACTCAAATATTCATCAACTAATGAATAGGTAAACAAATAAAATATATCTATATCTGGACTATATTATTGAGCCATAAGAAGGAGTGAAATATTGTTACATTGCTCCAACATAGATGAACCCTTAAGACATTATGGTGAGAGAAACCAATAACAACAGACAAATTATACATGATTTCACTTGTATGAAATGACCATAGTAAGCAAATATATAGAGACAGAAAGTAGATTAGTGGTTCTTTTGGGTTGGGGACATGGGAAAGTTCAGGAGGGTGATGCTAAGGAGTACAGCTCTCCCTTCTGTAGGGATGAAATATCCTAAAATTGATTGTGGTAATAGTTAACCTAACTCTATGAATATACAAAAAGCCATTGAATTGTACACTTTTTTTTTAAAGATTCAGTTATATATTTTAGCACACACATGATGGGGGAGGGGGAGAGGGAGAGAAGCAGACTCTCTGCTGAGTATAGAGGTCGATGCCAGGCCTGATCCCACAATCCTGAGATCATGACCTAAACTGAAATCAAGAGTTAGACACCCAACCAACTCAGCCACCCAGGTGCCCATAATTTGTACACTTTTAAGGGTGAGTTGAATGGTATATGAGTTATATATCAATAAAATTCTGTTAATAAAAATTAAGCAATCCATTGATTTTAGCCAGTGGAGGTCACTGGTGACCATAATAACAATTTTAATGAAATGATGTTAGCGAAACTGGAATGGTTTTAAGTGAAAATGTGAGGGAAGGAATTGGAGACACCAAATATTAGAAAACTCAACGAGTTCTGATGCAGAAAAATAGAGTAGTGGCTGGCAGAGGAAGTGAGACAGGAAATGTTTTTATTTTCTTAAAAGGAAGAGATAAGAGTATGTTTATATATTTTAGAATGCATCCAGTAGAAAGGGAAAGTTAATAATAGAAATGGAAGAATTGCTAGAGTGACATCCTGTGGGTTAAGGTCTGGGAGCAAGCAGGGATACTGGGTTGGTATAGGTGTTTAAATAGTTCACCTGCGGGGCACCTGGCTGGCTCAGTTAGTAAAGCATGTGACTCTCAGTCTCAGTTGTGAGTTCAAGCCCCATATTGGACATAGAGCTTACTTAAAAAAAAAGTTTCATAAATAGTTCAAACTATGGTAATGTGGGAAGAGAGGGCATTTATGTTGGTAAAGATGCTGATGGGTAGGTAAATGTAGTAATAGATATCTCTGCTGGTTGCTTCTGTTTTCTCAGTGAAAGGTTATAAGCTAAGAATAAAGATGGGTAAGGATATTAAAGGTTTGTATATTAAAAAAAAAGTATGAAAAAGTCATCAAAGATGGTGAGACTATATAGTGGGATTGCCAGGCAGTCTTAAGGGCCTGTTGAAGTTTGAGGTCATGATTTTACACTGACACCAGTCCACTGGGATGGGGTCGTTTCTCCTACCACTTTTAGCTGTACTGAGGCAAATGTGGAATGGGCAGAGAGTTTAATGTAACCAGAATAGTTTTGCTAAGCAAGCTAGACAAAGCAAGAGAAGAGCAAGGAAGCAGATACAAGAATTGATCATGGATCAAGGTGATTAAATAGTTGAAAGAGTATATCAAAGGGAGTGAGTGAAGAAGTGGTAGGCAATGATATGGAGATCTCAGTGTAGTCAAATGATTACATATGGGCTCTAGGTGGAAAGATAGGAAGTTGGCAGTTGTGGGGAGAAGACAGTATGAATTGAGATACCATAGGGATAGCAATTATTGAAAATGGCAAGATCTAATACATGATCATCAGAGTAAGCACCATAGGTAGGGTGGAAATAAGATCATTGAGGGAAAGGTGGTCAAAAAACTGAAAGGCCAGGATGTTTGAAAGATAATTAATGACCCAGGGTTGGCTAGATGACAACAACAATGATGAGTAGTAGAAGACATAATCTAATAACTTCTTTACATCAGCAAGTAAAGGAAATCAGAGTAATGTTGAACTGAATTCTTTTTCCTGAAAGCGCATAACCTCTTTCAGTAGTATCTCTGTCAGACACTGGATGCAATTCTTACATCCTCATGTTCTTAGTATTTTCCAACTGTGGCTCAGAGGTCTGTGCTAGTCATTGTTCTCCTTGCATTCCTAGTCTCTATATGTTCAACTCTTAGTTGAGTATTCATGGTGAGGAGAATCAAACTCAGTGTTATTAGGTGAAAAGTGTCAGAAAAGAAAAATCTGTGACAGCCTTCAGGGTAATAGTAATGGAATTTTTAACTTGAAAATTACTTGTGAATAGACTTCACAGTCTTTATAGTCACATGCAAATTATATGCTAATATACCTTTAGCTCAGCAAACCATTTTACACAATTAGTTGAAACGTTTGATATTGTGCCTACTGCCCTATAAGTATATCTCACTATTTGTCATAAATGAATACTTGAAATATATGTGTAAATAGATTTTTGGTAATACAAATCGTATTTACTCAGTGATTTGCATAAAATAAAAAATGCTTCATCTTCACTTTAAATTAATCCTAATTGAGAGTGATAACAGTTTTTCTTTCCAAATATTTCTATCAAGTAATTAAATCAATATTAAAATGCACCAGAAGTTCTTATTCTCAAAAACCCAGCAATTAATCATTTTAATGAGAGAAATCAGCCTTAAAAAGAAAGATCATTCTTGAGCCATGTAATTTTAAGTCAGAAAGGACAAGAGATTATCAGTGCGACTCTGTCACCTGAGAAAATTTTGAACCCCAGAACAGAAAAGTTAAATACTTTGCCTCATTATCACACATTTAGCTATAGTTGCTGATACAGATAAACCAGGAACTCAGGTCTTAAGCATACTTTCCACTGTGTTATGGTGGTATCTCATTTATGTATTGTAAGCCTACATTATTTCCCTCTTGCATTGTCTTTATGTGTCAGGTACCAAGTTAATACAGGTGAGGCCTATTGTAAAGTTTTCATAGTTGCAACTAAAAGAAAAATCTCTTCCTAAAACTGTACACCTGAATACTTTGTGTTAAATGGAGTCATGTTCAAACCTCATCACAGCCACATCAGTGTATTTGAACCCACAAACTTTTCATTTAATCTGGATCTCACTCTGAGGCTTAGAAAACTTTTTAGGTGCCTGTCACTTAATTGTTGTACAGCCTTGAACAAATCACTTAAGTTTCCAAAGGGTCTTAATTTTCTCTACCATAAAATGGAGCTAATGACTACTTACCTCACGAGGCTATTGTAATGATCAACTGTGATGGAGATGCAAAACGTTTTTTGAGTATTTGCTATGTCAGACACTTTACCAATAGAAAAAATCAAGTAGGGGTACCTGGGTAGCTCAGTGGATTAAAGCCTCTGCCTTCGGCTCAGGTCGTGATCTCAGGGTCCTGGGATCAAGCCCCACAACGGACTCTCTGCTTAGTGGGGAGCCTTCTACCCTCTCCCTCTCTCTCTCTCTCTCTCTCTCTCTCTCTCTCTGCCTGCCTCTCTGCCTATTTGTGATCTCTCTCTCTGTCAAATAAATAAATAAAAATCTTAAATTAAAAGAAAAATCAAGTAGTTTTGTTACAAAAAATACCCAAGAGTTTATTATTTATGAGAAAACACTTCTCTCTCTCTCTTTTTTTTTTTTTGAGAAAACACTTCTCTTATCAACTAGGTATTTCATATATATGTACTCTTATTTTTGTAATTTATATTTTCACAAATAAAATCTCATCTTTTGTTACTCAAGCTTTTTTGTTGTTGTTATATTTACATTTATTCTTTGATCACATTGAGACTTAAGTATTCCTTTGTTCATTGTTTGAGAAACTACAAGGTAATCAAGTGGTATTTATTATTTGCTTGATTTCTTTTCTAGACATACTGCATTTATATCTACACCTAGATGTACTATAGCAGATTTTTTTTAAAGATTTATTTATTTATTTGAGGGAGGAAGAGAGAGCACAAGCGTAGAGAGGAACAAAGAGAGGGGAACGAGCAGACTCTGCACTGAATGTGGGGCCCAGCATGGAGCTGGATCCCATGACACCTAAGATCATGACCTGAGCCATAATCGAGAGTCTAAAGCTCAATGGACTGAGCCACCCAGGCACCGCTTTTTTTATCTTTCTTAATGAGAATGACAAAATTACTTTTCACAGAAAAACCAAAATGCCATTTGTCAATAGAAATTGAAGTTCACTGTCGTAAATGTCTGTCAGACCTCCTGCTGAAAATTGGGCAGGGGAGATTCTGAGAGGTACAAAAGTGTCAGTTCTTTCTGTCAGTTTTTTAAAAATGTTGAACTTGGTCATCAGAATATAAATTTAGGGGTGCCTAGGTAGTTCAGTCAGTTAAGCATCTGACTCTTCCTTCATCGCAGCTCAAATCTTGATCTCAGGGTCATGAGTCCAAGCTCTGCACAGCCTACTTAAAAAAAAAAAGTATAGATTTACATTTTGTGTCATTGGACCCCTTTTGCCCATATTTATTATTAATATAAAGAAATAAATTACTGGGCGCCTGGGTGGCTCAGTTGGTTAAGCCACTGCCTTCGGCTCGGGTCATGGTCCCAGAGTCCTGGAATCTAGTCCCATATTGGGCTTCCTCTGCTCTGCGGGGAGCCTGCTTCTCCCTTTCCCTTTGCCTTTCCTCCTGCTTGTGCTCTCTCTCTCTGTGTCAAGTGGGTAAATAAAATCTTTAAAAAAAAAAAAAAGAAAGAAATTACTGTCAGAAGGTATGGTAATATAAGTAGACATGGAACAATTTTTTTGGCTGAAAACAATTTTAAATACTTATTTTAAAGGTAAAAATTAAAGTTCTAATAATTGTTTTTATATTCTTCATAATGTTATAGTTTTAAAGACAAATTGTGGAATCACAAGTGTGATTTTTTTTTACTATAAAAGTTGTTGAAAATTAAGAAAATAAAGGTAAAATGGTATACAGTATTTGAAATGAGCTGCTTTAGGACATGTTTTAAATGCTTTGATAACCTAACCTTTGTTAATTGCTTGGAAACATTAATAAGGAAGATTGGGTCATATTTGTAACTAGATTTTCTTCTGCCAACCCCTGATTTATAAGTTACTATACTACTGAAAAGCTACCAAAAAAAAAAAAAAAGGACAACAGCCTCAAAATTAAAGGGGTTTAATTTTTTAAAAATTTTAGATGACTGGAGCGCCTGGAGTGGCTCAGTGGGTTAAAGCCTCTACCTTTGGCTCAGGTCATGATCTCAGAGTCTTGGAACTGAGCCCCACATCGGGCTCTCTGCTCGGTGGGAGCCTGCTTCCCCCTCTGTCTGCCGGATTCTCTTGCCTACTTGTGATTTTTCTCTCTGTCAAATAAATAAATAAAATCTTGAATAAATAAATAAAATATTTTAGATGACAATAGAAGATATTTTTATCAGTAAAAAAGATTTTGGTAAGTATTGCTGGCAGGAGCTGTATCTCATGGAGATTAATACTTAGTAGTAGTTTGGTTTTTTTAAACATTTTCTCTCTTTTTTTTTTAAGATTTTATTTATTTATTTGACAGAGAGAGAAAGAGAGATCACAAGTAGGCAGAGAGGCAGGCAGAGAGAAAGGGGGGGGAAGCAGGCCACCTGCTGAGCAGAGAGCCCGATGCAGGCTCATCCCAGGACCCTGAGATCATGACCTGAGCGGAAGGTGGAGGCTTTAACCCACTGAGCCACCCAGGCGCCCACTTAGTAGTAGTTTAATATCAATATCATATAAACTATCATATAAGCCAGTTTTAAATGCTATAATCCCAGGTATCAAAAATGAATATTATCAATTTATATACCTAAACATATTGATTTTTTTCCCATTTAATTTTGTTATCAAAGTGTTTATTGTCCTAGAGATCTAATTAGTTTGGGGAAGTTTATCACTTGTAAAGTTCTAAGCATTGCTGGTGACTGGATTGTTTTATGTCAGTGTTAAATAAGGAAAGAGATTAAGATATTTTGGCTGTATGTCTTTATTTTTGTTCCCATATCAAATCTCTCTACCACCTTTGAAGAGAATCTTAGCTCTCTATAGTTATTTTAACAGACTAAGAGAATATAAAATAAATAACCAACTATATTGGTTGAGTAGTAGCAACAAAAAAACTTTAGAATTAGTTTGTGTAGGTGTTGTCTAGTAATGTACCTCAGATAGCAAATTTACTACCAAGCACTTGAGGCAAATCTTATTGTTGAATAATTTGGGACGGAAGGAACAATGCTTAAGAAACTTTCTGTAATATATGAAATAACGTCTTGAGTAGATTCGTCATTGGTGGATTAGAATGAACTGAATATATCCTTGATTCACCCTCCTTTAACTGATATTGACATTCTTCAAATGGTTGGCTGAAATTCATTTCATAATCTGCGGCCTTGGAGCAGATTTACCCCTTCTGCAACTCTAATTGACCCAGATAGGAATTGAATATGCTGCCTTCAAACAGAAGCACTGTCTTCTGAAAGTTAAGCTAGCTGGGACAAATACGTTACCTATCTATTCATATGTATTTATGTATTTATATATATTTATATATTCATATGTTTATGAAAGAGTCACATCAGTACCATTATGGAATATCATTTTTTAAAGATTTTATTTATTTATTTGACAGAGAAAGACCTCACAAGTACGCAGAGAGGCAGGCAGAGGGAGAGGGGGAAGCAGGCTCCCCGCCAAGCAGAGAGCCCAATGCAGGTCTCGATTCCCAGGACCCTGAGATCATGACCTGAGCCGAAGGCAGAGGCTTTAACCCACTGAGCCACCCAGGTGTCCCTGGAATATCATTTTTTATGGACACATTTCTTCACTCATTAAACTGGAAAAATGTGTCCATAATCCAGTCCCTCATTGAAAATGGAGAAATAACTATATGTGAAATAACCATACTGCCAGAGCCTTCAAATGGAGTCATATTTATTTTGCACATAACAGCATTCCTTTCTCTTGGTTTTCTATTTTATTTTTGTTAGGTGCTTTGGGGCTAGCTCTGGCTGTTCAATAAAACATTTACAGAGAAGTGCAACAGGCTGAACAACTGACCATTGATTTTGCACACTAAGAAGTCAGCTGCTTTTCCTAACTTGTTAGGTTCTTTAATGTTGCATGTGTGCTTCAAATTATATTTCATTTTTCTCTAGGGCACTGATTCTGCATATGTGATTGCTTTACTTAGGATCACACAAAGCAAACGCTTTTGTATTTTTAAGGACACCTACAGCTTTTACAACATTCATCATTTAAATATCTATGAAATAACTATGCTCCAGAACCTCATTATCATGACAGTTAATGTTCAGCCATAGCATGTGGCTTGTGCATTATCAAGAATATTAAAGTCAGTCAGTGCTAAACCAGATAGATGTTCCTCACTAAATTTTTTTGAATTGTTTCATAACATTTGTAAAAACATTTTTTAAGTAAGCTCTCCACCTAATGTGAGGCTTGACCTCACAAGCCCAAGATCACAAGTCTCATGCTATACCAACTGAGCCTGCCAGGCTCCCCATTTTTGTGAAATATTTTTAAATAGGAACATTAATACTAATATTCATGTGAGAGATAATGTCTTCTTGAATTCATACATTTACTTTATTATTTTTGTCATTAAAACAAAGTGGAAATTACACTCACTTATCTTCATAGGCCTTAAAAGACCAAATTTTTAAATTACTATTATTTTAGCAGTTTGTTCTAAGAAAATTAAGACTTTCCTAGAAGATGAGCTTAGGTGATCAAGACATTGATTCAGGTGTACTTGGCATAGCACTTCATTAACTATGTGTTAATTATCTATGATTACTCCTGAAAAGCTATAGTGGCTTCATCTTTTAGGTTGCTTCATTAAATCATTAATTTTCTTGGAGGTAACTAAGCTTGACATAATTAAGCCATCTCAGTCTCCACAGATTTTTATCTTCCCATTATGTCAAGAACACTGAGCCAGTTAATATAAGGCATTGTAACTTATTCCCTGGGTGTATTGACTGTATATTTTTAAATTATTTATACTGTTTTGGTTCATTTTATATTATATTTAAGTAATCCCATAAATTTTAATTATTTCCTTAATGTTATAGGTTAGATTTTGAATTTTCTGTGTAATAAGCCCATTTATGTGTTTGAACCACTTCTTACCAACAGTTCTTTGACCCATGGCTACAGAAAGCTGCTTCAGTTTATTCAGAACATCATATATGAGGAAGGATTTGATGGATCCAATCCCCAGGTATAGAGTACCTTCAAAACCTTTTATAATCATGTATATAATGTTGTTTTTAAACTCACTAGAGGTAAACTCAGAAGATTTTAAGCAGAAGGTCTGTAAGCAGAGCACAGGCAGCCTTAGTTTGATTGTTAATGTGTATTTACACTTTTAGCTAAATTCTCAGTGAATGCACAGAAGATATATACATACATTGTTGACACAAATTATTCTGAAATACATATTTATAGTACCTGGAATTAATAAATAGCCACATGTTGAATTACTCCTAAATCTGCAAGACTTGCACTTATCTAAATTTTTTGTATTTGTCATTCAGTACTTAATTGAATCACCTTATGAGTAAAAATTAATTAAGATTTTATTTTTATAACATCACATTTTGAGTTCTCATTGAATAAAAAATGATTTTATTTGCTATCTTAAAATATTTTATAACTTAATTCTCTCTAGCTCTATTTTTGAAAATGGAAGTTTTTAAATTCCCAATATTAAAGATTCCAAATTCCTACTATTAAAGATGTTCCAGTTAGTTTAACTTAAACAAAATGAGAGAAATTTTATTTCTAGATATCATGCCTTTCAGAAGTCTTTCTCAGTGATTTTAATTGCTATGGCTGCTAAAGATTTTCAGTTCATTATTATTATTTTAGCAGAATTATTTCCAGAGCACCATTATTTTTACTGAAGAAAGCAAAGAATCCAGAAGTCTTTTCTTTTTTGCATTATCAACTGCATTTGCTCTTAATCCATAAATTTTAAGTGTTCTTATAAACTTTACTGCTGTATCTAATTTTTTTTTCCACAGCAAGGTAATTTTTAAATTTGTTTTGATCATCATTTTAATAGCAAGTTGAAAATACTTATGTGTGTGGTGGAGCATACACATTTATTTATGGATGGCTCTTCATGTATGTTACAGTTTTTGTGATGGGCCTTGGTTTTTATTACAATTTTATTTTGTTCATTGTTGCTCCATTTTTGGTTCTAGCTAAGATTTATGGGCACTGTGTCCTCCCTTTGGTGGCATTGCCCGTCTGGAGAGGTAAATTGGTCCCTGACAGACACCTCTCCCCACTTGCTGTGGTTGCTATGGAAACAGGCATGTCATAACAGTTCCTATGATACAGTGTGCAGAGCTGCTGTTCTTGAAGAATGATGACACATCTTCTAAGAGCAAGAAATTTTATAAAATGCAAAAAGCAAAGGCAATAGCAAAAAGATAAACACATACTTGCATATATATGTATACACACACATATGTACACACATTTACACACATCCATCCAAAGGACCCTTGATCAGTAAGCTATTATTGGAATGGAATGAAATTTTCGTTTTCCTAGTCACTTAGTTGAGTATGAAAAATACCACCATTTTCAATAAATGGTATTTTATTTCATGAAAGTGGATAAACAACAAACTGAACTGGTTTGTCTCTCTGAACTAGAGGTTCTACAACTATTGACTTTCATAAAGATTAAACAGAGTCAAGGTAGATATTTATATAGTGAATACCAAAAATGCTGAAAAATTTACAAATGCAAAAGCATAAATTTTATTTTGTGTTTTTATGTTAATAAATTTCCATATTGTTATATAATAGAATGTATCGTTTGCTAAATTACCTCATCTATACATCTGTCTCAGAAACTTTAAATGAGTCCAAAAAGCCACAAAAATATATCTATGAAGCAACTACTTCAAAAAATATTATTCCTGAGTCAAAATAATATTCTGATACTGAAATAAATCCTCCTTTAAAAAAAAATTTTTATTTGCTTCCGAGTACATATCTGTGAATCATCAGGCTTACATATTTCACAGCACTTACCATAGCACATACCTTCCCCAATGTCCATAACCCAGCCACCGTATCCCTACCCCCTCTACCCCCAGCCACTCTCAGTTTATTTTGTGAGTTTAGAAGTCTCTTATGGTTTGTCTCCTTCCCCATCCCATTCTGTTTCATTTCCCACCCCCACCCCCCCACAACCCCCACCCTGCCTCTCAAATTCTTCATATCCGAGAGATCATGTGATAATTGTCTTTCTCTGACTGACTTATTTCACTTAACATAATACCCTCTAGTTCCATCCACATCATTGCAAATGGCAAGATTTCGTTTCTCTTGATGGCTGTTAATTAAAAAAAAGAAGAAGAAAAAAAATGACCAAATTAAAAAAAAATTCAACAGAACAATTTTCATATTTTTTTAAAGATTTTATTTATTTATTTGACAGACAGGAGAGAGATCACAAGTTGGCATAGAGGCAAGCAGAGGGAGGGGGGAACCAGGCTCCCTGCTGAGCAGAGAGCCCGATGTGGAGCTCAATCCCAAGACCCCGAGATCATGATCTGAGCCGAAGGCAGAGGCTTTAACCCACTGTGCCACCCAGACACCCCACAATTTTAATATTTAAAAAGAATAAAATTTGACTTTTCCAATTTAAAAAAAAATTTTTTTTATTTATTCATTTGAGAGAGAGAAAAACAGAGAAAGCACAAACAGAAGGAGAGACAGAGGGAGAGGGAGAAGCATTGACTACCTGCTGAGCTGGGAGCCTGACGTGGGGCTCAATCCCAGGGCCCTGCGATCATGACCTGAACCAAAAGCAGACACTTAACCGACTGAGCCACCCAGGTGCCCCAAATCCTTCTTTTTAAAAGGAAATTTTCTTCTCATTTTCTCTATTCTCTTCTTCTTTTCTTATTTTCCCTATCACTACTTATATTTTCAAATAACCTAATTCAGTTTATTTGAGGTAGACTATAAGTAACTGAGTATTATATACTATTACATGATTACCTTGGTAGTAAGTAAAGTCGTGTAGCTCAACTGTAAGGATACTTGGAATGGAGACATTTACAAATTGCTGTCATAATTTCATTTAAGTTATGATTTTTAAATATCTAAGAGATATGTAATAGTAATGAAATTTGAACATTGATTTTCCTTAGAATACCAGATTAAATATTTTGCATGTTCTCATAGGAATAAATTTGACTATTTATAGTTCAGCTTAACACAAAAGTTTATTTTTTAAATTTTGTTATGCCTCGCGATGTGCCCCATTATTATATGGCATAGCAAAGGAATTATACCCAAAATGATACAGGAAATTTGTAATTCAGCCTTTTTTTTGCAATTACTGTCATTTAAAAAAAATGTTTTCCCTATGTTGAAGTATTATGCTCAATTATATTCTGGTGTGCTGAGTACTACCAACCTCACTTAAGTATCTTATTATTCATTCTTTGGCTTTGTATTTTCATATACATCAGTGTACCTGTCAAGGCTGCTAAACTTCTTTGGTTCTCCTGCTTCTGCACCTAACAGCATTTTTGTTATAAATTTTTAGCAGATTCTCTTTGATACAATAATTGGTAATAGTGACTGGGTTAAAATATACCACTGACCTTCAGTTTCTGAAATGTTGACAGGGGTAACAATATAATACTGCTCTCCTTCTGCCTTCAGGTTTTGTTCTAATGCCTAGATTTTTGGGGAAGTTTTCTCTCTCCCTTTTTCCAGATTGCTCTTTCTGTTGAGAATCTAAGTTAAGATACAGTTCACAAGAAGACAAGTTTATGAATGACAAAATGAAACTTAATCTTGCCATTTTACTTAAGTTCTGAGTTTCTAAGTAATACAATGTAAGGGATAACCTATCAGTTCACAGATATCTTACATGAATTCATCAAAAACTTACTTAAACTTCTAACACAAGCCCTGGTACATATTATTATTTCATTTTCTTCAAGAAATGCAGAAATTAAAAAATAAAACAATTTTTATTCACTGCCAAGGATCATAACATATGCCTTAAGGTGATTGCCTATCATAAACTTAATATGACCAGAAAAGAAAATTGGACCAGCTGCTTTGATAGTATTCCAGGTTTGACTTGTGTTCCAGGTCCTTGGAGTCAGGAAGGTTTTTTTGTTTTTGTTTTTGTTTTTGTTTTTTAATGTGCTTACTAAATTCCTTTTTCCATAATCCCATTTTAATTGCTTTATCCAGCCCATTGTATCCCTTTATATATTTGAAGGATTGTATGGGCTCATAGAACAATGTTCTATTCTATCCTTTTTATTGTAGAGATGAGAAAATGAATGCCTAAGTAGTGTATGGGTCTTGCCCAGAACCACATCTTAGTCACACAGTCCAGACTGTGAATACCTATCTTACCCATTTTTACTAATTATTGTCCCCTTTTGTTTTTCCTCTTCTAACATTTCAGTGTTTTGTTCATTTTTCTCTACTTTGCTGTTGATAAATTCTCAAAAATACACAAACTCAACTTTCATCTGTAATATCAGGGAGATAGTGGTTAGTTAATAAATTGTATTAGTTAAATAAATTTTATTAGTTTTATTATAGCAATAACGTGTGATATATTGTAGGATCTGGCTTCATCCGAAACCACACTGAAAAATGTCACATGTTCCAAAATTTTTGCTTTAAGAGCAAAAACTTAACTTTACCCATGAGAATTGTAATAATAATTTTTAAATTATTTCCGTGAACAAGTTTTGCTATCATCTTCTCCTTTGCCCAGAAATTTTGCGAGATTACTAAAGAAAGCATTTATAAAACATTTGTTCAGTTAGAATAACCCAAACAGTAAAATCTGTTATAAATACATCTCTGACAAACACTTATTGACAATCATCCTAGGTTTTACTTAATTATTTTTAAATGTTCTTTTTCCAAGAAATATTAGTCACTATTATCAGTAGTCTTAACTTCTAGATGTTCACTTGTTCAATTTTTATGAAAAGCATTAAACTTAAATTATTTTGTAAAAATAGCCTCAAGAAGAATAAGTAAAGGCACATATAGAATATAAAACCAAAACACATATTTTTTTTTATTTCACCTTTTTTTTTATTAATGTGTAATGTATTATTTGCCCCAGGGTATATGTCTGTGAATCATCAGGCTTACATATTTCACAGCACTCACCATAGCACATACCCTCCCCAATGTCCATAACCTAGCCACCCTATCCCTACCCCCCACCTCCCAGCCATCCTTAGTTCGTTTCATGAGTTTAGGAGTCTCTTATGGTTTGTCTCCCTCCGCATCCCTTCCTGTTTCATTTCTCTCCCCCACCTCCCCACAACGTCTGCCCTGCCTCTCAAATTCTTCATATCAGAGAGATCATGTGATAATTGTCTTTCTCTGACTGACTTATTTCGCTTAGCATAATACCCTCCAGTTCCATCCATGTCGTTGCAAATGGCAAGATTTTGTTTCTCTTGATGGCTGCATAGTATTCCGTTATATATATACCACATCTTCTTTATCCATTCATCTGTTGATGGACATCTAGGTTCTTTCCATAGTTTGGCTATTGTGGACATTGGCTGCTATAAATATTCAGGTGCACATTTCCCTTCGGATCACGACATTTGTATCTTTAGGGTAAATACCCAGTAGTGCGATTGCTGGGTCATAGGGTAGCTCTATTTTCAACTTTTGATGAACCTCTGTTCATACTGTTTTCCAGAGTGGCTGTACCAGCTTGCATTCCCACCAAAACACACATTTTTAAACTTCTTTCAAAGTATCAGACATCAGACATAGTAGCATTAAATGAGAAATACTGAGCAAATTATAGTTTATTGAAAGATTTGTAGAATTTTGTAATACTAAGAATGCTTTGTAAGCCTTCTGGTTTAGATGTTCTTTATTGCTAACTGATTTTTTATATATTATTTCAAGCGCCTCAAACATAATCCTTAGAAAATGTAGAAGCTTGAGGCTTTTGCTACTCTTCAAATTTTACAAAAGTTAAAAAAAGTCAGCTGTATTTTTGCAATCTTGTAATAGTGAAAATTTCCTTTATCTTACCTTATACTAACTACACATAAAGGTTTTTACAACCTCTACTGACCTTATCTCCCTAATCTTTTATAAATTTAAAAACTGGCAGCAAAGAGAATGAAAGAGGTAGCCTACCAATTAACAAAATATAATGTGCTTACCTCCCTCCCACTTTCCTTTAGAAAAAACAGAAAAACATTTTAAGAATAGGAATCCAGAATCTTGGTTCACCTTTGTGGGGAGATGACATTTGCTGTAAAGAAAACTGTGACAACAGCCACAGCCTTACGAAGTTCCTATATATTCTCCGTGGTCTTCTACGAACCTCTCTTTCAGCCTGTATCATCACGATGCCAACACATCTTATTCAGGTACGAATCTTTCCAAAAGTTCTTTCCCCTAACTAGTACGACATAATGAAGAGCAATATATACATGCTTTATGAGTCTGAGTCTAATAAGTTATTTTCATATGCCATTTAAGTAAAACAGATTTCAGAAATGCCAGAGGAAAAATATCTTTTACTTTAGATTGTTAAATTGTCATGTATTTGTGGTTTTAATATACAGTGAGTATATGTAAGTCCCTCTTTAATGATGTTATTTTTTTCTTTGATTTCTTGTAAACATATAATATCATTGTGACATGAGGTTGATTTTTACTGACATCTTTTCATTAATCATATACCTGATCTGAACATAGATCTTGAAGAAATATTTGTGCTCCTATGTTCTTAGCATTATTTATAATAGCTAAAATGTGGAAGAAATCTGAAAATCCATTAATAGATGAGTTGATAAGCAAGATGTGGCCTATATTGCAATGGAATATTAATTCAGCCTTGAAAAAGAAGGAAATTCTGTCATATGCAGCAACACTGATGAATCTTGAGGACATTATCCTAAGTGAAATAAGTCAGTCACAAAAAGAGAAATACTGCGATTCCATTTACGTGAGGTACTTAAAGTATCAAAAATCATAGAGCACGATGGTAGTATGGTGGTTGCCGGGGTCTGGAGGGGAAGAGGGAATGGCAAGTTATTATTTAATAGGTACAGAGTTTCAGTTTTACAGAATGAAAACAGGCCTGGAAATTGTTAGTGGTGATGATAGCACAACATTATGAATATATTTAATTTCACTGAATTGTACACTTATAAATGGTTAAAATGGTAAATTTTATGTTATGTATCTTTTTATACATTCCAAATTTTGAAGGAAAAAAGGGAAGAAAAAAAGTTGATCTGAATAGGACAAGCCCTTTCTTCCCTTGCTGTTTCTGTGTATAAACCTCCTGAAGCTACATTCTCAGGAAAAGAGGTCAGTCCTCCCCAGATAGAAAAAGAAGAATCTTTATGAAATTTTCCTCAATAACTCAAAAAAGTCCTTTTCTTAAGAATGTTCAAGAGGCTGGGGCTCCTGGCTGGCTCAGTCAGAAGAGCATGTAACTCTTGTTCTTAGGGTCATGAGTTCAAACTCCACATAGGATGTAGAGATTATTTAAATAAATAAAACTTTAAAAATTTTATTTTATCTTTTTTTATTTCATTTTTTCCCTTGAGAGACAGAGTGGGGGAGGGGTGTGGAAGGTGGAGGGGCAGTAGAAGAGGGAGAGACAGAATCCTAAGCAGGCTCCACACGAAGCACAGAGCCCAATGCAGGACTCAGTTTCATAACCCTGAGACCATGACCTGAGCCAAAATCAAAAGTCAGATGCTCAACCCACTGAGCCAGCCAGGTGCTCCTCCCAAAAAACTTTTTTAAAGAGTATTCAAGAGGCAAGTTTGGGACAATTTTCATCATTATTTTTATTGTACAAGTAATAGAGAAACTAGAATTACATCATATATTTTTCCATGGTGTTTTATATATATATAATGTACAATACTAGAATAATTTAAAAAATTTTTTAATTATTTAAAAAATAATTTAAAAAATTGGCTACAGTGAATGGAATGTGAAAGTTAAAATAAGCAAAAGCACTGAAACCATTTTTTCTAACATACATACTAAAACATGAGGGGAGGGGTGGGGAGGGGGTGGTTGAATGATGGACCTTGGGGAGGGTATGTGTTGTGGTGAGTGCTGTGTGTTGTGTAAGACTGATGAATCACAGACCTGTACCCCTGAAACATATGATACATTCTATGTTAATAATTAAAAAAAACTTAAAAAAAACACTATGATTTGAAATGACATTTATAGCAGAATAGTTTTGAGTTCTGTTTTCCTTTACTTCTCTAGGAAGTCATAGTAATAACAATAATGATAGCAGCTAACAAATATAAAATACCTAAACTCAGGATCGAACAGTTCTTATAAAATTTTATATAACTACTGTTATAATCTCCATTTTATACATAAGGAACTGTGGTACAGAAAAATTAGGTCAATGTTAAGTACTTGAAAGACCATGACTTGAACCCAGAAAACTGATTCCAGAACCACATACTAGAATATGTAACAGGTTTTTATTCTGCAACTCATTCAAAGCTAGTGAATCTCATATTTTTATCTTAGAGCTAGAAATGACATGGGCCTCATCTGTGCTAGGCTTCTGCTTTACTTGTCCCCAAAATAGGGACAAGTAAACTTGTCCCCCCAAAATAGGGACAAGTAAAGGGACAAGTAAAGCATTATCCCTATTTTGCAGCAGAGGTCTGAACCGAAATGACATGTTCAAGCAAATCACAGAAACAAAGACTGCTCTTGGTGAGATTACATGGGTCTATGCAAACTCTACATTCACCTACATTAACAGAAATATAAGATATAATTGAAATTTGGAGTTCACCAAGTAGATAAAGAAATACCATTTTAAGATACTGTATCTAAACATACTGTATAAGGGTTGAAGCTGAGACTTTAAGGACTATATGAAGTTTGTGAAACATGAATCCTTGAGCTTTCCTTCAATGTACAGCAAAAGGTTCACATTTTCTTTTAAGAAAAAGTCACTATTTTAAGTGACTCTTTAAACACTTTAAGATAGTCTGATGTAACACCATATTTCTTCCAGCACAAGTGGAGAGAGGAATGTAATTGACAGTATACCCCCATACGTTGTCAGTGACTTGTGCTTTTGAGCTTTCTGAGGGTTACCATAGCAACTTTCTGCCATTCAAGTTAGCAGTCCTCTTTAATAATTACAAACTTACAGCAAAATGAAAATTAGAAATCTTAATCAGAAAAAAATTTAACTTTTCACATCACAATTTCTTTCTTTCTTTTTTTTAAGTAAACACTACCCCCAACTTGAGGCTCAAATTCACAACCCCAAATTGATATCAAGAGTTGCATGCTGTCCCAACTGAGCCAGCCAGGTTCCTCTCACATCAAGATTTCCTAAGTCCAGATACTTCCCTCTCAACAAACTGGGGAGAAAGATCTGCATTTCTCATAAATTTATTTATTGAAGCTGTGTTTTACTATTTTATTCATTCATCCATTTCTTCTATACTGTTTTTGAGTGACTGGTAATGCTGTAGCCCACTTTATTTATCAGTGGAAGTTTTAAAATAAATGAGATTCTCTCTAATGGGGAGGTAAACATTAAAAACTTGAGTTACAATCTAAAAATGAAGTTAAGGAAACAAGTTGCATTCATAATAGCACCAAAAAGAGTAAAATGCTTGGGAATAATTTTAACAAGGAAAATGTAAAACTTAAGACTCTGAAAACTACAAAGTAGGGGCAAACCCTATGCCTTCGGCTCAGGTCATGGTCTCAGGCTCCTGGAATCGAGCCCCGTTGTCGGGCTCTCTACTCACCAGGGAGCCTGCTTCCTCCTCTCTCTCTGCTTGCCTCTCTGTCTACTTGTGATCTCTCTCTCTGTCAAATAAATAAAATCTTTAAAAAAAAATGAAAACTATAAAACATTATTGAAAAAAAATTTAATGATCTAAATGAATGGAAAAACTTCCCAGGTTCATGGATCAGAAGGTTCAAAATTAATATGACCATGGTCATATGCAGTCCTTATCAGAATTCCAGCTGACTTTTTTGGAGAAATTTGCAAGCTGATTCTAAAATGGCTATGGAATTTCAGAGGACTTAGAATAATCAAAACAATCCTAAAAAGGAATAAAGTAAGAGGGCTCATTATTTCTCAATTGCAAAATTTCCTAAAATCAATGGTAAAAGGCAGTGTAGTACTATAATAAAATAGGTATATAAATCAACGGAATAGAGTTGAGAGTTCAGAAATAAATCCCTATGGTCAGCTGATTTTGACAATTAATTAGGTAATTACCTAATTACCTGAATTAGGTAATTTTTCTGTACCTAATTCAATTCTTATTGAATGGTGCCAAGACCATTCAATAAGAAAAGAATCATCTTTTTCAACAAATGGAATGGGGCAACTAGATAGCCACATGAGCAAAACAATGAAGTTGGACTACTAACCCCACAGCTTGTACAAAAATTAATTCAATGGATCAAAGACCTAAATGTAAGAGCCAAAACTATAAAACTCTGAGAAAAAAACTTAGGGACAAATCTTTATAACCTTAAATTTGGCAAAAAAATTCTTAGGTATGGCACCAAAAGCACAAACAATTAAAAAAAACATAGACAAAAAGGACTTCATCAAACTTAGAAACTTTTTTTCGTTAAAGTCCATGCCCAATGTGGGGCTTGAACTCGCGGCCCTGAGATGAAGAGTCACATGCCCTACCTACAAGCCAGTGACACATCTCAAAATTAAAAATTTTTATGTTCAAAAGGTACCATCAAGAAGTCATTATGATAGGTGAAAATATTTACAAATCATATATCTGAACAGAGATTTGTATCTACAACACATAAAGAATGCTTTCAACTCAATAGTAAAAAGACAATTCAATAAAAAATGGAAAAGGGGGTGCCTGGGTGGCTCAGTGGGTTAAAGCCTGTCTTTAGCTCTGGTCATGATCTCGGGGTCCTGGGATCAAGCCCCGCATCGGGCTCTCTGCTCAGCAGGGAGCCTGCCTCCCTCTCTTTCTCTCTGCCTGTCTCTCTGCCTACTTGTGATCTCTCTGTCAAATAAATAAAATCTTTAAAAAAAATAAAAAATGGGAAAAGAATTTGAATATACAATTTTGAAAGAAGATAGACAAATGGCCAGTTAGCACATGAAAGATGCTCAACATCATGAATCATCAAAAATGCTAATCAAAATTACAATGAAATTCTACTTCACATTCTCTAGGATGGGTAGAATAAAAACTCAGTTAACAGTAAGTGTTGGTTGACAAGGTGAAGAAATTGGAACCCTCATACTCTGCTGGTGTATGATCTTCCTTATGGTCTTCCTTATTACAGCTGCTTTGGAAACAGCCTTGTACTTTTCAGTGATTCAACTTAGAGTTATTATATGACCCAGCAATTCCACTCATTAGTGTATACCCAAGAGAAATGAGACCATGTGTCCACATAGAAACTTGTACACGGATGTTTATAGCACCATTATTCATTAAGAGCCAAAAGATGGAAACAGCCTGAATCCCCATTAACTGATGCCTGGATAAATAAATGTGATATATCCATACAATGAAATATTATTTGGCCATAAAAAGGAATGAAGTACTAATATTTGCTACAAGACAGATGAACCTTAAAAAAGATTATGCCAAGTAAAAGAAGGTATCACAAAAGAACATATACTATATGATTTCATTAATAGGAAGGTCCTGAATAAGGAAATCTGTAGAGACAGAAAACAAACAGTGTTGCCTAGGGCTTGGAAAGTAGGGACACAGAGACCTTGAGTATATGGAGGGGTGATTTATAAAAAGATTGAAGGTTTGTTTTTTTTTTTTAAGGTGAAGAAAATGTGATAAAATTGCCTTGAGTGATGGTTGTACATAACTGTGAATACTAAAAAATCCAGTGAACTGTACACTTTAAGTGGGTGAATTGTTATTTCAATAAAGCTGCTGATAAAAAAAAAAAGATAAGTTATAAAATAGTTGGTAAATCTGATACCACAATTGTGAGGATACCAGATCAGAACTTTAGTCCAGTGATTCTCAAACTTTTTTATCTCAGAGCCTCTTTACACTCGTAAAAACTATGAACAGTCTCAACATTTTTATTCATCTGGGTTATATCTATTGATATTTACCATGTTAGAAACTGAAACAGAAATTTTTAAATTTTTAGGAATTCAGTTAAAATAATAATAAAATGATTACACAATTGTAAGTAATAATGTCTTTCCAAAACAAAACAAAAAATTTTAACAAGAAGAGTAACTTTGTTTTTACATTTTTCCTTAGTAGAAGATAGCAGGTTCTAATATTGGCTTTCTTATTCAACCCATTGTGATATATTGTTTTGGTTGAAAATGAAAAGAAAATCTGACTTCATACAGATACATTGTTGGAAAATGGAGAACTCTTTTAATAACCTTTTAAGATAATTGTGGATATTCTTCAATATACACTGAAACTCACAAAATAATATTTTTATAAACATTGATTACAATGTGGAATCAAAAACTATATCAGTGGAGTTTTTCATATTATGTTACACTAAAAGGCATTGGTTTATCTTGCACTTTGAATGGGTCTTTTGCCCAACATTTCATTCCTTGGCCATTTAGAAGGCATTGCTCGATTCACTGAGTTATGGAGATCTTCCAGATATTTACACAGTTCATTATACAATATCAAACAATCGTATGGGTTAATACCAGCACCATCTATAGTGTTAGATTTGTCACAGTTTACTTTTACTGCTGATTAGTTTTTGAATGTAAAAATATACCACAATTTATTCTTCCAGCTACTGATAGGCATGAGTTCTTTCCAGATTGAGGCTATTATGAATAAAGCTGTTATGGATGTTGATGTATGAGTCTTTGTACACATATGTATTTTCATCTCTCTAGGAATCACATCCCTCCAAACATTTTTATTTTTGGTCTTTCATATTTTAGCCATTGTAGTGCACGTGAAATGTATGACATTGTGGTAATTTGCATTTCCTTGATAACTAATGATGTTCACCATCTTATCATATATTTGTTGGCCATTTGCCTGTCTCCTTTTGTCTGTCTTTTGTCCATTGTTTTGAGTTATTTATCTCTTCATTGAATGGTAAAATTCCTTAAATATTTTAAGTGTATCTTTGCAACAGTTTTCTTCCAGTCTATGACTTGGCCTTTTGAAGAGCAGAAGTTTTTAACCTTAATGAAGTTTAACTTATCAATTTTTTTAATGATTAGCAGTTTCTCTCCCCTACTACCCCCATTTTACAAATCTTTGCTCTCTCTAGGGTCTTTTCCTATGTTTTCATTTAAAAGTTTTATAGTTTCATCTTTTACTAACAGATCAATATATTCCTATTTGAATTTTTAACACAACTTTAATTCATGTTCTCAAATAGTTTTTTACTTATTAGTTAACATTCTGATTATATGTTAACACACTTTACATTACTAGTTCTCTTTTAATAGGTATTACTCTTTACCAAGGTACTTATTGTCTGTCTCAAACTTGTGTTTCATATAATCTTACATATCTAATACTTTGTGGTCTCTGGGAAGTTAGGTTTACATACTTATAATTTTCTTTTTTGCCAGCTTAGGTTTATGATAATAATACATCATTGAAGACAATAAAGTACAAAAGTTCCTAGCACAGCTCTAAGCTTTTTCTAGATGTTCGATAAATGTTAAAGAAATAATGATACTTACTTAGGAAATTATTTCTAATATCTGACTGCTGAAACTTCTTGAATATTATAAACTACGTGATTTTAGTAGCATCTTTTTTCTAACATACCTCAATCTTATCTGCAAGTGGCCAACTTATTAAAATGTCATATAGTTTCCTTGGTTATATAAAAGATATACCAGCATATTTCAAGTCTTATGACTGAAAAGTTTGACATATATGAGAAATGAATTTTGCCTCCTTGACCAGTAGAGTTTATTTATAATTTTATAAGAGGATAATCTATTTTTCCTTTAAGGGCTTTTTACAGAATGTGCAAGAACCTAACATTTTATGTTTTAAAAGCATACAAATATTATGGGGAAACTCCTTTCTCTAATCATCTTAGACATTGTACATATACTTATATTGTTTGCATTGTTAATGATAAGTGATTATAAAGTTAATACTTTAATATTTGTTTGGTTAGCTTTAATGAGCTTCTTAATTATGATGATAAGTAAACCTGGACGAGACTTTTCAGGTACTGGTGAAAATACTGCCACTCTTATTACTACTACAACTATGCTGTTACTGTAACTATTAGGCACATACCACATGCCAAGCACTCTACAACCATTATGTCTTTGAACACAGACCACAAGCCTTACCTCTATTTTTACAAGGTCACATAGTTAATAAGTGGCAAGGCCAGTAATGTTCTAACTCATGTCTTTCCCTGACTCCAAACTCTAGCATCTTCCTGCTAAGTTATATAGCTAGCAGCCCTAATCTTCACAAAAACTTTGCAAGATAGGCATGATGCCAATTGCAAACAAGATTAAACTGAAATTAACTGATTCAACAAAGTCACATATTTAATTACATATTTAAAGCTAATATCAAACTCAAATCCTTTTAAAACTTACTCTTTCCACTGTGTCACACTACATTTTTATCTATCTTGAATTACTAAATACCTCTGATGGCAGTAACTTTCCATTAGGAAGAAAAGTTCTAGGCTAACATTGCTATTGTTCAGTATTTTTAAAGAGAAAACTATCATTGTAAAACCTTTGAAAAGTTAGTACATGTGAAAGATTAAAAGTTTCATTGCAGTCAGGGGAGGAAAAAAGGATGGAAGCATATTCCCTTATGCATAATTGCAAAGAAAAAAATTACAAAATAAACACATGTATACATGTAATTTTCTTTATTCCAAAGGGATCAATGCAAGAACAAGAAAAAAAAATTTTCAAATTTTCCTGTGTAAAGAAATAGCAGTCATACTCTCAAATGACCTCAAGTCATCCTATATATATATTTAAGATATATATATATATATATATATATATATATATATATATATCACCAATTAAATAATGATTGAGATGAGAAGGTAGACTGGATGTCTGAACATTAATGCAGTACTTGCATTTTGGTATTTTATAGATTTAAAACTTTTTAAATTTTTAAACAAATTTTTAAATTTAAAGTTTAAATTTTTTTTTTAAGATACCAGTGAAAAGACTATTTTGAAATGGAAATAGGAAAAGTGGAGGGTCAAGCTTGGTGATGAGTCTAAGGTTAAGTAATGTGTGCAAGAATTAAGACATTTTCCTCAAAATAGAGAATATCTTTTTTTAAAAACTGTTCATCCATCTAAAATTTTCCCATTTTCCATAGTTCCTTCCCTCAGCAATTTTTCTAGCTCTCACATGAATAGTTTTCTAGCCCTAATATCAGTTGAGCTATTAAAAAAAAACCAAATTATTCTTTTGCTTTTCGTGCATGACATCTCACCACATATTTGTTTTTATATCAAAGTACTTAGGAGAAAATATAAGATTTAAGTTTGCTTAAACCAATCATGATGTAAATAGAGGATAAAACTCTTAATAACTCTTAAATACTATAAGGAAAATCACAATGTTTAGGCTAAGGAAAGGGAATAAGAACTGGAAGCAGTATGCTTCTGTGTATTATGAATACACAGAACCAGGGGACTGTGAATTTATTTAATAAATTTAATAATTCTTACCGAGTGATTTCTCTGAGCCAGTTGCAGTCCTCAACTCTTTTCAAATATTAACTCATTTTATCCTCACAATAAGCCCATATGGTTGGTGCTATCATTGTCTCCATTTTACAGATTAGGAAACAAGGGACCAAAAAAAATTGAAGTGACTTTCCCAGTGAGGGGCAGGATTTAGACCAGAGCACTACCCTCTTAACCACCATGCTATGCAGCTTACTCAATGTAAGTACTAAATACTTCAGAATTAAGAAGCAAACTGTGCACAAGGTAGCATTCACTGACAAAGCCTCGGCTTTTCCAGACAGACACCATTAGTCAGATGGGTTTAGTCAAGTCTTAACTTTGGCAGCTTCAGTTTCTTCCTCTGTAAAAGTGGGGTGCAGAAGACCAAGTTCAGAGGATTAGCGATGATATGTGCTGACGTCCTACTGGCACATAGCAGGCATCAATATACATTGGCAATCTTTACCTTCACTGTTCTTATTTTAAAAGACTTCCAAAATTGAAAATTTGAACAGAGATGAGGTGACAAAAAAAATAAAATAATAAGGTGTACAAGTCCATCAGAGCAGGAGAAATCCTCAGCTTTCTTTTTCTTTTCATGAAAGACTCTGATAGTCTTCTCATAGGTTAGGCCTGAGATAGACCAGGAGACATACCTGAAGTCGGGTGGCCATCTAAGTCATAGTAACACACCATGTTGTACCATGACTCTTTTTAACATCATATGTCAACTTCCTCTCCACTATGAGCAGTGCCATTCGTATAGACTCTAAGTCAGGATTTAAGTGGTGATTGAATGTCTAAGCATAATTTAACTTAGTCACTCACTTAACAAATATTTATTGCAGGCCTCGGCACTCATGGGGATATAGAAGTGAATATGGGACATATAGTAGTAAATAAGACAAGGTCCCAATCCTTGTGGAGGTTTTTCAGCAATGTAAAAGATAGTATGGATGGAGCAGAAAAGGAGTATATGTAGGTATTTTGCAAGCTTGAGCTTGGAATTTGATAGTAAAGTGGTTTCTGCAGGAAATGGAAATGTAGTTTCATATCTTTGGGAATGCCATATCATTAAACATCTATAGGGTAGTAGAATTGTGATACCTTTAGTTGAATATGTTGTGTATAATATCACTAGATTAAAAGTACATAAAATATCTATATCTCTTAAATTGGTAAAACAGCCAATCAGTGTTCTTACTTTAGTTATTAGCATTCTGTCAGACTTGTACAGTAATGATTAGTTACCCTTTATTATACTTTTGGCATGCTTCCCATGTTTAATTTCATTGTAGGGAAGGAACACATAGTTAAGGAAATTGCAAAGAGGAGGAAAAGTTAAAATAGGGAAAATAATGACATAGGTTCAAAACTGACTTGAATTTATTGTTGTAATAAGACTTTGGCAAGCAGAATGAAAAAATTATTTTCAAATTTGCTTTTGAAATATTTTGTGTTCAGCCTCACAACTTTGAACTTGGATTTTTTTTTAAATTTTCTTTGGGTTAAAACTTATTTCCATAACAGCACAGGTAAAAACAACAAACATACATCGAAACAAATGCGTAAAAATAAATTCTAAAAATCTGTTAAGAGAAAACTAAAATTATTCATCAAATATATCATGAATGTCTTAAGAAATGTATCGTCTTCATTTTCCCTGTGAGGTTTTAACATTACTCATATTAATATGTCTCTTTCTAGGAAATAGAGCATCTGCTTAGAGACATTATATTAAAAATGTATGTGAAAATGGCCAAGTTAAATACAGACTTTGTCACATGCTAGACTGTGGAGTAAAGTGTCCTTAAAAAGAGCAGAACTACGGCCGGCTCCCCTATATTCCAGCATTACCCAGTTCCCAGATCCCTGCTGTGTAGTTGTTCCACTCGCCAAGAAGCCTGTTAAAGAGCCCCCCAGAGCATGTGTACAGCCCTCCATGTTAATAGTTAATTGGTGAGGATGGCAAGATGAGAGGACAGCCGAACATGTGGTCTCTCAGACTCAAACCGTAGACAGACCTTTAGTTATAATAACAGCAGCTGCTCACGTTCTCACAACTCAACTGTTTAAAACTGTTGTCGAATGAAGGTTGTTGTGGATTGGGAAAAAAAAAAAAAGAGGGAAGTTTACATCTAAGAAAAATAACTAAAACCCTACATCGAAACTCTCACTATATTTTAAGTATGAGAATATTACTTCAACTTTTTAAAACTTAAATATAAATTTCTAATTTAAAGGTTGTTGTATTTCAGGTACATTGAACATGCTACTGCTTTTTTCCCATTTACTGTTAGAAACAGAAATTTTTGTGCACCTTTTGAAACTTTTTCATGAGATTTTTTTGTAAAGTGATGCCTTTGAAGCAGCTATAATAGAATACTGTTTGATTTCCACATCTAGCAAGATATGAAATTATAATTTTTTTGGTCTTATAAATGGAAACTGGTTTACTAATAGTGAAATCTGTCATCCACCTCCAAATTATATAACATTTTGTGCCTTTTAAATTAATTTCATTTTCAGTTCCTAGTGACAGTTGTGTGCTTGAAGAAAATGATAACTGATCACATTTATTCTTTTTGAAAATAAAAATTAAGTTTGATGCCAAAAAAATTAGTTTTATGCCTTATTATGAGTTCATTGGCAAGGTAAAAGGAAAATAAATTTCTCTTAGCTAATGCATTTTATTTACACAATCTATGACAGGTTGTTCTTGACCTGTTTTTATTGATCAAAAGCACTTTTACCTGAAACTGTCAGGAAATAAATATCGAAGATCTTAGAATTGTGATTAAAATGAGGGGGGGGTATTTTTCTATGCCTTTCTCTGAGCTTTCCTTTCAGGAAGAAAATTTACTTTTTATTATTGCTAATTTATTCAAACTGTCATAACCTACTTTTTAAAAGAATTTTTAAATATAAACAACAACCTAATAAATTTCTCCTTAACTATAATAATGCAGGGATGAAAACTTCTTTGACATTATTCATGATGAAATATTAAGTAACCTTTTTCTCATTCTAGAATACATCTAATTAGTGCCAGCATTTAATGTATTTGCTTATAGAATAGTAGTTTATAAACTATTTAAACTTTATTCAGAATAGATTTCAGATTTGAAAGTGGCCTAGAATACATTTTGACTGGTCATCATCGGCATTTGGTCAGTTAATAGTCTTATTCAGTTTTTCTCATATAACCAATGTTTTCCAACAATTTGATCTGTGGACTTTTTTCCCCATCAATCTCTTTGAAGGAAACCATCACCAATATGTTTGTTTATACCAAGGAAAATTCATTTTCCAAAGGAAAGCAGGAAGAAAATATCTTCTTATCATGTCTCTTGAAAATTGAAGAAGGTTTTAGTGTGTTATTTAACTGATATATTTTACAACATTAATTTAGTAAAGCTTTTAATTCATTGGAATGAATGAATGTTTCAAAGTAGAGAAATTCAGAGCAAGTCTTTTCACATCCATAAACTTTTGTGTTCATGCTGAGTATCTTAGCAGCTACACTCTAAGTCAGGTAATGGACTGCTTAGAACTAACCACTAATATGGGATTATGAAATGTGGACTCCAGTGGCCTTGTGAATTTCTCGCAGTGTGAAATCTTTTATTCTTAAAACAAGAACTAAAAATAATTACATGGTGAAGGAGCAACAGACTTTTGTGAGTTTACAACTATAAAATTTTGGAAAATATTTTCAATGTAATTGTTGATAAGAGCATCGTTATAGGAAGCATAGCATCATCTTGTGTCACATAAGGTAATCTATTTTAAGTGGTCTATTTAAATGCACTTTTTTAAGGACAATATTTAAGGATGAAAATTAGAGATTAGATTTAATCTCTTGATCATAATTATCAATTACTAAAAGATAAAGTCACATATTCTGGCTGTCAGTTTTTCATGAGTTCCTTAATCAAGATATTCTCAACTGAGAATCTGATTTTTATTTTTCTAGTTCTCAACCAATCTGAAGTAGATTGTAGAAATTAACATTTTTAAAAGTTTAAAAAAATGCAACTTTAAGAACTCAACTGAATTGTATTAAACCTATTTTAATTTTGCACCATATGTGTCAGATTCTAGTCTTTGAAAATTTAGTAACTTCATGAGTCTGGTGCATTGTAAACAGAATAATAGATTCTGGTTTTTTGTAAAAAAAAAATCTTGTTTTCTTTATTGTAAAGGATAATAGATAATCGTGTCTCAACTTTGCTACTGTAGGCTGCTTATAAGAATCTATAATTCTTATAGCTCCATTTTTTATTTTCTTCTGTTTTATATTACATATTCTGGTATCTGATTAATTTTTTAAATGAGATCTTAGCTTATATGCATTACACATATGTATTTCTTGGCCAAGGATGTTTGAAACTTTTTATACAAATAAACTCCAAATTATCTGTAAGTTTCTGTCTATATAGAGAATTAGTTGCAGAGTATATAACATTTTACCTTAGTGTAAATATGCATATTAAATAAGAGCAAAATATTTGAAATGGTCACTAAGATAAATGTGCATCTCTAAAGGAAAAAATTACCATTTAGAAATCTTTCATTATACTTAATCTAACCAAAGCATATTCAGCAAGCCATAAAAAGAAAAGTAATTTTAATTTAAAACTTTTTTGGTTCTAAAATAACTTAGTGATGTTACACTTCATATGGTGATTCATACTGTACTTCCTTGTAGTGATGGTGATTGTTAAAGTACTATTTAGAGCCAAAATTCTCAAATGTATCAATGATAGAAATAGTGAAACGTCTCATCACAGTATGGAGATTGAGTCATCTGTTTGGGCATATGGAATCTTTGGCTATTGGACTGCAGTCTTTATAATGTCCAGTGTCCACGCATGGACACAACTGTTCTGGGAACAGAAGCAGAGAGGGACCTCTGTGTTCAGTCCACTTGAACATGGTAGAAGAAAAAAGGAAAAAGGATCTTTAACATTAGTTATTTTTATTATAAACTATCTCTGACTTCATCACCTTTTATGTACAGAAAATAGATACAACTGTATTTAATTTAGCCTTTTTTTAACAAATAAAATTACTAAGCTTTTAATCTTTGGTGTTATAAGCTGTCTGAAAAATACCAGTGAGAAAATGTGAGTTTTGAGTTATTCCTATTTATATACCTGGATGCATACTTTCTCTTAAAGAAGGATTATTGCCTTCAAAAAAAGATTCTTATTTCTTAATATTGAAACAAAATGTGCTTGTAACTAATTGTAATTTAAAACTCTTCATGTACCAGGTCATATATTATATCCTAACATTATGTTTTAGCCTTTTGCTATTAATTACATTATTATTACATAGCGAGTTTCTGCTTCTTTAATAATGTTTTTGCACCCTCTGTAGTTAATCTTTAATGTTGGGGAGGACAAGGGGAGAGATTAAATTAGCCTTGTAACCTCTTTCTCTTCCAGGCTGATGATGGAAAATAAAAGCTCTTAGCCACAAAATGTAACACTTAGAATTAATATTTAATTAGACTAGCAAATTGTACACTGTGGCTGAAAGCTTCCAAAGAGTTGTTAGTGCCACAATTGACCTACAGGTTTAATAATAACTCACTTCTAGAAGCAAGTGCCAGTTCAGCATAGTAGAGCCACTGTAAGAAAGTCCTGAGAGATTAAAATCAGCAAACCAAATGGCAGGCAGGGATTCCTGGGATGGAGCCTTCTGGAAAGCTGGGAGCTGGAATAGCTTTTAAGCCAGGATTCAGATGAGAACAGTGGGTGAAAAAGCTGATCCCTCCTGTTCTGGGAGCTTCTGGTTGTAGGCCAAAATCTTAGAACAGATTTTTACTAAATGTTTTTGCTGCAGCTATTAACTTACATTGAAAATCAAATATTGAATAATTTTTCTGTAAAATTTAACAAATTTTTGGTGTAAACATTAGTTCTTAATTTCTTACATATTAGTACATAATATCTGTAAACTCAGATCATTAGATTATCAGATAGGTTTGGCGCTGTACATCTATGCTGTTTTGCTGTGACATGCTGTTTCCTTGTTCCCTGTATAGTTGATTTATATGGTTCATTTCTATATTATTTCATTACGGGGCATTATGCAGAGGCTGAGAAAGAGATTGGGAAGTCGGTAGCCCAAGAAATGCTTTTCCTCAAGAAGGTACATATATCAACAAATATAAAATCGGAGGCATTCTGAATTTTTAAAGGCCTTATATTATAAAAAGCAATGCTACATTTGCTTATGCTTAGGATGCAATTAAATTACAAGGTAAATAATTGGACCTCCTGGTGAAGCATTGGATCCTTAGATCTCTGAGAAATTAATCTGGTGAAAAATAGGATACCGAGAATTTGAAAATGTGCAAATGCAGAACAGCCAACTAAAGAAGGAACACCTTACATAATTTACTGGTGTTATCTTAAATAATTACAGAAAAGCTAGTCATTAGTTAAAAATTCAAGCCGATGAGAACCTTGCCAGCAGAGGGAGTAGTCCTGTCTGCCGTCAGGTTCCCATCATTTTCCCACCTGCCTCAGCTCTTTTCCCAGCCAGTCTCCCATCTGGACCTGGCTCTGTCAGCCTGTTCCTGATGACAGGCTATCATTTTATACTCAATATGGGATTATTCTAAGCTGATTTTAAACTTTGGTATCTTTAACCTACCACTGCATCACAAACATCAGCTGGATGCTCTGTTTGATATGTGAATATTAGCAATTGTTTTTCCAGGCAAGCTATGAGCTTTGGACATCTGTGAATTACATTTTAACAATATCAAACATAAAGTAGTAAGCAACAAATTTCTGATTTAAGAAGTTACCCACTAAACAATTTTTAAACCAAAGATACAAATGTCCGTATAAGTAGTATGAAACTATCATTTGTGAAAAAATACCTAAAATTAATTTTGAATATTATACCATTATTCTCTTCAGCCTATTCATCACAATATTTTGTTTATACCATGTATAAGAGTTTTCAGAATATGTAAGATTTTTTTAAATGTGTAATAGAATAATCTATTGAAAAAGAAAACTGAAGGGAAAAAAAAGAAAACTGATGTAATTAAATGTTCAGCAAAGCATGTACTATTTGAGGCCTGTGTAAGGGTAAATAATATATCTGAAAATAACATCATGTGTTCTTAAAAAAAATTTTCATAACAAAACTTAGAATACCAAGCATTCGATCATATAGAAATCACAAAAAGATGTGGCTCATTGCTTAATCCTAGTAAAATTTGACAATTTAGCAATTTATTTTGCCCTTGAAGTTAAGTATATTTGCCATTAGCTCCTTTGTGGATATGTCTTAAAGCATTAGAAAAAGGAACCAAAATATGTTTGTTTTATGATTTTGCTACATAAATATCAGTATATGATGCTACCAAGAGAGTGTTATAGCTACAGTTTTTAAAATTTACACAAGGTCCTCTGTATTTTAAAATTAACTGTATAAATTTGAATAAAAGTTCAATATTAAATCTGGAAAGATTTAATCGAATATCTTCACTAAGGTATTATAATTACAAATACTAGTATAACTTTATTTGATAAAATTATATTCTTAAACTCAAAATAATTATGAAGAGAATTATTTTTCCCACTCTAAAATATTTTTATGAAATAAAAGTTTAATCTATAAGTAAATGACAACTCTGGGGAAGATGGAAGGTTTGTAAAAAGTTACAGTATAAACAATTTTATTATTTCATAGTCTCAATCCTAAAGAATATAGAACTTAATAAGCATAGAAAAACAAATACCTCATTACATATCTCTAGATTTATGCTTTTATTCAAGCTTTGTTTATTACATGACAAAGAAATGTCATAAATTCTAGTATGTCTGTGTTTCTATGCATATCATTTCTCAGAAAAATGTTATAACATGAGCTGTTGAGTAGTATACTTGCTTTTCTTGGGATTCTCCCCACACACACACATGTACACACACATCATGGCATGTAATAGGTTCAAACACAAAGTAATTTAAATCTTTCTTTAACTTTTCAATATTAACTTAATAATGCTTTTGCACTTTTGTCGTCCCAAATCTGATGTGTGTGCCATATACTCAAATGGGAGCGCTACCTTTTATATTGTGTGTTTGCTGCTTTTCTTATTTGAGTGATTCAAAAACTTATTTGAGGCATTGTATAAATGCTTATATCGACTGATTTTTTTTCTTTTCAAGCTTCTTAATAATTAAGTGATTGGTTAATTACTTTTTAATCTCTTGTTAAAAATCTTTCCTGGCAGTATACTTTGTATTGGTACAAACTGTATCTTTTTATATTGTTGAGATAATTGGGCCAAAGAAAGTAAGAAAACATTTAGGGTTTGGGGTTTCTGATTGTTACTTGGTTACTCTAAATAGGTATCTCAACTATTTTTATTAGAAAATGGAGGGAGCTTTTATGGCAGTAGTTGAATTTTATCTCTTAAAGTTCATAGTTTTGGTTTAATGAGCTTTGAATTGCAAGGGAGCATTAAACTAATCTTCCTTTATTTAAAATCCATTTAATGGATTTGGCATATCCTAATAAAGAGGTTACCATGCTATAAAAGAAAACAGGAAACATCCTATGAAACCAAACAAGAAACAATCAAAACAAAAACTCTGAAATATTTTGTGAAATTAAAATTGGAGTAAAAAGATGATCGACTGGACAATCTGATTTGCTGTTTTTATTTGCAACAGCATTTGACATGATTTAAATCTAAATAATTAATTAAGAGATTGCACTGCAACAGAAAGTTTTAAGAACCTTTTATGTAACTTAATACAATGCTATTAGAGACTGCCAGCGAACTCTTAAAACTCCTGGACACTGGCTCTCTTCTCTTCTGGCTTCCCTCCTAGTCATGTCTTGGCTACTGTCCAGAGCTGACAACTTTCACCCAGGAGTGAAGGGAGATTTGTCTAGGATAGGGAGGATTTTTGAGCCATCCTGGATTTTCACATCCAGATGGGCAAGGAGGAGGGGTGGCAGTATCATTGTACATACTTGGGTGATGTCATTGTGCCATGCATGAATATAACCATTAATTTACTCCTACTGGTGAATCCTGAATGTCCTTACTCAAATGTTCCTTATTAGAAACTGTAATGTTAACAACTTCAAAATTAACACAAATTTACTCAAACTTTATGTCTCAGTAATTGATCCACAAATACCTCGAGATTCTCCATTTCCAACCACATATACTGCAGACCAGAGAGGTTTCACATCTTGGCTAATAACATAAAAACACTTAGAATCTGTTAAGATGAGAATATGGAAGTTCCAGTTTCAAGGCCTCTGCTCAGAGCATTATGCTAAAGCTTTCTGAACACTGTGAATTATATTATGACAATTTATTGTCCATAGTGTATTCTCCCTAAAGTGAATTGTGACTATTATGCTTTTGAGAATTTTTAAAGCTATTAATTTTAGATTCTTTTAAGTAAATTTTCCTACCTTTATCTAAAAGACCACTTAGTATTAGCATTATGATTCGAAAGACCTTTTGACAAGAGTGGTTGTAAGATATGATTACATCAATACACCATACTCCTGTGAGTCTTGGAGGTACAGAAGGAATCTGCAACGCTATTTTAGCTTTTTAAAAAATATGTATATTTACATGCCCAAATATCTCATCACTGGAATACTGAATGAGTTTATAAGTAAGATAAAGATTATCTCAGTCAGAAACTTAGATGTTATTCTTATATAATTTCCAGTGCTTTTTATTCTATAGACATTTTTTTGGTATATGTACAACTTTCACCATCTAGTTTGCCACATTACACAAACTACTTTCCAAAACTGCTGTGCAGAAAGCAGTAAGGTCGTTGTTAAATATAATTCATTTTGTGGTAATGATTAAAAGTTTTTTCTTGCTTTAATACTTCATAAAAGCTTTTATAATCAAGTTTAGTTGGTAGCTAATAATTGTAAACTGATGGAGCTTAGAAACACAAAAATTAATATATGAATGAGTTTCTGAGATTTCTAAATCCAAGCTGTATACATCTTTTATTTTGGAATTCATTAGTTTTTCTCCACCAAGTGGATGGTTGATTTTTTTAAATCTCCCATAAATCACCTTAAAAAGACTTATAATGTTGGTAACTATTACAGGGTATTAAGTGGTTTATTAGTAAATTTTAAGGTTTAAGAAAGAAATCCTCTTTGCATGTCAGGTTGTCCATTTAAATATACAGGACCTTACTTATATACTACTAGAATGGAAGACTAATTCCATCCTTAAACCGTACAATTTCTATTATTAAAATAATTGAAAAAGCCCTAGTTTATATCACTGCATATCTGAGTAGTTGATTTCTAACAAAACCTAACTTTTATCAATTTAGATTCAGATATTTAGATACAAAGGCTTAGTCTTGTATTTATAGATAAAAGGAAATCTGACCTTTTGATTAAGAAATATTGTCAGTAGCCTTTATAAGTGCTTGTTCATCTGAGGGTCCATGACAGGAGTACTCTTCCCAGTTGAGTTTATCCTAAAAATGAAATGATAAGAGCCTGCTGGTTGTTATCTAAGATTCTTCTTAATGGGAGAACCACATGGTTATTCTTCATCTCCCACTTGTTCTCACCCTCTACAACCAACCCAGCCACACCCCACCCCCACCCCAACATTGTTCAGTACTCAGCACAATGAATCATTTTCAAGTTGACTCATTGTGAACTGTCTCCCAGCTGTTGGAATGTCTGGCAGACATTTTTGTTTGGGTGAAGAATAACTGGCTGAAACCCAACCTGGATGAGTTTGATATAATAGTCTTTGGCTAAAGAAATATTGAGAGGAACTTGTTTATGGCCCCTGAAGCCCCTGTTATTCCTGGAGTAGGACCATCCCCTGTGGCATAGAACTGAAAGTAAGGAATCAATCTGTATTATTTTCTCACCATTGAATGAAAAATTGCCTTAGAAAAAAATAGGCATTTTCAAATTATGTTTGTTTTTCTATACTTGGTACCCACGTGATTAAGAGTATTAAAGCCAATTAAGGATAACTGTTTTTACTGGTTCCTCTTAAGAGCACTGATTCAAAGGCTAAAACATTCTTTATACAACACACATTTCTCTTACAAACGAATTTCAAATACTACCCTAGGTATGAGTTAAGCAGACATTTCAGCGTAATGTTTAGTGACAGAAGCTACTATATATTTCAGACCGAGTCAGGTAACATTGACCAGTTTTCTTTTTTATTTTTCATTCTTATGCAATCTTGACTAGAGGACTTAAGAAGGAGAGTAAGCTCAGTAGCCAGTCATGTTTTCAGAAAGTGCATGTGTTTCATTGTGTTTGGACTTTCCTCCAACAGGGATCATAGGATCAAACTAAAATTTTCTTAACTGTTTTACATTTCCCATCCTTTTCTAAAGATTATTTTTAAACTGGTAGATACTACCAGTGTATAAAATGGGAGTTTCAAAATTATAAACTTTACAAAGAACTATTTTTTCAACTTATCTAGAACTTGAGAGCAAAAATGTTTCTAAGATGTTATAACATATGAAACATTTGCTGACCTATCACCCTGTCAGGGGCTTAAAGAAATACTGAATTTCCATTAAATAAAACAATTCAAGAGAACCTATAGGGTATTTAATGATTATATTTTTAGTGATTTTTTTATAGCCATGAAATTCTGGGTATTTTAGAAGCTTTGCACTTAAAATGTGACTTTTTTTTTACAATGGATTACTTAGCAATGTTTTTGGTTCACGTCAGGTTGTGTTGGGAAAGAAAGCATGGGCTACTAGTCTCGCCCTAGTCTTCTACCATCTTTTCTTTGCCTTTATTATTATCCCAGAGCCAAATAACAGCATCTGGAAGGAGAGAACAGAAGACTCCAGAGCTAACCATACTGCAGCCTCTTAGCTGGACCCTTCCGTGCTTCTAAAATGATACAGAGGACCTCAGCTGTTACAGGGCTGGGACCCGGTCCCAGTTGACAGATGATAGTGGGACCTTGCCTTACACATTATACTGTACTATCTACTGCTTCTGAATCCTGATGTCAGATTTTCCAATGGGTAAAGTAATTTGGAAAAAAATAGTGTGTGAGGATAAAGGTAGCCTTGACCCTTAAAACAGAAGAAAAATAATTAATTTATGCTCTCTACCAAAAATAAGGTATGTCCTCTCAAATCTTCCAATTAGAATAGCATACCTACGTGGTCTAGAATTTTCAATTAAGTGCGTATTTTCATCCAGTTTTCAGCCTGTGGTAGCTTTGAATTATTCCTCTATGTCGATAGTTTATCTCCTCTACCATTTGTCACTGAGGTAGCATAATGGCTACCTCAGTGACCAGTGAATACGTGTTATATTTTTAAACGTAAAATGAGTGTTTTGTTTTCTTGTTTTACAGAATAAAGCAATTATTGCTCGTGTTACAAACTTGTCAGATACAGTAGTTGGTCTGGAATCATTCATTGGTTCTGAGAGAGAAACCAACCCATTATATAAGGATTATCATGGTAAGCAGCACCTTTATAATGAGAAGAGAATACCTTGGGTTGCCTCTAGGGTTACCTGGAAGCATTGTATCCAGTTATAAGATATTTTATCAAGTAGCATGAATTTTATTTTATAATGTATCTGTTAAATGTTTTCTATTCCTGGCCATTCTTTCATGGCAGCTTATCACCAAACTACATTAAGAGTATGGACTATGATAACTACTCAAAAGAAGTCAAACCCAAGTACTAAGGCATGACTCAGTCAAAAAAAAAATTTATTGTCCCAGGGACTTAAAGCTATCCTGAAATTAGTTGTGCTTATTAGCCGTGTTTGAAATAAATATCATATTATGTCTAATAATAACAGCTTTGTATAATGGTTTACCCTTTACAAAGCCTACCTATAATGATAAATAAAATTTGTACTTATTAGGTTTTAAAAGCCCTAGTCAATCACGTTTTCATAAAGTGAACATCTTTGATTATATTTGGACTTTGCTCATTTTGTTTGAGTTTTGAGCAGATTTTGTAATATGGCCACCCTAGTATGTTTATACTAGGTCAACTAATCAGATTTTAATTATTTTATGAAGTTTTTAGTAATATTTTGATCATTTGGTTAATTTGGAGATTTATTTTTTAAATAAGGATTCTTACATAGAATCATTGAAATAGGAAAGGTTTAATAATTTTGTACGTCTTAGCTCTAAATAAAATATAGAATATGGTGAATGATTTTTACCTATCATACTGAGTAAATGTCAATTATTGCTGTTATTATTGTGGACCTACTGTACTTCCATGGAAACCTCTAAAGACTGAATAGCTTATTTGAAGCCTGCTAGGAGATTATATAAGATTGCAATTGCAGGACTATAACAATTTCTAGAGTCTACATTAAAAAAAAAATTAGAAGATACTTTATATGATAACCACCACTACTTTGAAGAGTCAGCATACAATCTTTTAAAAAATAATAAAACAGTACAATCTAACAATCAAGTATTTTTTGAAGGCTAGAAAATATAAGCTACAAACAAAAGCTACATATAATAATTTAACTCATGATTAACTTGCATAACTGTGTATGCTATATGCCCAGATTAGCCCTATGTATAATCATTTAATCCATTATTGTCACTATTATTATTAAACTATTTTTGAAATTTATTATTGAATTATAATTGACATACCGCATTGTATTAAAGGTATACAAAGTTTAATGTATACAAAGTAATGATATGATAGATGTATGTTTTGTGAAATGATTACCAGAGTTAAGTTTCGTTAACATTGATCACCACACATAATTTACAATGTTGTTTTTTCTAGTGACGAGATCTTTTAAGGTCTCCTCTCTTAGCTACTTTCAAATCTACAGCACATTATCGTTAAGCATAGTCACCATGCTATATATTACATCCCTAGGACTTATTTGTCTCATAACTGGATAACATTTTTTCATTTATTTTTATTTCTGCTTTCTTTTAAAACAATTCCAGTTAAATATTACCTTAATAAATTATATCTGAGTATCATGTATAAGTATTATGACCAAAAAAATTTAGTAAATTGTATTTTATATTCCAAGACAGTTATTTTGATTAAAACATTTCGAGGGTGAAAGGCTGTGTGATGTTTTGTGCTTAAATCTCTGAATCGATAAATCATTACCAACAGATTAATGAGTGGTTTTGACGACAAGTAACATTTCTGTTAATAAGAAGGACCTGATAAGCTGTATTCATTCATTGTGTAAGGCCTCCTGACTTAAAAGCTAAACCAGCATATACATATGAAGGTAAAATGAGGAGTGTGCAAGGAAAGTCTGGTGTGCTTGTTTCTAATGTATTTTACTAAGTAGCTCTGTATCTAAAAGCTGTCTTCATAACATATTTTGCATTTTGTTTAAGTTTAATAAGTTAAATCAGGTATTTCAGTGAATTATTTTTGAAGGGACCATTTTGAAAGTTAAGAACCTAGTGGTTTACCCTAATAAGCTAAAACAAATACATTCCTGAGCATTCAAACACATGCACAACTATATGCTAGAGAAGCAGTTCTTTAAATAAGATGCATCTCGTTTGTTCAGATTTGGATTTGCCTTTTTCTCCCATGTTTAGAGATCAATGTCTTTAGGATGAGGATTTTTAAATAGGGGCTGAGTCAGGCAGAGAGATGCACTTCGGGCAGAGAAATGCACTGAAGAATCTTCCATGTCTTCATCTGTGGCAGATGACCCTGAGTTTAGTCAGAAACTGCATTAAGCTGCACAAAAGGCATCCAGTGCCCTTGTCAGAAGAAATTAGCAAGTGTTTCTACTGACAAGAGGCCAAAGCTCACGGTTTACCTAGCACTGTTACAAAGCTTCTAACAGCTACATAAAGGTCTAACATGGCACAGAAATGAGTGTCTTGGGATGGCATAGGGGTTAAAGTTTGATCCTAGAGTGTGCTCTGAAATGTAGTTTTCTTCAATGGTTTGCTCAAGTCATTAATAAGGTACAAAATGAAATACTTTTCATTAGTGCTTCGCTGGTTATCAGTAACCCATAAGCCGTGTTTTGCTGGCTGCTTACTGGTGCATTTAATAAAATAAAGATCACTCAGTGGTGCCGTGGGCAGCATGCAAGGTGATAGCCATATTTGCTTACTGTAAATACAAGAGAAAATCACACACAAACCGGCTGTAGTTTTGACAAGTATTAAGATCCCTCTTTACATCTGTACTTCTGTACCAAAGTGCAATTAGTTTTCCTCGCACAAGGATTTCTGTTTATCTTATTCTGCTTGATTACTTGAGTATAATCACACCATTTGCTTCATTGCTCCTGGTAGTAAGCTCCAGTTTTAAAAGGGGAGGATGCTTGTGTGTAAATTTACAGGATTCTGCTGTAAGACTGTTAATTTATGCATCTAAGACAGTGTTTTAAAATATTTTTTCTTTTAATTTCCTTTTCACAAGGTTTGATTCATATTCGGCAGATTCCTCGGCTTAATAACTTGATTTATGATGTATCCGATATCAAAGACTTAGCTTTTAAATTAAAAAGGAAGCTATTCACCATTGAGGTAAGAGAGAATTTTTGTATTTTAGTTCACAACTTGAGGTTAAACAGTCTGTGTGTATGTATATATATATGTTCTTTTTTTACTTTAATGAAATTCTTAGAAGTTATTTCCTGCTAATATTCTTAAGTTCTTTTGGTATAACAGAATAATGTTTTTTTACTCTTTTATTTTTTCTCTTCTAATGACATATCATTAGAGCATAGTAAAAAAATGATTTTGTTTTAAGAGGCTATCGAAAGTAAGCTCCCAACTTACACGATAAGTATGACATGCGAATTTCCAAGGCCTCAAAAGCATATTTAATTAAATGTTAATGAGCTGTGATTATTTGTGTGTGGAGTGTGAATGCTACCCACAGTTGCGTATGGCTAAGAAAAGAGGATCCTTATCTACATTCTAAAAGCAGTTTCTTTACTATTAGTGAAATCACCTTTCCGCTTTCCATGCTGAACAAAACAGAATATAATTTACACCAATGTCTTTACGTAAATTTTCTACCAAACTGAAACTTTTTTTGTGACCTTCATGCAAGCAGTGGTGACAGAAAGTAGTGGTACAAAAGATTTATTTCAACTTAATCTTGCTAAAGAGCAAATGAACATAGCACTATTAAGCAATTAGAGTTGATATATTTATTAACGAAATAAACGCTCAGGGAGAGATGGCTTTTGGGTGATGTGATAGTTATCAGTATAGTCGGTGCGATTTTTTTTAACAAAGACATAAAACAGCCAAGCAGCCTTGACAAACCATTTTGTTTAATCTCTTTTCAAATGAAAAGCTCTTAAGCAGGCCACTTGTCTTAACTGCTTGAAACCATAAAAAGAGAGAATTGCCACCAATAAATTAGCATATTTTTAACTTCATCACCAAATGATGGTCAATGTGGCTTGGCACTGCTTTGGTGTTTGGGACTTCACCCTTAAGTGACCACTTTGGCCCTTTTTTGACCCTCTGCCCTCTTTAGCCGGCCACTTGATAAGGTGACTTCATGGTTCTCTCTCTTTTTCTCTTTCCCTTCACGTTTGCAAGTAGCACTAACCTATAAATCATTGTAAGGGCCCTATCCAGTGACAAATTAATGTGCCCTCCTCCTAATTAATGGTCATCAATGTCCTTAATTATCTAATCCTATTGAGAGCAGTTAATAGTTAATCAGGCAGCCAGTTCTTCAAGCAGGTCATCTCTGCAGGAGTGTTAGAAGTTTCTCATCTGGGGATACTCCCTTCAAAAGCCACTTAAAGCCAAAAGATCGAGAGTGTAAAAATACTGATTCTTGAGCTAATTTGCTTTAGTTCTCAAAAGAAACCATTGAAATGGAACCCAGCACTGTAATTGTTCAAACTTTGTTTCTGTTTTTCTGATACAATACTGAGAAATTTACTGTTATTATTTACCCATTTTAAGTTATCTTTTGCTTAAAAATTTTAGAGGGATAAAGTTTATATATAGCTAGTGTCACAAGGAAAGCATGCCTCATCATTTTCTTTTAAGTTGAACTTAAGTTTTTCATGAAAAATGTGTGGGTTTTTTCTCTGCACAATGCCTTTCTCCCAAATGAAGATTCTGACAACCAGGTCTAAGATATCATGTCTATCATGATACAGACTAAGCAAGCAGATTCCTTAGTGAAAATCATATTGCACCCAGAGAAAAAAGTAGCACTGTAGTGTGAATCATGTTTATTCTCTCCCCCCCACCTTTCTCTCTCTCTCTCTCTCACACACACACACACAGACATTACATATACGCACACACACCTTGAGTCTTATTTTGGGCGTGAGGAGATAGAAATAAAGGACTTAAATAATGTCAAGTGGGACCTCTCCTTTGAATAAACTTAGGTTCTAATAGTGACCACACTTTACCATTGGGGCTGATGTAAGATCTTTTATAAAGCACATAGGTTTCTGTTCCATTTCCTCTCTTCTATTCCCAACATTCTAAACTAAGGGAACAATTATAATTGATCACTTGTGGTTTGGAAGAAGTATTTGAAAACAAAACAAAAATAGATGGTTGGTTTTTAGAAAGTTAACATTTAATATAGTTGATCAAATCCTTTGCCTTTTTGGCTTATAATCTTCATTTTTTTTTATATATAGAAATATAGGTGCAGCACTTAGCACTTAAGCAGGTATAAAACCTTTGCTGAAATACATATGTAGATAGGTAAGTTACAGATTTTGAAAAATTGTCCAAATAATACAGTTATAAATACTAGCTCCACTAGTCAAATGACATATAAACATTACCTTCTCCATTAAGTTTTATTAGAAATAAACATAGCTTCACTTCCAAGCTGAAATAGCTACTTAGACTTGTATTTTTTTTTTCAGTTCTGTAATTTTTGCTTCTCTACTATTGGGATCATCATTAACCAGTTTTTTCTTTATATTAGTCATTATGATGTAATTGTAATACCTAAACAAGTAAGATTTGAAATGTGGCTTCATTTAATTTGATGATATCATAACAGCAAATTTTTAAAATAAGGATAAACAATATTTACATGGGTTTTAATTGGTCCAAAAATAGTAATTATCATAAATAGTTTATTTATGTGGGTTTTGCACATTAAATGAATATTAAGAGTCCAGAAAATCTAAGTAGATTAAGTTTACTCAAGATTGTTTTTAACACTTTGCCCCTAACTCAGAACAAGGACTCTGGTACCTCTCCAGCCATCAAAAACTTTCTCACAGAAGAATTGATAAACCACTATTTATTACGTAAAAATTATTTTTGAGGCACTTACTTAGAAAATTCATTCTTAGATATTAAGACCAAAATATTATATGCCATCAGTATATATTAGCTTTATATAGTACTACAGTATACTTGATATGATTCAGTAGAATTATTTGAAATTTTTACATATTGGAAAACCATAAACTCTTGCAGTCACTATGATAGTGTTGGACAATGTAGAATTGCATGATATCTTTGGTCCTAGGTTTCCTTACTTGCCTACATTTCCTATCAATAGTCTTTCCAGTTTTAAATGGGAAGTAGAAAGGGGACTGTTTACTATACCTAGAGGTACAGGGGACGGTTGGTTAACTTACTTTTCAATTAACAGTTATGTCACTAAAAAAAATAACAGAAACATAAATGTCTGACTCAAGAGCATTAAGTCGTAGCACCAGGGACCATATAGTCCAATATGCCTTTTCTGATAATGAGTCCTTCCACAAATATTGAAATATTCAATTCCTAGATATATTATAGTTAGCAAAAGAAAATCAAAGTGGAACATATGCATCTGTTCGTATCAATCAAATCACTTGTCAAAAGTAAATTCAAATTAGCATTCTTTAAAAATGGAAATGTCATTTTGTACATGTTTACATCTTGGTATATTCCTTATTTTACCATCCCCATATTTACACTTGAATTCCTAAGTAAGGTAGACATAGAGTAGGGTCACATAGGTTTCACAGACTCTCCAGAAGTTGGTAATACTGTGCTCTTATATATTTCACATGTCATAGTGAGCCTATCAAAAGTGCATACCACCTTAAGGGGAACACAATTTTGAGACTCTGTCTAATCCTATTTCTTCCCACATTGGAATCTTAATTAGAAGAGATAAGGAAAAAAAACATCATTTAACTAAATTATTGTCTCGAATCTGTAGCAAAAGGTATAATCCGCAATTGGGCCAATTAGTGAACCCCATAGTTAGCTCTGCTGCAGCGAACAACTTGATTAGATCTGACACCATCCTAGTTCTCACTGTTGTTTTGCCAGGTATGATGGTCAGACTTCAAAGAGCTGGAGGCATCAGCAGGGCAAGGTTTGGAGGCCAGCTTAGGTCCGGTTGTTAATCTCTCTACTAAAACCACAGCAGCTCTCACACAAAACAAGCTTACACGACACAATCATGCGGTATTAAAGTTAGGGTTGAGTCATGCCAATTTGCCTTTGATTTTTTGATGATTGACCAAAGATGGCTACATGACTAGACACATGCTAAAAGCATACTGATTAAGTTCCCAAAATATTTGAAGCATTTTTTTTTTAACTTCCTATATAAATGTTGGGGAAGTTTATCCCCTTTGATCAAACTTCTAAAATAATAGTACTGTATCAGAGGGAAAATGAGTATTTCTTACTGGCTGCCTGAATCCCAAACTTTTCACTTACCACTTCATAAAAATTAGTGTTTACATTAATAATTCCTTAAGGAGAATATAAAAGGAAATTCTTTCTGAGTGGTAAGCTTTTTAAAAATCTATTAAGCACATTAAAAGAAAAAGCATTTTTCCCTGAGTCATTTATGTTCACTGACAAATTTTCTGAAATTTCTTTATAATTATTTTCCACTTAAATGTTGAGTAAAGTGCCCTTCCAGGATGTGATTGCATAAGTGTTCTTTTCTCTGTATTCTGATTTGTTGGAATATTGCAGTAATAGTGACATGTTTCCATTCTGAGAAAAGCCTAAGGCTGCTTTAGTATTATTCCGAATGATTGAAGCTGCCATCTTGCTGACTTTCCCGTAGGCAGCATAGGGCCTGTTTGCTTTTGTGTTCATTTCACATGCTTCCTGTGAGTTGGGCTAGCAAAACATCATTGCTTCATTTGGCAAAGAAGAGTAAATTCGTGTTTGGCTATTATATGTCTTAAAGTTTCCGTATGGTCATCAACACCTGAGATACTAAACTTAGACATTGTTACATAAAATAAATCCTGTTTCTTTGAGAAGTATTTTTTACTTCTAATTATCTTATGACACCTTGACTGTAAATAATTTTTGTATAAAAATGGTCATTTTATAAATTGAACTTAGAGTCTAATAGTTCACACTGCACTAATTTTTTATACTAATTCGTATTACATTTTAATCAGGAATATAAAGAAAGCATATATTTGAATAGCAAGATGGTGACACAAAGGAAAAGTCTGATTTTTTTTTTAAAGACTTTATTTGTGAGAGAGAGAAAGAGAGATCACAAGTGGGCAGAGAAGCAGGCAGAGAGAGAGGGGAAAGCAGGCTCCCCGCTGAGCTGAGCAGAGAGCCCAATGCAGGGCTCGATCCCAGCATCCTGAGATCATGACCTGAGCCGAAGGCAGAGGCTTAACCCACTGAGCCACCCAGGCGCCCCAAAAGTCTGATATTTAGAATCTTGCCACATAGTTTTCATTCCATGAGTCTGTTAAAGATTTTGTGGTACTTGTGGTCCAGCAATCTCACTTGTGAGATCGGGATGGTACAGACTCAACATCGTCTAAAGATACAAAGAGAAAAAAAAAATCTCTTGTCCTCTATCCTGAATTTTGCAGATACAAACATTTCTGTATGTATTCTTTGGTATGGCTCCACAAAATTATATTACAGTACTTCAAGGATTTTCTTAAAGCATTTGTAGAACTGCTGTAGCAGAACTCATCCAGTCTATATGGTATTCCCTAAACCACTACCTCTCACAATATGCTATTTATGGTGTCTGAGGAAGATAGAAAAACAGAAAACAGAAATGGTGACAAATCATGGCTATCCCATTTCATCAGATAGGAGGTGAGAACATATATTTTACTAACATAACCTCCAAGATGCCTAAAAGAATAAGAACATGTTATAGAGCTTAATAAATGTGGAATTCATTAGCTTTGTGATTAATAGAGCTAACTTTGGGAATACTTTTGTACCCAAAATATCTTTAGTCCTTCCTCAAGGTCTTTGCACAGCAAATATCCAGAATCTTCATCCCTCCATCCTTTCATGGCTTTTTCTTGTCGTTGGATCACAAGTTAAATATATAAGTCTCCTTAGAGAGGTCTCCCATCACTGGCCCATTTGAAGTATTCACTCAGTTATCTACTATCATGTACCCTATTTTAATTCTCAGTGTAACATGTATTACTACAATTGATTATCAGTTAGTTTGTTATTTTTCAACATTATTCAGCCTTATTTGCCATAAGCTTCACAAGATTAGGAACGTAGTTTGTCTTTTTTTGTGGCAAAATCCCAAGCACATGTGGTAGGTGTTCCACAAATATTTGTTAAATTGTTAAAGTACTATTTTTAGAGTAACTCATGTCTACCATAAGTATATTTAAAAACATGTATCAGGTATCTCATTCATTCTCAGCATTGTGTTGGGTGCTTTCACATACACTACCATATTTAACTCTTATTTGATGCTCACAGGAACCCTTGCCATTGGCATTAATACACATTCTGATGTGAGGGAATATAAGGAGTTATGTAACCTTCCCAAAGTCATAGAGCTAGATTAAATTCAGATCTTTTAATTCCATGTACAGAGTTACACTGGAAAGTTAACATATTCAGGAGCTCTGTTAATTATTATTGATTTAAAAATAAAAATTTTATTGACTCTTTAGCAGGGGTCTAGGACTATTGTAAGTACTTTATAGCCATTAGCCCAGAGATCTCACAACTACTGTTTACCATGAGTATCTACATTTTATAAATGAGGAAACTTAAGGTTCAGAGAGATCAAGTAACCTAACGTATCCAAAGTTAATAACTGGTAGAAGTGACACTTAGACCAAAGCCTGGGCCCTTAAACAGCTCCTCACCACCCCCCACGAGGCATGGCCATCCCATCATCAGTGCATGAGCCAGAAAGCCTCTGCCCTGAGACATAAAAAAGAACAAAAATAGATACACACAGTGATCTATAATCTTTTAACATTCATGTTAAAAATACTTGTGTAGTAAGCATTTTTACTCTGTTTTTATAAAATGCCTTATAAAATTCAGGGGCGCCTGGGTGGCTCAGTGGGTTAAAGCCTCTGCCTTCGGCTCAGGTCATGATCTCAGGATCCTGGGATCGAGCCCCACATCGGGCTCTCTGCTCAGTGGGGAGCCTGCTTCCCCCTGCCCCCGCCTGCCTCTCTGCCTACCTGTGATCTCTCTCTGTGTCAAATAAATAAGTAAAATCTTTAAAAAAAAATTCCTTATAAAATTCAGATTGGATTAACCATAGAGATTCTCCTTTATATAACATTAAGGCTGCAAGATTGTTCTTTTCCTTTTTTTTTTTTTTTTCTTTTACTGATTTCTGGTATTTGGTAGGTATTTTTTAATAGAAAAATTAATTTGCAAAAACTATAAAGCCTTTCCCTAATGCACTAACTACTTCTGTAGAATTTCTAGATCTTAGGTACATAATGTGGGGAAAATATTCTATACAAAGAAACGGGGTTCCCTTGCTTTGGTTCACTATTTTGATATGGTTCAAAAGTACCAAAATTTAGTTATAGTGTATTATTATTATATTCATTTACATTCAACATGCAGGTATTTTTTCAAATATTAATTTGCTCATAGTTACCATGTTATATTTTTTCTAAATTATTTTACATATATAATCTTTGAAGCATCAAAAATTATCTTGTGAGATAATTAAGGCATATATAATTTATAAGGTAGTAAGATACAAAATTCAGTTTTCTAAAATTTCTTTGTTTTGCCTCCTTTTTTTATCATAACTTGTTCTAATGAAGGTTTGATCCATTCATATTAATGCAATCCTTTTCCTGTTGCAAATGCTTCATTTATTAGAATTACTTCAAACACCATCTTTAAGCAGAGTTAAGCAATAAATCTTATGATTGCAAAATAGTTTCCTTTTTTATTAAGCAATGTTACTAAACGACTTTCTATAGTTTAGTATAAGAAATGTTCCTCATTAAGGAAAGATGAGATTAAATATAAATTATTAGTTTTTACAAGATAGAACTTTTAAGAGACTAATTAAGAGAAACTGAGGTATAATGGAAATGCTTTTAGCCACAAAACTAATAAAGCAGTTCTCTTATTTAAGTGGAAATTAAAGTTTCATCAGAGTTATTACTGTCATAACTCCATGCCACAGTGGACATTTCATAGAGTAGCTGGTTCAGGTTCTTTGTATCTGGTATGGTGAAGTTCACCGAACTGTTTTGTCAGGTGCTGTCAAGTCAACCCACCATTGTTGTAGAGCATCAGACTAAATCATTTTGTCATGAGCCTTCCAGAAATAAGATACTTAATATGAATGGTTTAATGAAATTGAGTATTTGGTTTCAGTTTTTTGTGAGACTGTCAAAAATATATTGCACTCATTCAGAAATTTCTGAGTAAATCAGTGCTAATATCTGACGCCAAACTTCATTGAAATTTTGCTTTAAATATCTTTACTTAATATAAAGAACTTCTGGAATGTATTTGAGTATTTGGGTATGTTTTGTTGGATATGTGATTATTTCCTAAACATTTCTAAGTTGTGAAATTTCCAGAGAAGATGTGTCTCTTACTAAGATTAAAATTTTCTAGTATAAAGTGAACCTAGTACCAAGTTTGAAGTAACTATTTTTGTTTCCAAAGGCTATTTTATTAAAAACAAGGCTGTATTTTGTTACATTTTTAATGACTTAATGAATTGTTTATGCAAGTTCTAAATATTGAATTTTTCCATGATTGGAAAAATAGCTTATCCTTCTAATCAATAGTCATTTAAAAGGCATTATTATAATGTAGACCATTAAATGCCTCAAACTTTATATATATATATATATATATATATATTGATAGGGAGAGGTGTTGTTGATATATCTGCTCAACAACCTAAGAAATATTTTACCAACTTATACTGTAGCTATAGTGTAGCATTGAAACCCATTGTAACAAAAAGCCTCTTGGTGCAATTAAAGGTCACTTGTACATATTGTAATAGGCTACTCATTTACAAGATCTTTGTTAAGGGTCAGTGCTATAGCATGAAATGGATTGCCCTTGTTGAGCCTGTAAATAAATGGGTCAACTTATCTTGTATTCAGTGGGCAAAGGGAAAAGCTAACAAAATACTAGTTTATTAATATTTTTACAAACAGATTGCTAAAATGTTGAGCAAAACCAAATGAACTAGTGCTATCTTCTTGATATAATTATAGAAAATTACTAAAATATATAGCTAGTTTTTAAGGAAAACTGCTCATACACAGTTGTTTAAATACATGGATCACATCCATATATAGAAAAGCATAGCACAGCGGTAGTGTTCAAATGTTCTTTACCATAAAACTAGCATGTTTTTAAATGGCTAAGATGTATATACTCCATTTTTTCCTGTATTAAAGTCCAAAATTTGTAAGGGATAGGTATGAAAAAGTAATCAAACTAGATAGTGGTTTATTTTCATTATTTTTCATAGCCTTGCCAATGCTCTGAGGGATACAAATGGTAGTGCAGATCAAGTATTAGTAATGATCTGTGCTGAATGAATTCACTCACCTGATTTTTCAATAAATTAAGATTTTTAGGATGAAAGTGAAACTAATGATTAAAATATTTTGTACCTTACAATAATTTTAATACATTTTGATTTTATGTTTTATATATATACACACACATACACACACACACACACTTATATATATATAAGAGGGGTAAATCATTTTTTGTCTCGAAATCAAATTAGTAATAAATTTATCTGGCACTTTCTAGATTCTTCCCTCTGAATTTGGCCATTCAGATACATGACTGTACATCCCTAATTATTTTGGAGTTTTCTGGGTACTATCAAAAAATTTAAATTTGTAGCCAATGCCAAATCAAATCTGAGTCAAACAAAAGTAATTTAATAATGGGTTTGAATCAAGAATCAAATTAATAATGATAAATTACCCTTCAAAAACCTGTAGAACTGAATTTTATAGAAAAATACTAAGGTCAGTCATTAAGGGCAATCATGATGTAAGCAGCCAAGAATATCCCTGATCTACCTAATCTCTGCTTGTTGTTTAGCTCTCGACTATCCACTCTTCACTGTTTTGCTGCCATACTTGTTTAGCATAGTGAAAACATCTTGATCATGCTTAAGCCTCTTATATTAAATATTGAAGCTTTGGGAAAACATAGTTCATTTAAGGGCATAAATGCTTTAAACTTATGTCTGTTTTACTCATCACCATATTTCCCTCTTCCTAGTTCAGTACCTGATCATATATGTGCTCAAAAATATTGAATAAATGAATGAGTTAATGTCCTCTTGACAGTACTCAAAACATATTAGTGTGACAATAAAATCTCACCGTTTATGAGGCATCTGGGTGGCTCAGTCAGTCAAGCAGCTGCCTTAGGCTCAGGTCATGATCCCAGGGTCCTGGGATCGAGTCCTACGTAGGGCTCCCTGCTCAGCGAGGAGCCTGCTTCTGCCCCTCCCCCTTGTTCATGCATGCTCTCAGTCTCTCTCCCTTAAATAAAATCTTTAAAAAATAAAAATAATAAATAATAAAATCTCACCATTTGAGATTATGTAATAGTTGGATAATGCTAATACAGTTTTCATAAATGGTTCATCTACTTCTAAAGTCTTAAATAAGTAAAATAACCTTCAAAAATAGCAGCTGATCCATTTGCAACAATATGGATGGAGCTGTAAGGTATTATATTAATGAAATAAGTGAGAGAAAATCAAATACCATATGATTTCACTTATTTTCACTTTGTTCTAAACAAAACAAATGAACAAACAAAGCAAAATGTAAACAGACTCATAGATACAAGAAACAAACTGTTGGTTATCAGACAAGGGAGGGTTAGGGGAGCAGGAGAAGTAGGTAAAGGGGATTAGGAGATACAGACTGCCAGTTATAAAAAGAAGTAAGTCATAGGGTTATAAGGTACAGCACAGAAACATAATCACTGGTGACAGATGGTAACTAGACATCATGGGGATCATTTCATAATGTATAAAAATATCTAATCACAATGATGTACACCTGAAACTAGTAGGATATTGTGTGTCAATCATACTTCAACAAAAAATTATTTCAAAATCAGCTAATCATACAATGAACCATTATTACTGAAATGAAGTCAAGCTGTACTCTTCAGAAATATCAGACAGAAAGTGAGGAAATACATAAATTTTAGTTACCAAAAAGTGATTGGTATTCTATTTGAATCATTACTTCCTTACAGTCATTTTATTGCCATTTGAAAATTATTTTGAATGCTTCATCTTAAAAGATTTTATAATACATTTTCCTAATTTGTAAAAGGCCCCCAGAGCTGACAGGAATCAGTTCTGATTCTTGGGTTTAAAGTACCTATACCTTCTAATCCCCTTTGACCCAGTAATTGCCTGTTAATATGCCTGGTCTTCTTGGGCCAATGGAGTGGATTTTATTGCCTATATGGTTTCCTGGCTTTTAACAGAAAAATATTACAAAAGATTTGTGAGACTCAGGAGTTAAGCATGAAATAATTATGTACAATAGAAGATAAATACAACATTTTGGTTAAGTTCAGATTTAGATGCACGTTGGTAATAAGACAACTAATATCACTTCCATAGTAACAAATCATCAGAACTATCATTATTGAAGAATCATCCCACTGACTTCTTTGTGCACATGGAGCTGACAAGTCCCAATCTAATTCTTTAGTTTGGCTTCTTAAGAATTTCCTCCTGGGAAAACATTCTGGCCCAGACAGAAATTTAAGGACAATTATATTCAGAAGAAAAGCTTCTACAGTGCATAATTTATAGCTGAATGCATTTCCTTCATAGGTCCTATTGACTTAATGTATAATTTACTCAAGAAACAGAAAAAGTACATGTAAAGATATTTTGGAAGTGTGATCTACTCTTCATAGTACCATAAATATGAGCCATTTCTTTGCTTTAGCACTCAAATATTATAACATTCCCATCATTTTATTGGAAAGATTCTTATCGTTTGGCTCACATAAAAACAGATAAGTAAAAGACAATATTAAACCAACTTTGCCGCTGATGCTTTAAAGCATGAAGTTCACAGACTATGACCTATGGGCCAAAGCTAGCCTCACTGTTTTTTTAAATAAACTTTGATTGGAACATAGCCAGGCCTATTTGTTTATGACTTGTCTATGGCTGCTTTCATACTACATCACTAAGTTGACATCTTATGGCACACAAGGCCCAAAAATATTTACTCTCTGGTCATTTACAGAGAAAGTTGGCTATAAATAAGAACCGCTACTTTAGAACACTACATACTTAAAAGAAAACTTGCTAAAAGAACTGTCATTTAGAGGATATGATTGATAGTCTTAAAATTAAGCTTTGAGTAATAATAAACTCATATAATCACTTGATGTGTAGTTTGCACTTTCTGAATTAATAATGTAGGTGTGTCTCTTTGAGAAAATACCTAGATTTCTTAAAATGCTAAAATCAGAAGGGAGCTTAAGGTGCTTCAAAGCCAGCTTCTCAGTTGTATGCATATATTTCTCACCAGCCTCTCTATTAATGCAGCCTCTCTATTAATTTCATTCTCTACCAACTACAGTTGCTAGAAAATTATTTCAGATGCTAAAGCTGCTTCCCACCCATTACATTAGTACTAACTGTGCTTTCTGAAGCCACACATTAATTGCTATTCGGGGATTCCTAATATAGACTTAATATATGAGAAACAATTATAATTTATGTGTACGTCTTATTTTTCCTTAGGCTTTGTATTTCTTTTATAAAACATTATAAATTAAATTAACCATTTTATGCTATTTATTGTACATTTAATTCAGAATCTTAAACATGAACCACATATGATCTTTAGAGCATCCTTTAAAGTAAACTTTTTTCTTGTTTTTTTTAAATATGGTGCTAGAAATATTAAACTAATAGACTTCAATTCTGAGGCTAAAAAGTCTTCATAAATTACAGGTCCATGGAATTTATATATTAAAAATCAGTATTTTTGTTTTTAGCATGTTTGAATTCACAAATGAACTTCAGATGATTAAAAGGGAGAAAACACTAAGTGTCATTTTCAAATTTATTGTAATCTATTTAAGATTATTGTCCATAAGTAAATTAATAAAAATGTTGCATTAAACTTTTAATGACTGAATAATAGGAAGCATGAGGATATATTTCTAACAAGTTTTGATTTTATCAGCAGAAGTATACCAAAGAAAGCTTAGATGCTCATTTTCCACACTGTAATTGACAGCCGAATTAAAACAGAAGGCTTAAGTGGCCTATGGATCAAGAAGCCTTGCTTATTTTTCACTTCACTTTTTTTAAACTGTAGGAATTTCTTAAGCAAGGAAATAAGAGCAAATACGCTTTAAGTTAAAGCTTAAAATATAAATACATTAAAAGTAATTTGGGAACTGGTCAGAATATTTTTAGGCTTTATGAGACTTGAGTTGGAATCTTCTGCCATTTTAGTTAGAAAATTTAAACATGTGAGGACAGTTTTACTCAAAATTGCTTTTAATGCCTTTTATTATTTCCTAAATAATTATGTAAAGATTAATGTCTTTGGCCTTTGTAAATTGTTTTAAAATTAGATAAAACCAATCCTTCTCAAAGGTATTTATAATGTAGAATAGCAAAGAAGATTGCATGCAACCACACAAAAAGGACTCAACTTAGTGTTTTCAGCCTAATAAAAATGTTGTAAAAATACTTGTAAGCTTGAAAATCACACTAGCTATTCTTGTTTCAAATTCTGTTTAATATATTGTTCTGTATGATTTTATAATAAACAGATTACTCCTTGAACAGGAATTAAGAATAAAGCTGCCAGGAAGGGGTTTTGTTGTCAGAGTAGTTCCCGCCTCATGTTTTGTAAGAGATTTCATGGTCCCATTGTAAAGAGTAGATGATTTAAAACGTGTTCCCAAGATAAACTTTCCCATTGTCATTAATGAGGATGGATAATACTGAGTGACAAGTGCATTAGGAATGACACAGAAAGAGCTGTTAGATTTGTCAGAGCATATCACTTCAGGCAGTGACACTTGAGGACATTCTTTTTGTGGATATTCAGTTGGGTTGGGGGAGTTGATTTAAAGATGCAAAGTTTGTGTTTGCTAATAGAATAATATATTTTACAATTTATAAATGTATATTCTCCAGTGTTTAGAAAATATTTGGAAGGTTCTTTAGATTAAGTTCTTCCACATTCTAAGTTTATGCCCTTAGTATATCCTGATTTCTTCCTAAGAAAGTCATCAAATTATGAAACATTTAAATGTTAATATATTTCCACAAAACCAACTTTTCTCTTAAAAAGTCTGATTTCTTGGAATTTTCAACTGAAAGAAAGAGTAAAAATTATGTAAATTTTAAGAAGTATCTTACTGTCTTAATCCTATATCTAAGAGGGGCCTCTTTATTCTGCATCTCAGTGAGAATAAAGATTTTGAAATAAGAGAATACATGTAATTTATATTGTCTTTTCTAAAAATATATTACTTTAGAGGAACATGTTTTAAATATGAATCAGTGAACAATTAATAATGTACGACTTTTCTGCTATTTAAAGTGTTTCCAAACTGTAGTATGCCTCTCAATTTCGATTTTGAATGTGCAATTGGTCACTTTTTCGCCTTGATTCATCTTTCGTGCTGCCAACCAAATTTTGTCTGTGTATACGTTTTTGACACTAATAATGACTGAGTCTCTGTTCATTTGAGTTCAAGATTTCCCAAGCGGCATTTTGGAACTAGGATAAACTATCTATCATGATTGCATACCACTAATCTGTCTCAACCAAACCACCCTATGACTGAAATTATATTTGACAGTTCACCTCTTCTTGATGAGCCTGAGGTGAACATAGCTACAGACCATCCCTGGGAGGACATGGCAACTACTCCATATGCTAGGGAGGGTCCTTTTATTTGTGAAACAAGACTTAAACTATGCCTGTAGCAGAAGGGAGATATTTCTCTTTCTTTCTCTAATTTTTCCAATTTTCATTAGGATTGCTTTTATACTACAATTTTTTTTTTTAACCCAAAAATGTTTGGTGAACATTTTCTGCCCTTACAAGTACTACCTATAGGTTAGCTTCACCACGAAGTTAAAAATCATAGTCATTAAAAAAAAATTTGTGCTTTCTAAAATGTTCTCTTATCTCTATACCACAATCGTCAAAAATCAAAGATTTCCTCTTTTGACTCCTACCAGAATTTACCAGTTCTTGAACCATCTCAGTAAACTTTCATATTACAAAAAATGTTTTTAAGAAGGGTTTAATTATTTCATTTTAATATAAAAATATTTTTCAAAATAAGTTTCAAATTTATTTGAAAGATAAAATATACATTTGAAAAGAATAATAAGTTGAACACTGTAGCAGAAAATATTTTAATTTTTTATAAAGATTCCCTATGTAGACCTTAAAATAAACTTACTTACTACCCTATATTCTTTTTGTGATTCCTGTGAAATCAGAAATTATCAAGTATTTTGAGATGATGGACAAGGAGATGTTAAAGGACTTACTATTAATATCTTAGAGAAATGAGAAATCTAAAGTAATTTTCAAGAATGTATATAGTGGATTTAATAATTAGGTTAGTTTTAACAACAAACATGGAGAACCAAGTGAATATGACATTTAAGTTGTAAAAGAAAAGATCAAGATGATTTAAACAAAAGCATTTGGATATTAAAATGGTTTTCCAAGGACCACATATAGAAGTTGTGATAAAATGGTATCTTTTTTAACCTGTCCTAGATTGTCAAAATGTAACTCTATCTCTTGGCCTGGAAAGTTTAGCCCATGTTAGTCAGAACAATCACTTAGTTTATTCCTAATTGTCCATTAGTTTTAATTAAAGTTTATTATTCCCTTGGAAAGATTCCTTTTATGGGCAATTTTTTCTATAATCTTATGAAACAGTAATATAATCACCAATGCATTCTGCACAGAGCCTTTCTAAAGTCACTGATGTCAAATAACCATCAACTTTATTTGGATATTTTTGTAAATTAATTTTCTAGTATCGCATAATTATTTAGTCAATATAGTAAGTGAAACACTCATATTTTTAATGCAATATAAATTATTTTTAACAAATATAATCTTTAATTTTTATTATTTTCTATAGTATTTTTATTTCAACTAATATAATAGTTACAAGTGAGTCACATGAGATTTCAATAACATCACCTAAAATAAGTATCCTGAAAAAAGTGTTAAAGTAAACTGTTTATATATTTCTACATTTTTAATTTCAACTATATAATTTCTACCAGTGAGCTGTGTAACATATTTTATGACATGTATTTCTAAAGAGAAGGAAGTACTATCAAAGTAATTAATAAACTACATTGTATTTCAAAGCAATAAAATGAGAAAAGTCTAACTTATATAGTAATTCTAATGGTAGGCACCCTTAATTTTTGTTAAATTTTAACTTAGGCAGTAAAAGCTGTGATCCATTTATCTTATCATACTCAGTTACTCCTCCCATCTAATTATATGATCATTAAATGTACTTTTTTATTATAGGATGCATCTGCACAATTTTTTAAATAAAATTGCTTCCATTTTTCCTGCAAGCATCTATTTTCTAATCAGAAAAGTTGATACTACATAGTTTTGCAGTAAATATTCAAAAATTTAAAAATGGTAATTATTGAATAGTTATGATCTGAAAAAGTAATTGCTTCATTTGGAAAGCAGAATGTGTATTTTAAAGTTAGAAAACAAGCAGATTAAAATGATGTTTTGTATAATATTTAAATAATTACATTTTTTGTTTTGGGTTTTAATATAACCTTTTTTTCAACATTTTTAAAAAATGTGCTTACATGCCTAAGCATGGTACACCATGAATCTTATTAAAAATATGACAAGAGAGGCGCCTGGGTGGCTCAGTAGGTTTAGCCTCTGCTAAAACTAGCCTCAGGCTGCTAAAACTAGCCTCAGGTCATGATCTCAGAGTCCTGGGATCCAGCCCCACATCAGGCTCTCTGCTCAGCAGGGAGCCTGCTTCCCCCTCTTCCTCTGCTTGCCTCTCTGCCTACTTGTGATCTCTCTCTCTGTGTCAAATAAATAAATAAAATATTTTTTAAAAAATATGACAAGAAAAGAAAGTAAAATGTTCTTTCCTCTTAGTAAATGTTATAAAAAATTATCCTGAGGGGTGCCTGGGTGGCTTAGTCGTTAAGCGTCTGCTTTCAGCTCAGGTCATAATCCCAGAGTCCTGGGATCGAGCCCCACATCGGGCTCCTTGCTCAGCAGGAAGCCTGCTTCTCCCGCTACCATTCCCTCTGCTTGTGTTCCCTCTCTCGCTGTGTTTTATTTATTTGTCAAATAAATAAAATCTTAAAAATAAAAAAAAAATTATCCTGAAAAAATCCTTAACACCATCACATAAGACAAAATTATTGTGCCTTCAGACTATTTTTAATTAAATGATTGACAACATTCAAGTCGCTTGTTTGTATCAAGAAAGAATAGTTCCTTCCCATTACAATAATTCCCTCATCTTTGCTTTAAAAGTTGGGATGAGATTTACTTTGGGGCCCTGTGTGTGTGTGTGTGTGTGTGTGTGTGTGTGTGTGTGTGTGTGTGTCTCCCATAGAGAGAAGTGTAAGAAATTCTGCCAGATTTTTTAATACCCTAACCTAGGATGAAATGTTTGTTATTTCAATATAATGTACCTGCTGAGTCACTTGAAGTTTCAAGGACTCATTATGTGAGAGTCAGATTAACTGTAGATTTTTATTAATTCGTTCAGTAAATATTTATGGAGGTACTTTTAGGTAAGTTTTTAATCTAGCTTTTAATCCAGTGCTCGCCTCTGGCTACCTCTCTAGCCCATCTCTTGCCTGAACTCCAAGTTGCAGTTTGACTCTTATATCTGCAGCCCTCACAGTGGCCCATTTTGTCACTTCCAGGTCTTTTGTAAATGCCAAACATATTTTCCCTTTTCTTCCAAGTATTCTTGCCAGATCAGTCTTATTCTTCCTTTAGTTAGATGTCACTTCCTCTAAAATGTCTATCCTGATTCTCCAAACCAGGTCAGGTAGCCTACTTCTGTACTCCTAGAATACCTTGTAAATTACCTCTATTTTCACACTTAAAAACATTATTATTAATTTTTTGTTTCCTTGATGTTTCTGTCTTCCATACCATAAGTTGGTGGCAGAAATCATGGCATGTTCTTGTTTACTAATGCAACCGTAGCACCTAACACAGGATGTAGCACACAGGAGGGGGTTAGTAAATATTTGTTGAATGAAAAACTAATAATTTGTGGAAAATATTGCATCTGCTAAATATAATCATATATCTGCTATCTACATGTATCTGCTAAATATCTGACTACATCCCTCTCTTTTTTTAATTGTCATAAGAACACTTAACATGAGGGGTGCCTGGGTGTCTCAGTCGGTTGAGCGCCCAACTCTTGGTTTTAGCTCAGGTCATGACCTCATGGTTCTGAGATCAAGCCCCATATTGGACTCTGCACTCAGCACTGAGTCTGCTTCAGACTCTTTCTACCTCTTCCTCTGCTCCCCTCCTCTCTCTCTCTCTCATGAATAAATAAATAAAATCCTTAAAAAAAAAAAAAAGAACACAACGCAAGATCTGTCCTCTTAACGAGTTTTTAATTTTATAATATATTATTGTTGACTATAGGTACAGTGTTGTACCCTGACTACATCTTTAACTCTCCATACGGATCTAAGTTTTCTGCACTTCGAGGAAAAACATTAAGTAATCAATTCTCAAAGCCCAAATGCAGGTTCTGGTATAGTAGCCATACCAGCCCGTTTTAATGTTCTCTAATTAACCAACTGTTTCTTGTCTTTAATACTTCTCCATACCAACCTAGAACTTAAAACACACACATACACACACACTTTGATATGTAACTTTCCTTCTTGTTGAAGATTTTGCTAGCTCTTTCTCCACTCTAGTGACCCTTCCCTACCATTATATTGACTCCCTTCTAAATCTTTGTCTTATGTAAAACTCTCCTATTTAAAGAGAAACTTTGTTTTTTAGTGCATTAAAACACTATCAGATAATTATAATTCAAATTTAAATGCTTTTTTTTTTTATAGCTTGTCTATGTCATCTCTTCCTCTTGCCTCTATAGACATATGGTAAAGATTGGGTATGAATACCCATCAGGACGACTAATTAAAGCCAAACCAACTGAGCATTTAAAATATACCCTTGAAATAGAGGGGAGGTGCCAAGTTGATAACATCTTGATAACATTGGATAGTAATATCCCATGGGCCTACATACTCATTGTCCCTAGTCAATTGACATTTATATCTATTATCACTTGAGTGAAACATGATTAATTATTTTATGATAATTTGGATCATTGTTTAAAATTAAGTTTGGAAGTGTTATGTCCTGGCCATCTTCTTTTACCATTCATTTAGAGGATTGGGAGCCACTCTGCTACTTAGGGAAGATGATTTCTCCTTCCAATTATTGTATAATAAGCCTCATTGTTTTCTAAATAGGACACTCCTTCTCACTGCTCTAAGAGTAATAATTTTATGCTGCAGACATCAAAGATGAGGATAAAAATGTCACATTGTGCTTCTGTCTCCCTGACACGCCACAATAAAACAAAATGAAAAATTCAAGCAAAGAGAGCCTTTTGCTTTTCCCATGTGTTAAAAGGCATGGTTCTCAGTTTTTCTTCTCTAAATTGGGCATTAAAATAAATATTTTTTATATAATTAGAAAGTTGTAATTACATCTTAAAACATTCATTAAGTATCTCCCCCAAATACTCTTCCACAAGGTGGTTTGTTTGTTTTTTTAACCAAGAAATAGAAATTCTAGTTTCCACTTTTCAATTAAATCCTAGCTATTTTCGTTGGAGATTTATTGCCTTAGTCCATATGTAATGTGTTTATCACTTAGGAAAAATTTTAAAAAATGGGTTAGTAATTTTGTATAATGCCATAATTATATCTTTCATCAGGATAATTATGTAAAAGTAAATAAAGGTAGGGCTAAGATAATAGCTAATTTAGGATGCCTTTCAAATGTATAATGCTTATAATTAAAGATTTCAAATAGTAAAGGGCCTTAGTTTCCTTACACATCAGCCTAATTTTCAAAATAAAACCATAAAAGTTAGTTGAATGGTTTCTTTGCTTACACACACATGGAATCATGACTATCCACTTAGAAGCTTTTTGTAAAATAATAATAATAAATAAATAATTTTTTAGTGTCTTTATGCTAGCAAACAGAGCTTAAAAGGTGAATTTCATAGCTCATCTAACATGCAAGACTGAGAACAGAAATAATTTAACTGGCCTAGTGCCATTGGAAAGTATTTAAGATTTACAGTGGGAAGTATGCAATTATTCATTTCGTACTACTTAAACCACTGAAAGAAAATATCACATTATCAATCATTAAAAGTAAACATCCTACATTATACATGATTTCATAGATTTAATACATTTTAGATAATAGCTTACTCAATTGAGATAAGATTTTTATGTCCTTGTGAACAAGATATTCCCCCCTTTATTCCAGTTAGACTAAAAGGCACATAACAAGTCCCTAGCCTCGTCTGGCACCTAATAAACTTCACTGACACATGTGTGTATGCAGATACAGTTAACTCAACCTCCATAGCCCAAACCACATATATCCTCATAGCAGCCTTTCTAATGGCACATTGAGCTCTCCAGTGAGTAATGGTTGCAGCATCTAAGGATAGAAAGCAACAAGACTTACTGTGAAAAGCACTTCTCTTCCCCTGACTCTGCTGCATACAAAATTCTGTGAACCTCTGAAGTAGTCATGTGATCTAAGTGTTGGCTTCAGGCTGCTAATATTGGTCATTAAGTTCTAGGTCTGCTACAATGTTATCATTCATTCACTCCAAGAACTTTGTTTTAAGCAGAGACTGTCTTAAACACTGTCAGCTGCTTAGTATTCATTTTTGTTTTTCTGGTGGGCGCATAGAAGGTGGATGAGGGGTGTAGGGTGGCAGGGATGAGACTGATGACTGTAAATAGGGCACTCTTGAAACCTAAATTCTGATACAGATAGGAAGACCTCTAGATACCTCTGGAGATCACTCTGTGGCCTTTACCAGCCCACTCAACTGGACCCAGTTTTAAGTAATTAATGGTGATGGAGCCAGCATGAGTGTACCCTATATTCAACTCATTGTTATTACATGAGTCAATAAAGCGCTTCTCAGTTGCAGAAGTTTCTAAGGGACTGTACAAGTTGTTTTGTTACATTGAAGTTGTATCAGTATTACTTTTAAAAATATATAAGCCATCATTTGGGACTTTGAAGTCTTTTGTTGTAAGGGGATTTTGTTATAATGGCATTTGTTATAAATGGTGTTTATGCTGTTACTCTGTAAATCTACATAAAACTCCTCAGGAATGACTTTTATTGAGCATTTGTGAATTAGAAGTAATAATTCAATCAAACAGCTATTATATGCATAATTCACTTACTATACAATTCTAATAACATGTTCTCAAATGGCTTCCATATGAACTGATGATATTCTGTTAAGGTTGGAAAAGTAAAAACCAGAAATTAATAAAACCATCATGATATGGCAGTAGTTTTTGATAAGCCATGTTTTTGATGCATGAACTCTCATCCTATTATCAATTATCATAACAAACTATACTACTTTAATGATCAAACCTTTCTAGATATAGATGTGATTTATATAAAGAAAAATACCTGAAAATATTTCCTTAAACACAGCAAATATGTTTGGAATTCCTAGTACACAATATAATGTGCTATTCTCAATTCTTTTGATTATATATAAAGTAGCTCATTCTAACTTTATTTAATGGAACTGGAGGATTTCTTAGAGATGCTGTTAGGTTACAACTTATTATTTAAGATATCCTTTGACCTAAGGGATGTAGTATATGACTATAAAAACAAACAAAAGTGTGATCTATGGAGGTATCCAGCATGGATATACTATGAGCAATTCATCAGTCTGTTTACATTCAAGAAAGTAAAGTCAGTGATAGTGTTTTTTTAATGTAAGTAAACAGTACAACAAGATCTATGTGGAACCTCTTTTTCTTTTTAAAATTTATTTGTTTAAGAGACAAAGACAGAGCATTAGTAGAGTGGAGGGGCAGGAGAGAGAGAAAAGCAAACTCCCTGCTGAGCAGGGCTCAATCATGGGACCCTGAGATCATGACCTGAGCCAGAGGTAGGCACTTAACCGACTGAGCCACCTAGGCACCTCTCATGTAGAACCTCTTGAAAAATTTATTTAATAGAGCATTTAATAAAATACTATTTAGTAACCCTTTAGAACATTTTAAAAATTATAGAACATTTTATTTAATAAAGGATTCACACCAGAGCATTGAAGACACATTCTTCACTTAATAAATAAGGGAAAAAATTGCCTCTGAGTTGGTGCGTTAAATTGCTTTCATGCCCTCGGCATTTTAATAGGAAACTAAGTGTGATGCTACCAGTCATCACCATGTCTTTGGTTGACACATTTTCTTTAATAAAAGATATAATTTGGGGAAGCATGTATTTCTATATAATTTGGGTAAAAATGTGTATTATGAGTATATTTAGAAAGCTATGCCAAAATACTTGATATGGAAAGTCTCATTTATTAGACTGTTAATATGAGGTACCTTTGGGCTTGACCTACCAACCATTTTTCTTCATTTTGCCATTTATGCATTTTAGGATTGGAAGTAAATGGAGCTAAAACATTCTTCCCTACAGCATTGAGGTCTTCACATAAGGCCTATTTGAAAAATGCCAGGGCATGGTTTTTCCCTCAAACTCAAAGACACAAAATTAAACATGATTTATTCAGGAACAGGAATTCTGAAACAATTTGATTTTACATTTATGAACTGAATTTATATTCTGTCCATATTACCAAAACAAAGCTGAACATTATCTATTTATGTAATATCAGTAACAATGCCTTCATTAATTCAGGTTTCTGGTACCTAGTTAAAAAAAAGTATGCTAGGTGTATTTGTACATGATGTGGCAGTAGTGAAGCTTTGGAAATTACTGAAACTAAATGCTTGGTAATTGCTGTGACTTTTTTCCCCTTTCCTCTTTTTATTGCTATTCCTACGGAAAAGATAGTTATGCGTCCATCTGATTTCCTTAGCACATAAATTCTTTGCAAGCAGGGGGATGCCTGGGTGGCTCAATTGGTTAAGCGACTGCCTTCAGCTCAGGTCATGATCCCAGGTTCCTAGGATCGAGTCCCACATCGGGCTCCTTGCTCAGCAGGGCGCCTACTTCTCCCTCTGCCTCTGCCTACCACTCTGCCTGCTTGTGGTCGCTCTCTCTCTCTCTCTCTCTCTCACACACACACACACACACACAAATAAATCAATAAATAAAATCTTTAAAACAGAAATTCTTTGCAAGCTGGAAAAATCATCACCGTCAAATAGAAATGAAGAATGAGGGCAGGAGAGGAAAGAGATTGTGACAAATCGAGTAGATAGAGTTCTTGCCCCACCCCCCCAAGAGTGATGAGAAGGAACTGTGATAGAGCAATTAATACATGTAAACTTTTTTTTAAATGTGTGTATTTATTAAGCACATACAATGTTAAAGTTATGAGATAGGCCCTGTGGGGATGCAGACATTACATATGGTATCTGTTCTCGCATCTCCTCTTACATACTTTTTCAAAAATTCAAGTATCATTGAAATACAGTATCATATTAGTTTCAGGCCTCTTAGGTGCTTATGCTATGGAAGCTGTTGAAGTCCCACCTCTCTGAAAACACTGTATTCATATAATCTTTTTCAGATGTTTACAGTAAGATTTTTTCCCTCCTCCTTAAAGCAATCATTGTTTACCCAATATCCAATCTGACAGAAAATCCTGACAGAAAAAAAAAAAAAAAAGACTCTGCCTTTAAAATATATTCATAATGAAACCAGTTTTCACTACTAGCAATAATACCATTCAGTCCAAGCCATCATCGTGTTTTACTTGGATTATTGTAATAGCCTCCTGACTAGCTGCCTGCTTTTGACCCTGATCTTGTTCTCATGCAGCAGCCAGAAGGATGATTCTTCCAAAACATAAGACACATCGTGTGATTTCTCTGCTCAAAACTCTCCATCAAATCTCCATCTCACTCAGAAGTCCTTTGGTGGCCACCAAGACCCCACGCCACGTGGCCGCCTTAATTCTCTGATTTCAGGTTTCATTTCCTCTCCCCACATTTGCTCTGATTCAGCCACACTCGATATCTCTTGCTATTCCTCCTTGCTGGTTCTTGATCATGTCAAACCTTTGCCTTTGCTACCTGTTCCCTTTGCTTGAAATGCTCTTCTCTAAGATCTTTTTTTTTTTTTTTTTTTAAAGATTTTATTTATTTGACAGAGAGAAACACAGCGAGAGAGGGAACACAAGCAGAGGGACTGGTAGCGGGAGAAGCAGGCTTCCCGCAGAGCAGGGAGCCCGATGCGGGGCTCGATCCCAGGACTCTGGGATCTGACCTGGGCCGAAGGCAGACGCTTAACGACTGAGCCACCCAGG
>CM053613.1:21822443-21895458 GCA_028646535.1 Procyon lotor | reverse complement strand
TTTTTTTTTTTTTTTAAAGATTTTATTTATTTGACAGAGAGAAACACAGCGAGAGAGGGAACACAAGCAGAGGGACTGGTAGCGGGAGAAGCAGGCTTCCCGCAGAGCAGGGAGCCCGATGCGGGGCTCGATCCCAGGACTCTGGGATCTGACCTGGGCCGAAGGCAGACGCTTAACGACTGAGCCACCCAGGCGCCCCTCTAAGATCTTTTCATAGCCAACTTCCTCACCTTCAAATATCTGTTGAAATATCACCTTCTTAATGAAGCTTTTCCTGGCCACCCATTTCAAAGTAGCAGTTTACCCCTATTCTGCCATTCCTAGTTACTCTTGATTTGCTCTATATTTTCCGTAGCACTTACCACCTTCTAACATGTTATATCATTTTCCCATTTATTATGTTCGTTTCCATCTTGTTTTCTAGGATAAGAATAAGGATTTTTCTCTGTTCTGCTTAGAACAGTCTGACACATGATTAAGTGCTCAAAAAATACTTTTAAATTGATAAGTTTGTCTCAGTTTACCTCAGACAATCTCATTTTCCTCCCCTTCCCTATTTAAATTATGTACAAGCCTGAGTGAATTTGAGAGCTAGTATTAGTAGTAATAATAATAATAATGAGATCACTTATTGCTATCATTTATTAAGTACTGAATAGTGGCAACAATACACCACCAAGCACATTGCCTGGATTGTGCCATTTAATCCCCACAACTAGTCCTCAAAGTCAGATAAGGGGACTTGGAAAGGTTAAGTTACTTGCCCAGGGTCACATTTCGAGTAATGGCTAAGCTCCAGTTTAACCCACAACAGACTCCAAAGGCCAACTCTCTTTATAACTTTTGAATTATAGTCATCTTTAGCTTTATGCAATATCAATTTTTTAATTTGTATTTACTAAACAAGAGTGACTAAAAGAATTATACTGTATCAACTGTGAAATTAACTGGGTACTGACTTGCTTAATGTCATCCCTTTTTTTTTTTCCATCCCTTCTTTTTAAGTAACTATATATTTAGAAATAAATACTGGCTTTCCAGCTTCATAATGTCAAGTGATAGAAATATTATGTTGCTTTCAGCTTGAGGGGTGAGGTTATTCATAGTGTCTGGTATTTTCTTGAAGACTTGGAGAGAATGCAGGAAACTGAAATTATCATATAAGTGAGGCATCGAGTAACATGAATTTGCTCAAGAACAAAGGAAACAGAAGTAGAGGGATAAAAAGTGAGATAATATTAAGTGGCATGGTAGGGATCATATTATTCATGTTTTTTGTTTAAGTATTCTCTAAAATAATTTTTTAAAATCATGTATCTTATCATACATACATTTTTAAGTTTACATATATTTTTCATTGTAAGTGTAAATAGTCGGCAAAGGATATCATTTCTGATCTGAGATGTATACTTTAAATATATTTTTATCAAAACCATGAAATAAAGATTTAGCTCAATTTATAGAAAAAAGTTCATAATATAGTATAATTGGCAATCATAGTCAAATCAATGAGAAGAAAGTCTGACTTCATTTTTTAATTCCAACAAACATGTTTCTAGGATAGTCTTCTCACTTTCATTGCTATATGTTTGTTCCCTGCTAATTATGAAACAAGGCGCAAGCCCCTATTAGTTTGTTGTTGTTCTGTAGTCATGGGATTCTTCCTTGGGAGCAATGCCCCAGACTAAGATTCAGGGAGAGTGAAAGCTACAACTTCTCTCTGCCAAGTTCAGTCAAATGGGGAACGAGAACCCACAGACTATAGGTACATTTTCAAGTAGGTCAATTTTAGGAGAGAATAACTATGAAAATTGAAGATCTCAAAATTGAATTTCTTTAAATTTATCTGTACCCTGTTACCCATTACAAAGTCTTTATAAAGGACAAGCAATATGAAGTTTTAAGATCTCTGCTTTATATTATGTAGCACATTAAAATTTAGAACATATTCCCTTTTTTATTTTTACAGTGGTCAGTTTTCCTAAAAATGTCTACTTCCTGGGGCACCTGGGTGGCTCAGTGGGTTAAAACCTCTGCCTTCGACTCAGGTCATGATATTAGGGTCCTAGAATCGAGCCCTGCATCGGACTCTCCGCTCAGTAGGGAGCCTGCTTCCCCCTCTCTCTCTGCTTGCCTTTCTGCCTACTTGTGATCTCTCTCTCTGTGTCAAATAAATAAATAAAGTCTTTTTTAAAAAAAAGTCTACTTCCATCATAATCTGCAAAAATAGATCTTTAGTTTATGGAAGTTTATTTTTTTTTAACATTGCTTTTTTTTTTTTTAAGATTTTATTCATTTATTTGACAGAGAGAGACAGTGAGAGAGGGAACACAAGCAGGAGGAGTGGGAGAGGGAGGAGCAGGCTCCCCATTGAGCAGGGAGCCTGATGCGGGGCTCAATCCCAGGAACTTGGGATCATGACCTGAGCCAAAGGCAGACACTTAACGACTGAGCCACCCAGGCTCCCCAGGCAGTTTAGTTTTTAAAAAATGAACAAGAATGGAATGGAATACTCAAGCCCAATGCAAGACACTTTAAAAAAAAAAATTAATGGACTGTTTTTGGAGCAAGTTTAGGTTTACAGAAAATTTGAGAGGAAAGTACAGAGTAAAACCCATGCCACCCCCAACTCAATGCTCAATTTCCCCTTATTAACATCTTGCTTTTGTGTGTACATTTGTTACAGTTGATGAGCCAGTATTGACACAATATCAATTGAAGTCCATAGTTTACATTAAGATTCACTTTTTGTGGTAGACATTCTATGAGTGTGACAAATATAGAAATATGACATGCCATCAGATGGTACACAGAGTAATCAAACTATTCTAAAAATACCCTGTCCTCCACCTATCCATCCCCTCTTCCCCCCAAAATCTCTCATCACTGCTGTTTTTACTGTCTACATAGTTTTGCCTTTTCCAGAATGTCAGATAGTAGAAATCATAGTACCTAGCCTTTGGGATTGGCTTCTTTCACTTAGCAAGATACAGTTAAGGTTCCTCCATGTCTTTTTATGACTTGATAGCTCATTTCTTTTTTTTTTTTTTAATGATTTTATTTATTTGACAGCGAGAAATACAGCGAGAGAGGGAACACAAGCAGAGGGAATGGTAGTGGGAGAAGCAGGCTTCCCGCTGAGCAGGAAGCCCGATGGGGGGCTCGATCCCACGACCCTGGGATCATGACCTGAGAGCCAAAGGCAGACGCTTAACGACTGAGCCACCCAGGCACCCCAGATAGCTCATTTCTTTTTATCACTAAATACTATTCCACTGGATGTACCACTGCTTGTTTATCCATTCAGACCTATTGAAGGATATTTTGATTGCTTCCCAATTTTAGCAGTTACAAATAAAGCTACTATTAAAAATTTGTGTGCAGGTTTTTGTGTGGATATAAGTTTTCAATTCATTTGTGTAAATTCCAGGGAGTACAAATGCTGGATTTTATGGGGGGGCAAAAATGTTTAGTTTTGTAAGAAATTGCCCAACTGCCTTCCAAGGTGGCCATACCATTTTGCATTTCTACCAGCAATGAATGGAGGTTTCTGTCGCTCAACATCCTCATCAGCATTTGGGGTTGTCAGTGTTTTATATTTGAGCCATTTTAATAGGTGTGTAGTAGTATCTTGTTTTAGTTTGTAGTGCCCTGATAACATATAACGTTGTGTCTTTTTGTATGTTTATTTGCCATTTGTATGTCTTCTTCAGTGAGGTAACTGTTCAGATCTTTTGCTTTTAATTAGAGTGTATGTTTTCTTATTGTTGAATTTTAAAAGTGTTTTCTAAATTTTTGATACCAGTCCTTTATCAGATAGGTGTTTTGCAAAGATTTTCTCCTAGTCTGCAGCTTGTCTTCATTCTCGTAACAATATCTCTCACAAAACAGAAGTTTTTAATTTTAATGAAATCCGCCTTACCATTTTTTTCTTTCAGGGTCATGCTTTTGATGTTATATATAATAAGTCATTGTCAAATTCAAGATCACCTAAATTTTTTCCTATATTATCTTCCAGGGTTTTATAACTTTGCGTTTTAGGTCTGTTACTCACTTTGAGTTACTCTTTGTGAAAGGTATACGGTCTGTGTCTAGATTCATTCTTTTGCATGTGGATGTCCATTTGTTTAAGTACCATTTGTTGAAGACTGTCCTTTCTCATTAAATTGTCTTTGCCCCTCAGTCAAAGATCAGTTGACTACATTGGTGTGGGTCTGTTTCTAGGCTCTGTATAGTTCTATTTATCTATTGGTCTTTTTTTTCATCAATACCACACTGTCTTGATTGGTGTACCTATAGAGTAAGTCTTGAAATAAGGTAGTTTGCTAGAACTGCCTAACAAATACCACAGACTGGGTGGCTTAAACAACAGAAATTTTATTTTCTGATGGTTCTGGAGACCAGAAATCCAAGATCAAGGTGTCAGCAGAAATGGTTTCTTCTGAGGCCTCTTTCCTCAGCTTGTGGTTTGCTGTCTTCTCCCTGTGTCGTTACATGGTCTTCCTTCTGTGTAGGTCTGTGTCCAAATTTGTTCTTTTTATAAGGATGCCAATCATTATGGATTAGGGCTCACCCTAAAGACTCATTTTAACTTAGTTACCTCTTTAAAGATCTTATCTCCAAATACAGTTTACATTTTAAGGTACTGGGAGTTTAGGTGGGGGTTAGATCTTCAACATATGAATGTAGGGGGAAAACAGTTTAGCCCGTAATAGGTAGTGTCATTCCTTCAACTTTGCTCTCCTTCAGTATCGTGTTCACTATTCTGGGTCTTTTGCCTTACCATATAAATTTTTACCATTTGGTCAATAGCTGAGATTTGTATTGGGATTGCACTGAATCTTTATATCAAGTTCAAAGAGCTGAAACCCTGATGATATTGAGTCTTTCTATACCTAAGATGGGGCATCCTCAGATTTTTGTGATCTCAAAACTTGTCCACACTGAGCTTCTAGCAATTTGTCATTTACAGTTTAGTTTAGTGTAGTTTGTTTGTTATCCTCTAGTACTGGTTCCTGTGGAGATTTTTATTCTTGGGCTTTTGTTCTAGTAAGTTGTGATTCTCTGTGTCTGCCTATCATTTCTATAGTTTTCTGGGCAGCGGCCTGCCCTGTGACCTCACTGCCCTGATAGGTTCAGTTTATTCAGCTTTTTTTTTTCTTGTTTGGGGAGATAATACTGATGACTTCCAATTTCCTTTGATTCAAGACCAGAAACAAGAAGTCTCCAAGATATTTTTGTCCTTACAACAACATCATCAACAAAATTTAGCATTTATTGGTTCCCTTTTCTTCAGAAGGCACTGAGTTACATATATTATGTTTTAAAACTGTCAAGAATCCTTTTTTGCCAAAATGACATTTATGAAAATATTTTATATTCGCATCTTAGGTTTTTAAAATATATATTCCCTATAGCATTGGTTTTCAAAATGCTCTGGTCCTTGTGGTAGTAAGAGCTGCCTCTGGAATTGCTGATTTGGATTGTGGGTGACAGAGAAGCAAAGGAAAGGGACAGACTAAGTTGAGTTTACTCACCCTAGCTTCAACTCTTTTTCATGTATTTTATTTGAAGTCAGGATTGGACAACTAAAAAATATTTAAATCCATTGCCCTTGAGTGTTAAATGAATGCTCTCCTAAAGTACTCTTCCATACACTGCATCATAAACTGCCTTATAAAAACCATTACAGAGTTAAGTAACAAAATTGTTCAGGAAAAAACTCTGTGGTAGACTTATTTCATTTACTACAAAGTGTTAATGTTGGAGTGAATGAATCCCTCTTTGTTAGGGATTGTAAGTAGTCGATTAAGATATAATCAGTTTATCCTAAGGAGCTCAAACCTTCACAGATTGAGTATTTGTGAGGTATTAATTTTAACTGATGTATCAAAAAATGGACAGATAGGCATACCTTTATTAACCTGTGGTTAAGTTTTTGTGATGGAACCTGTAGTTGTCAGTGCGTCCTGGCTCAATCCTATCACTTGGAATTAACCAGCTTAGTGACTTGTATTTCTATAAAAATTCAAACTCACATATTTAGTTTTGGGTGTTTTATTCTGTTTTCAATTTGTCTCTGTACCCTAGGGCAACTGGGGAAAGGGCTAGAATAAGACTTAAGACTTATATACATGTGCCGGAAGGAAACAGCAGAAAGAAACATTTTGAATTCATCTAGCAGTCACATATAACAATGCTTAGTTCTACACTGTGAGAGAGATCAGTAGGACAGCACAAGCTTTATGTTATTCATATCATATAGAATTGTTTGTAAACATGAGTACTGTAGTGTGATACTTAGTCTAAATCAATTCAGAAAAATATTTAGAAGCCTCCTGTGTATAAAGCAAATAAATAAAACACTATTCTGTGTGAATAGTGAACACAGTAGAAGAGGTTAGGCAAATAAGCAAAAATCAATACAAGACAAAATATTCTAAGTGTAAAAACAAGCACAAAATGCTCTGGGGCCCATAGAAGACAGAGATGCTACATCTGTTTGAAAGCAAAGGAGAAAATTGAAAGGGAAGGTAACGTGATCAATCTACAAACCTGGAGAGAAAAAATGTCAGTTAGAACTGATTCAGGTGCATGCAAAAGGAAACTTAATTGATAAAAGCTTTGATAAATAAGGCTTTATATTTCAGACAGAACAAGAAATCTGAAGGCAAACAGCTGCTGATATCAATTCAGTGGTTCTAGAATGTCAAGGTCACATTTCCATAACTTTGAGACTTTCCTTCATACTTGTTGCCTCATGATCACAAGATGGTGGTTGCAGCTGTAAGTACCAGTCTACAGTCCAGTAGGAGAAAGGGATTGAAGGAAGGAGAAAAGGAAAACTTTCCAGATACTCATCTGTAGAATTCTGTTACAACTCATTGGTCAGAACTTAGCAAATTGCCACCCAGGCTACAGGCAGTCTAGGAAGGTTGAATGTTTTTAGCTATTCATACCGCCCCCCTCCAAACAAAATCAGGAAATGTTGAGGTAGAAAGAATAACAAGAACAAATCATGTGTTTCTTTGAGGTCCAGAGATATAGTGGAAGCTTAAGTTAGGAACAGTAATATGGGCTATATCCCACAGAGCCTTTCCTATAAAGGCTGAGGCATTTATAATTAAATTAATAGGCAGCAGGGAAGCTAGAAAATGTTTCTGAGCAGAGGAGTGATGCCATGGGTGCTGACTCATCATCACACTTTAATTTTCTAAACAAAATTATTTTAAATATACTTCATAAAGAGTATATAACAGATGAATTTTTTAAAATATTTTATTTACTTATTTGAGAGAGAGAGCACACAAGCAAGAGGAGGGGCAGAGGGAGAGAGAGAAGCAGACTCCTCATTGAGCAGGGAGTCCAATGTAGGGCTCAATCCCAGGACTCTGGGGTCATGATCTGAACCAAAGCAGATGCTTAACTGACTCAGCCACACAGGCATCCAACAGATGAATTTTTAAATTGTACTTTTAGGTTGTGATCACACTCAGATATAAATTAATCCTTTAAGACGATTCTGTAGCATGGGTCAGAACTCATTAACAGAGTTTTGTTCTGCTAATGTTGTTCACTGTGGCACCAGAATGTTAATTCTATGAGGTCCATTTAGTCTAAGTATCAATATATTTTAAAAAACAATCTTGAATTTAGGATTTTCTAAAAGATTGAAGAATGGGGGCACCTGGCTGGCTCAGTCAATAGGGCATGCAACTCCTGATCTCAGGGTCTTGAGATCAAACCTAGAGCTTACTTAAAAAAAAATTTAGGAGTGATTGAACTCACTATAATGAAAACAATAAACAATTTATTATGCAAAGTCACATGACTAACATGTTTCCCATTCCTCCTTAGTTAGGAACTAATGCCACCCATCTAAAGTGACTGCATAATTTATTGTCTTTATTAAATTAAAGAAGTATTAATAATCAGGTCAAGACAGTAGGAGTAAACCAGGGATTACCAGGGTGGCTAAGGGAGTATTTTGGTGCAGCCTAAAGTCTCCTCTGGGCTGTCATATTGTTCTTGCCCAGGTTGGCTCTGTGAGAGGATATCTGCATCTCTCTTAAGGGCTGAATCAACTAATCCAGCTTTGCTTGTCAACCCCAGGAATAGCCGCCCTCACTGGAGCTTTCTGCCTCGCCCACCAGCAGCGCTCTCTACCATTGGTCTCCCTGCTGGCCACATTCTCCCTGCGGGATCAGTGTTCTTTGACTCAAAGCTATATTTTCTCTTCGTGTTGTAGTCCTGAGGAAGGAGGGGTGAGGGAAGATTTTAAAAGCCCTTTTTGTGGGAAAAGTCATTTCCAGCTTGCACTGGGAACTGAAAACAAATCTCACATTTATATAGCGCTATAGTCTTTACTGAGTGACTCCAATAAGGATCTCCCAGGAAACATTAGCTTAGAACATTCTCTTTAATCATGTGATGCACAGGGTTATACTATTTTACTTTTTTAGATGTGGAGACAAAGCTATTAGAGAGGTTACTACACTAAAGTATCTCACTTCTTTATGGAATTTTATGTTCTTATCGTTGTTTATATCATATACCTTTTTGCCCCAAATATGTTTTTAATTATCTCTTCTCTTTGGTTTCCACTATACTCTACCAGTTCTCTTATAGCCTCTCTGAATTTATTTTAATCTCTCTGAGTGTTCTTTTTCCCCGTATCCCCCAAAGATGCTAATGATAATTTAGAAAATATTAACCCCAACAATAGCCAAGACTTCATGAGTACTAACAGTGTGCTAGGCACTGCACAAATTACACATACTAACTCACTCAATTCTTAACAACAACCTTATAAGGCTGTATTATTATCCCTGTCTTTCAAATGTGAAGTGCAAGGAGGTTAAATAACTTCCTTAACATCACACAGCAAACAAATAATGGAACCAGGTTTCTAATATAGATGGTATAACTGCAAATGCCTGAATTTCTAACCCACTGTTCCTGATCTCCAGGAGTTCCTACTCTCACTGACTTCCTCTTGCATTCTCCATCCTACTCAATTCTAGGACCAATTCTAGCAGAGGATGTTTAAGAAACTCAATCTTACTTGTTTTCACCGGTCTAGCATAAGCCTTTGGGTAGCCTAGTGCCTAGTGCCTACAGGACTGGTAGGCTCTGTGACCCAGCAATTTAGGCTTCGGCAAGTCGTATCCAACTATGCAACAATTCCAATAAACTTAATATCTAAGAAATATGGTAAATGAAGAGCTGACATTACTGTACTTGGTATTTTCCGGGCTAGGAAAGATGAAAGGGAAGGAAGAGTCATAGATTACTTTTTTTTTCTTTTTTTTTTAAGTAGGGCCAGTCTTTTTTTTTTTTTTTTTTGTAAGATTTTATGTATTTGAGAGAGAGAGAGAGTGTGAGAGCATGAGAGTGGGGGGAAGGGCAGAGAGAGAAGCAGACTCCCCGCTGAGCAGGGAGCCCAATGTGGGACTCAATCCCAGAACTACAGAATCATGACCTCAGCCAAAGGCAGACGCTTAACCAACTGAGCCACCTAGGTGCCCAGATTATTCTTAAGCATATAAAATTCGTGGTCCATTAATAAGAATCTTAAGTTCTTGTTTACAAAATTATCCTCCCCTCTAGCTACTAGCATTAGAAAGATGCAGATGTAGAAAGTCTGGTAACTCTACTTTGATCACACCAGTTCTACTTCTAGGATAGTCTCCTTCCTTGTTTCTGCTAATATCCTATATACATTTTCAGAACTGACACCTCTCTCTCTCTCTCTCTCTCTGTTTCCTGTTCATTACTTGTTTGTAAAGTTAACACCTTGGTATTATTTTTCAGTTCTCTCATTTTTGTGCATTTTATACAATACTATATTAGCTCTATTTGATTAAATACTTTTAAGTTCCTACCATGCACCAGGCTATAAAAAGGATATATATAAACACAATCCCTGCCCTTGAAAACCTCATAGTCCAGTAGAGAAAACTGACATATAAACAAATAACTATAATAAAAATTCATTGGTACAAAATAGAATAAGGTATGAACTGCTATGCAAAGGCTAATAATGCAGTAATTCGGGCACCTGAGTGGCTCAGTCAGTTAAGTGTCTGCCTTTGGCTCAGGTCATCACCCCACGGTCCTGGGATGGAACCCTACATCAGGCTCCTTGCTCAGCAAGGAGTGTGCTTCTCCCTCTCCCTCTGCCACTCCCCCTGCTTGTGTTCTCTCACTGTGAAATAAATAAGTAAAATCTTTTAAAAAAAAAAAATAGAGTGATGTAGCAATTCTGGTAGTTGTTAAGCCATGTTCAGAGAAAGCTACAGAAAGAACATACTTGAGTTGTATCGTGAAAGTCATTTGGACTATAAAATATTTGTAGTCATTCCTTTCTGTTTACACTGTGCTTATTTTGACACTTTTCTATTAGACAGTAAGTTCCTTGAGGTCAGGAATTATATGTTCTGTACCTTTGTTTCATCCATATTGCCAAAATATTTCACTGATTGAGGATATTCAGCACTAAGCAACTACTTATATTTACATAAATATTTGTATTTTTTTGTATACTTGTGTTCTATTTAATTTAACATTAGCCATGTAATTCATTTTTAGAATAGTTTGTTTTACACACAAATGTGTAGTTTCTTTTTCTGCCATATCTGGTGAGTAAGCATTGAGATTTTTGCTTTTATAGTATCTTGTGCGTAAAGTAAATGCAAAGCTTGGAGGGGTTTTTTGCTTGCATATAGCTTATGGAAATCTTTCACTTATTATTATTCTGTAGCAGGTCAAAATATATGAGGTTTCAAGTTGATAAAAATATAGTTTAAAAGTCATGTTAAATTACCATAGTGTTAAAGTTGCAAAGTAATGAGTAATAATGAATTTTACTCCAGGAGGGAATAAAATAAGCAACAAGATCTCCTAAATTTCATTAAATACCATTGAGGTTTACCTGGGTGAACATTTAAACCCATTATCATTTTTGCAAGTTCCAAGGCCAAAGATATTTTAAGATTAAAGTTTTAAATGAATTAAAATTATCTTAAAGTATATTAAAATTGTTTGCCAAACATCTAATTGAGAATCTGCTATTTGGGAGGGACTGGAGGTACCTATATGAATTAAGACATTATTTCTATTTTAAAGAGTTCAGATTTAATATTTAAGGGATTTGTCCAGTCTGTATTATGGGTTAAATTCAATTGCCTAGATATAAGTTTCAAATTGATTATGGTAGAAAAGACCTCTACTTAAGGACTTTAACTCAGTTCAACATTTTATAAGCACCTGGCTTGCACTTGGTAGGTAATAAGTAAATGTTTACTAAAATGAATGAATGAACAATAAGAATCATAGAATATAATGTTAGGAATGAGACCTCATAGGTGAGTTTCTTTAACCCTTTGGTATCAACATGGTTTGGGTTATTGTAGGGATAGTCAGTAATATTTAGTGAGTGAGGCTGGGTTATCTGACATTCAACAGTGTTCTGGGCATTCCCACCCAATGAAAAATTGCCACATTCTACACAACTTTGAGTATCTGACTAAATCTACTAAAAATGTAAATTTGGGGCGCCTGGGCAGCTCAGTGGATTAAGCCTCTGCCTTTGGCTCAGGTCATGATCTCAGGGTCCTGGGATCCAGCCCTGCTTCTGGCTCTCTGCTCAGCAGGGAGCCTGCTTCCCCCTCTCTCTGCCTGCCTCTCTGCCTACTTGTGATCTCTCTGTCAAATAAATAAATAAAATCTTTATAAATAAATAAATAGGGGTGCCTGGGTGGCTCAGTCGTTGAGCGGCTGCCTTCGGCTCGGGTCATGATCCCAGAGTCCTGGGATCGAGCCCCACATCGGGCTCCTTGCTCAGCAGGAAGCCTGCTTCTCCCACTACCATTCCCTCTGCTTGTGTTCCCTCTCTCACTGTGTTTCTCTCTGTCAGATAAATAAAATCTTTTTTAAAAAAATGTAAATTGATTGTCACTTTCTTCAGAATTGATGTGTATATTAAATGCAATTCTTATCAAAATTGGAAGAGAATTTTTTGTGGAAATTTTTAAGAAAATGCAAAGGCCCAAAAACATAATTTTTTTAAAAAAATTTTATTTATTTATTTGACAGAGAGAGAGAGATCACAAGTAGGCAGAGAGGCAGGCAGAGAGAGTAGAGGGAAGCAGGCTTCCTGCCGAGCAAAGAGCCGGATACAGGGCTCAATCCCAGGACCCTGAGATCATGACCTGAGCCGAAGGCAGAGGCTTAACCCACTGAGCCACTCAGGTGCCCCCTGAAAAGTTTTTTTAAAGTAGTTACACAAAAGGAAAAACTCACAATACAAAGGAAGTTTATTTGAAAAAAGACATCTTGAAATTACTGAATAATTTACTCATCTCGTCCATTTTTTCTACTATATATTTTTTATTATTTTTTTATTGTTATATTAGTCACTGTACAGTATGTCATTAGTTTTTGATGTAGTGTTCCATATTTTTGATTACATAGTTGAAATGGGTTTCAGTGCACTATGAACTATTCAAGAACAGTGAGATGAACTGCAAATTTTTAACAAAAGAGTTGAAATTTAATAGATTTGGATTCAAACTTTAATAAGTTAGTAGAAAGAAACATGAAATGCAGGGACTTACATGAATTTCATTAATATAGTTTATTTTTAAAATATACCATTTATGGCATGAAGATTATTTATTGGAATTGTCTTTTTGAGGAGTCACTATACAACTTCTCTATGATCTCTTATAATACAGTTTCTTTTCTAAGTATTTACACTAATAAAGTATATTATTATATAACAACATAATAAGGTATATTATTATACTAATAAAGTATATTATTTTTATAATATAATATACTATAGTATATATAATATAAGTAATATTTATACTAATGAAGTTTTGGATTCAACATAATACAATTTCTTTTCTAATCCTTCCTCTGGACTCCACTTATCAAAGATGAAGGCCAAGCCCACTTGAGAAGATACATATAGATTTCATATTACAGTAGTCCATAATTTATATAGTCATGTTACCCTAATTCAGTTCAGACTATTACCCACTTTCTCTTATCAATACCAGTAAGTCTGGTCTGTTATTATTTATTATTAAATATTAACTATTGTTAATTTTTATTCTGGATTCTTTCTATTCCAGATTTTTTATTTTTCATGTTCCTGTGGTTTTTTTGGTGTGGAATGACTTCTAATCTTAACTAACTTGAATGCACACATATTTACTATAATTAGAGGCAACATCTATCTTATTAAGACTTCAGTTTAAACATGGATAAGGAAAGGAAGTCTCCCTCCTCTCAAGAGAGAACCAGATCATAATGTTATTTCTGGGAAGGATGATTTTGGATTCTTTCCCATAGGGAATGGGGAGCCATTTAAATATTTTAAGCAGGGAATACCAATCAGACTTATTTTTGGGAAATATCACTCTGGCAATAGTATTAAAACTTAAAATAAATTGGGGTGGTTGGCAAGACTGGAGGCAGAGTCCAGTTAGGAAAATGTTGTAAGAATCCAGGCCATTATCATCACCATCATGACCCAAACAGAAAAGAACCTGGCAGAAATGGGATAAGATCAACTGAACTTAGTCACTTGGTGAGGGAGGAAGAGTTTAAAATGTTCCCAAATTCCTGATTTGAGTGACTTGATAGGACATGTGTCTTTCCCTAAAACAAGGACCACAGGAAAAGTTTGGGACATGCAGGTAGAAGTAACCTATGAACATTTGGTAGAAGTAACCTATGAACATTTGGATGCAAATATTTTGTATTTGTTCAGGGGAGATATATGAGGCAGAGATAAAGATTTGGGAATCATTGCTTTATAGCTAGAATTAAAGTCTTTAGAGTAAGAAAGATTAGAAAACATGTTTAATTTATGGGGCACCTGGGTGGCTCAATGGGTTAAAGCTTCTGCCTTTGGCTCGGTCATGATCTCAGGGTCCTGGGATCAAGCCCTGCATCGGGCTCTCTGCTCAGCAGGGAGCCTGCTTCCCCCTCTCCCTCTGCCTGCCTCTCTGCCTACTTTTGATCTCTTTCTCTCTGTCAAATAAATAAATAAAATCTTAAAAAAAAAAAAAAAGAAAAGAAAAGAAAAAGAAAGTCAACAATTCAGTCATGGATAGAGATGTCCATTGTACTTGGCAGTATAAGAATTGTGGTGAACTGGGGCGCCTGGGTGGCTCAGTGCGTTAAAGCCTCTGCCTTCAGCTCAGGTCATGATCTCAGAGTCCTGGGATTGAGCCCCACATCAGACTCTCTGCTCAGTGGAGAGCCTGCTTCCCCCTCTCTCTGCCTGCCTCTCTGCCTCCTTGTGATCTCTCTCTCTCTCTGTCAAATGAATAAATAAAATATTTTTTAAAAAAATTGTGGTGGACTATTGGCCAAGAAGTTCCAGGGGTATGGGGTTAATTAAATGCAATTTAATTAACCTTAATTAAATGCAATTGGTTAAAGACTATAAATGGATTTTGTAGTTTTCTTAGAAGTGAATGAGAGGTGAAGAAATAGAGACAGCAGGTATCCATTCTGTTCCAGGTTCTTGAATATGAAAGATAGAAGAAAAAGTAAGAGCCAGGGAAAGATGCAGGATGAAGAGCTTTTCAGTTCTTTTGTTTTTCCCACTTGTTCCTTGATTAAAATGTTGCTTGTATTTGCATTTTCATGAGTTAATGTTAAACTTTATATTTTTCTATAATTAATCACTCTGTAATACTTTGGTTAGTGGCATAAGTTTTAAAGAATCAGGGTTAACCCAAACCAGATTAAGTATATAAATACTAAATTGTGTGATTTCCATGAATGCACAGGATTAAGAAATATTTATGACAGAAATATGTAAAATCATGATTGAATAAAAGGAAGAAGTTGACAGCGTGTTGGATAAATGTGAGATATCTTACAAATGATTTTTAAATGAGGCCATCTGTTAAAGCTTGCTGATGCTCTCAGTCTGGAGCAAGAGGTTATTTATGTTTTCACGCAAATCAGGCTTTAACCAAAATACTTTGGAAAAAACAGATGCCTTATAGAAATTCATTATTCCTAAAATAATTACAACCCTCTAAATGTTAACATCTCTTCCTACAAAGAATGGTATTATGCTAATACTGTTTATATATATGAATGTGAAATTATTGTATCGTTGCTGTAGTGCAATGCAATGGTTTCTCCCTACCCCCATCTCAAACCTCCCCCAGGAGATACATGCCTGGAGATACATGCCTGCTTACCAGGACCAATTTTCTACTTATTTAGCCAAAAATAATTGACCTTTGAAAGTCATAACCCAAGTGGTTGCATTTGAAATAAAATCTAAAGACAAACCCTCTCTTTCAGACATTCTTTCCTTCCAGTCTCATGGTCTTTTTTTGACACCTGCCCCCGCCTCTGTCAGTCTTACCAGATATATTGAAGTAAAAGAAATTTCATAATAAAATATATACTCACTTTGTCATGTTTCATTCGTGCTGAGATGAAAAATTAGTAATATTTACTAGAAAATGAAGTTCCAGTGTTACTGCTATTTTATGAACATGCATATTCACTTACTTGAGTAAATAGTATGTACAAAAGTGCCCAGATCAATGATGAGAGTCCCTAACTTCTAGTTCATACTAGATTAATTTGAGTCTGCATAAAAAAAGATCAAATTTGTGAGTGATGAAAGGAAAAAATTACAGGAGACTTCTTGTTTGAGGCTTTTATTATTACTGGGAGAGTAATAAATTAGATGCAGAATAATATGTTTGGTTTCTCTAATTTATGGCATTTTTGTTAACGTTGTCCTTGAGTGAAATGCTGAATCAAGTTCCTATGGCCTATTAACACCTTGCTCAGGGTTCACTTCAGCATTTTGAGAAGCTTTTATGCATAGATTCTTTATTTTTTCTTTATTCTTTATTTTTTTAATCCTCAGAACAATTCTCCCAAAATAGATCAGCAAGTATTACTACTTGTTGTCTTCTTGTCCTGTCAGAATGGTTTTAGCTCCAATAGGTTCTTATTCACTTGCAACTAGCGACTTACTCATTCAGATATTACATCTTATTTCTCCTTCGTAACTGCTCTGAGGGTGTAAGCTTTTGTTACAATGGAAGATGGAAGAAGGACAGCAGAATTACGCACGTGAAAGGCCCTCCCTCACTCCTTGCTCATGATAGGCAAGGGCCTATCATGAAAGATAGGCCCTCCCTCACTCCTTGCTCATGATAGGGACCACTAATGTCCCCTCTTATATTCTATGTCCTCTATCAGGTAGTATGCCATAGTGACCTACAGTGAGTCTTTGCAGTCCAATGGCCTGCCTTTGAGAGTGGGTTCCACTGCTTACAGGTTGGAACCTGGGTAAGCGTGGCAAACAACTTCTCTCTGCCTCAGTCTCCTCATCTCTTAAACAGAGATAAGAACAGCACCTTGTGCGCAGCATAGTTGAGAAGATTAAATAAGTTAATATATTCCAAAGGCCTGGTTGGCACAAAACCTAAAAGGTTACATTTTGGTGGTGGTTTCTCTCACAAAGAAGCATCACTCTGCTCATGGAAACCAGAAGTATTTATTAGGAGGCAATAGTTCTGCCCTCTGTAGTCTTTTTATTTTTTTTTATTTTGTTTTATTTTTTTCTGTGGTCTTTTATATACTGGGGAAATATTGGTGGTCCCTGTGAAATGGCTCCAAAAATATTGTTCCTCTCATTAAGGAAGTAAAAGAAAATACCATGTGCTTTCACAAGCATTATCTCGTTTAATCCTCAGAACAATTCTTGCAAAATAGATCAGCCAGTTTTTATAGACCTGAAGCCTGACACAGATCAAATGGCTACTGGATAACAAAGTCAAGATTTAGAGGCTAAATTCCTGACATGGGGGGCATAGCTGTTTTCCTCTCTTTCCAGAGGTGGTAAACTAAGAGAGACCTCACCAGTCTAATCCATCTGCATCTTCTCCCTGCAGGTGAGAGATGGTGTTCATGGGAGACACTCAAGTGATGCCTGCTCACTGACGAGTTGCTTTTTTTTTTTCCTAAAAAGAAAATACCCACTTTGCATCTTTAATATTGCAATGGTTTATTTGCACTAGAATAGGAGCTCCTGTGACTGCAGAAAAGTAAATTAGAGCTTCCTATATGAGACAGTTATCCCAATTTACCTATATCCTCTTCCCCTAAATACATGACAAAGTCTGAGTTACTGAGAAAGCATAATTCTAGTAGCTTCCTATCCTCATTCTATTTTGATCTTTTTTATTTCTTTAAAGAAAATGACCCTGGAATTCTTGCCTTTGGCCAAAAATAATAAAATTCTTATCTGATAATAACTTTATTTGAAAATGGGAAAACCATATAAACAACAGTTATTTTCCACCTAAGATAATAATAAAGATAATAGTGTTTACATGTATAAGGCACTTTTATCGGGGACTTTAGAGAATCAAATTTCAAAATAAAGTTATCTTTAAGATATCTTTTTCAAACTGACACACAGCTATGAGAATACTGTTGCTATTTTGCTCAGCTAAATCATGTCCTTGGACTGAAACCCTTTCATGTTTACCCTGCTTACGCTAGTCACTCCGGAAACTATCTACCATTCCATCTATCGTCGTAGCTGTATTTATCTCTCTGTATATACCTATACATTTAAGTATATATTCATCACCTCTATGTATATATTTATCTTGCTTTCTTCATAACGCAGAGCAGAAGACTCTCTCACTAATTAGTTGTGTAATATAGTTACATAACCTTGGGAAAGTTACCTGACCTCACTGTGCCTCACATTTTAATCTTTATTATTTGTCAGCAACTGTGCCAATTGGCTCTGTTTCATTTATTGTCATGTAAATGTAAAGGAGAGGCCAAAAAGCTTCAGTAACTTACCCAGTATTACATGGCTATAAATAGCAGAGCCAGGATTCAGATACACTTCTGTTTAAAACCTTTGCTGACCACTACTAAAGCATACTACCTCCTCTGACCACACTGCGTTATTTTGATGGAGGTTTTTCATACTAATCACCCTCCGTATTTACCCCCACTATACCCCCAGCTAACTTCTCTTGCAGGTGTAAATATGTTATGTCCCACTAAATAGTTGTCATCATTTTTTTCCACCCCAGCACACCTGAGGGACATGACCCACTTGCACTAGTGGCTTAGCATGACTTCTCAGAAGATGAACAGTCCATTTCATCTTTCAGGATCTGGGTGATAAAGAGCTTGAAGGATCCCCTTTCTTTGACGCTATCTAAATATGTACTAAGATGTAACAGTCCAGAGTATCAGCAAGACACTATTCTAAACACTTCCCTTGTGTTAACTCATTTAATCCTCACAACTTTAAAGTTAGATCTCCTATTATCATTTTACTGATTAAGGTACTGAGATGCAGAGAGGTTAAGTATTTTGCCTGGCTTGTTGCTCAATTTTTTGCAAAAATGAACCATATACTCAGTGTTGCCCTGGTAAACACCAACTTGGAAGGACACCTGGTTAAAAATTTGAGAGCATAAATTATTACTTCTGCCCCCATTCTAACTTTTTTTTTAAGATGTATTTATTTATTTGAAAGAGAGAGAGCACACCAAGGGGGTGGGGCAGAGGAGAGAGAGACCCAAGCATACTCCACACTGTATGGAGCCTGACACAGGGCTCAATCTTACAACCTGAGCTGAAACCAGGAATCAGTCACTTAATGGACTGCGCCACCCAGGCACCCCTCTCACTTCTTTTCAAGTGTCGCTTCTTTTCTCATGGGCTTCTAAACAAATACCACATTGACTTCTAGTTCTTTGCACCAATAGATGTTTGAGAAATATTATCTTGGGGTGCCTGGATGGCTCAGTCAGTTAAGTGTCGAACTCATGATTTTGGCTCAGGTCATGATCTGAGGGTCATGGGATTGAGCCCCAAGTTGGGCTCCCTACTCAGTGCAGAGTCCCTTGGAACTCTCTCTCCCTCTCCCCCTGTCCCCCACCCCACAGGTGCATGTGCGCGCACACTCTCTCTCTCTCTCTAAAATAAATAAATAAATCTTTAAAAAAAAAGAAGAAGAAATGTTATCTGGTGGACTGTTCTAAAAAAGAAAACACTTGAAACAGCTAAGTATTTGCAAGAATGTGTAGTATAGTAGTTAAGAGTGCAGACTCGATTCCACCAGACAGACCGGTCCCACCACTTACTAGTTATGTTAAAGTAAGCAAGTTACTTCACCTTTTTCCTTGACTGTAAAATTGGGACAGTAATAGTATTAGATCATGAAATCACCATGAGGGTAAACCAAGCAAATGCTATGAAGTGCATGGTACACTTTGTACATCTTAGTCATCACTAGTAATAGTTAATGTCTTCTTTATTGAGCAGGTTTTCTCATGTGCTTTCTTACTTGAAACCTTTTTAATTTAATTCTGTGGCTCTTTTCTCAAATCTTGGTTTTGAGGCAGATACTTTGGAAATGATTTTAATCCTTTCAAATACCAGAATACCATTTCGTACCTCCCCAAATTTCCTATATTAAGACTTAAGAAGTCTTAACATTAGAGGCACCTGAGTGGCTCAGTTGATTAAGCATCTGATTCTTGAGCTCAGCTCAGGTCTTGATCTTAGAGTCATGAGTTCAAGTCTGGCATTGGGCTCCCTGCTCGGTGTGGAGCCTACTTAAAAAAAGAAAGAAGTCTTAACATTAAAGAGGAGCTACATTTCCAGTAGTTCAACATAGCAAGTTAGTACAGATAACTTAAATGATACCATCATAGTGCTTCATTTTCATTGATCACTTTTTCAGAACAATGTTATGTTCTAAATGTACCTTTTTTTTTGTTATGTACCTTACGAATTTAAAACATGACTACAGATGAATTTCTTAATATGTACAGTATGTTTTCTGGGCCTGTTAATTCTTTAAGGAAATTAAAGGAAAAATAATGAAGACATGTTATACAGGTACTTAATTTTTTTTAATCTGTGGTAGTACTATGGTAATTAATGCGTATTTTATGCAAACTAGACTATATCTGTTAACGGACACATTACTGTCAAGAAAATATTACTTGTCTTAATTATCAGTAATGAAGCAGGGATAAGCTGCTCACTTAGATATAATATATCTAATGACCTTTTCAGTTAGAGGTTGTGATGAAAGGTATCAGTTTCACAAATTATGCTTCATTCAGCTTCTGGCCTTTGTGTAGATTAATGTTTTGTGGATGAGTTTTAAAGTCAAGCATAAATTGTGTTTGGTGTTTAAAATTGATTTAGTGTCTTGCTTTTAGTACATCATTTTCTCGTTTATAAAGCCTCAATTTTATCTTCAAGCTTAAAAAAATAGTCCATAGTAAATTTAGGACTACTTTGTTAGCTGCCAATGTTCTTTTAATCTTACCAAACAAAATAGTACATATATTTACAATTGTTTAAGCAAAAGACAAGTTTCTTTGTTATTTCTAAATTTAGGACAGCAAGCACCATGGTTATAATGACAATTTTGAACTAGGAATATATTTATAATAGTATTTTTCCTAATTAGATTTCCTGAGATAATACAAAGCTGCTTATTGTAATAGAATTTATGATATCCAGTTATCAGCCTCTTACTGAATAATAAATATCTTAAAGTATTGAAATATTATTCAAGAACTCATATAGTTAGCCTTATATTCAGACCAATAGGAGAATTACCCCCATGTTTTATGTAAGTAAACAAGGATTTAAATTTTGGAGGCTGATGCAATGAAGCAATGACCAAAAAGTACTTTTTAGATTTTTAGGCTATGGAACCTTTTCTTTCTATGAAATCTTATCAGATTATAAAGAAATCTTACAAAATTGGAGCTGCTCTGCTTGAATAGAAAGATATTCCTGTGATAGCTTGAAACATAGGACTCTCAAAGGGCAGAGTTTTAATACTGTGATCTTGACGGTTCTATTATTCACAGAGCCCAAATACTAGAGCAGGGAAGAAGAGTACAGACCATCTTTTTCAACCCCTTCATTCTGACAATGAGGCACCTAAAGTTTAAAGATTTAATGTAATCAGCCTAAGTTCCTGTGATCATTACAGTGCTATGATCGAAAATCTAAAAAAATCTGACTCTTGATCTCAGCTCAGGTCTTGAGTTCAAGCTCAACTCAGTCATGAGTTCAAGCCCCACATGGAACCTATTAAAAAAACTTATAGTACTTAGAGTGATGGAATTTTTTCCTTACTCTCTGTTGCCCTACTACCATTATAATGATTTCTGAGAATTCTTTAAACAACAGTTTCCAAATCAAGCTTTTCTTCACATTAAAAAAAAAAAAGCCATAGATTTCCATTTTCAAGGACACAGGAAGGTGTCCTACCTTTCCCAAAATGTTGACTCTTTATTTACTTTTTACTCCATTGCTTTTTTTAGAATAGTAGGATGATGGGTGCTGATTCTCCACTCTGGCTGTGCCAAAGATCAGGAGCAGGACTGGGTCAACAAAACAAGAATTTTCCTGTGCTATACTTAAATTCTTTCAATTCCTCAAAGGTATATTCATACACAGTGTCGCCTTGGATTGGAATTCTCCGTTTAACAGTTCCTCCACCCCCTACCACTGTCATCTCAACCAGCTTAACTTGTATTTATCCTTCCAGCTATGGTTTCAATGTCACTGCCTCCTCTGGGCCTTCTCTGGTCCATCCATACCAAGTCTGGGTTGGATTCCACTCATTTGTGCTTTCACAGCATCCTGTACTGTCTCTATCATAGCAATTACCCTGCTGCGTTCCAGTTACTTCAGTCATCCTCTTCTACATGCTCACTTCCATAAATATAGAGACCACAAATGTCTTGTTCATCATTTAATCCCTAAAGCCTAGCAGAGTTTCTCATACATGGCTAGTGCCCTGTAGCTATTAGGGAAGGAATGGAGGGGTAAAGACTCCATTTCCTCAAAAGATGTAACCTGTTGAATGGCGTAAGTCTTAAACTGGTTTCTTGTTGAGGAATAGCCACTGACTTCCTACGTGGCCCTTGGAAGAGTTATCTACCTGTAAGCTTTTTGTTTTCCTTTCCAGTAGGATGATAATATCTCTTGTGCCTAGTTCTTGTATTCCTCCTGCAAAAGTGAAAGTTTTCTGTGTATCAGAGCTTTCTTCTCAGTTTCTGAAGATAAGAGAGGAGAAAGGCATGTTTTCCTTAAGATATCAGATTAAGGAACTTCTATTGGAAAATTGTTTCTTAAAAATCATCTTACTTTTTCCCCAAGTCCCAAGAAATTGAATAATGGCCCCCTTCTTCATTTATAAATAAACACATGGATTTTTAATGGTGGTGCCATTCTTTAAATGAAGAACTTATAGTTATTCTTGAGAACTTTAGGATTTTATTTCTTTGTTTTAGCCCTGAGAATCTTACTTATACAACTCATCATTTAACACATGTACTAGGTAGCCATGATGGAATTATTGTCTACAATGTGAAATGTCCAAACTTGTTTCAGTCAAAATGAGGAATTTAAATACACCTAATCAGGGTCAAAAGCAGTTCCACTCTTCCAATTATTAATTTTATATATATACATATATATGTATATATATATATTTTATTGGCAAGAGCAGTTGATGAAGTGACTAGGATACAAGTGATAGGAGAAGAGGTAAGAGAATTGTCCCACTCACTTTTTTCAGAAAGTTCAGAAAGGAAAAATTAAATTCAAGAAAAAGACCCCTTGAACTTGAGTATGATTCTACTACATATCAGGGAAAATAAATTGTTTAAGGACTTTTAGGGGAAAATAACATGAACATAGCCAGAACAGCAGTTTATATTTAACAGAACTAAATGGTCACATTTTCAAGTAAAGTACGCCCTGGCATTTGAACAGCTGTTATATCTAAATCAGATTTGAATACTGTTGTTTAACCTTCCCAGCTGTAGCGGGGGTGGTTTGTTAGTCTAATTCAGTATAAAATATGCATAGTATACTTAAATTTGAAACTTTAAACACACATTTGTATTAAAATGATAAATTTTAGTCATATAAGCCTATTTTAGATCAGCCCATTATCTTTCTGTGAGTTATTTATTGTTCTCAACTATCTTGTATGTTTGAGCAGATTTTAAACAATTAAAATATCCTTTAAACTCTTTCCATGTAATTTATGTGGCTTTTTGTTTGTTTCTTTACTTTTGTGTTAAGAATGAACAAAAAAACATACATTTCTATACATCTCATTGCACTGGTGTAATCATAGAAAAGCCTGAATTATATTTTTCCTATATTTCTTGATACCTGATTCTCTGACTGCAACTAAGTTTTCTTTACTAAAACAATCTGTAGGATGGCAAAATAAAAGACCAGTACTTCTTCATCTTACAGGACTGAGTCTAAAAGGGGTTAAGATCAAAATATATATAACCATGTAACAGATGAACATAGTGAATAAAATTTTTTCATAGAGCCCTACTGTAAAAGAAAATACTGCTTGATGTTTGAAAAAGGTAATTTTGGAATAAACACAAATGCTTATTGGCATACATCATGGTTTCATGTACACACACATACAGATACATATAGAAATAGTTTTAGATGTATCTATATTTGTATGTATGTACCTTTATGTCTTATATGCATAGATTATATTATCTAGCTTTGCCTTCTGGAAAGCTTAGAAACAATAACAAGAGAAGGAACACCTCAAGTACCCAGATATTGGTTTCTAAATATCTTCCTTCACAAATTAAAAAAAAAGACAGGAGGGCAAAATAGCTAATTCTAGGGCTGGAGCACAGAAAATGTAACAGGAGACTAGATTTTTTGCCAAAAATAGGAAGGTACTCAAAGAATAATGGGGACCTGAGGAAAGGCATAGGAGCCACTTTGAAGAGGACCTTTCTAGCCTAATCCTAGCAATTTGAGTTTCAAAGTAAATAATAGAAAATAACCCACAGAGTAAAATGGAAGTCCATGAGTCCATACTGCTACAGATAGATACATAGACAGATAAAGGAAAAGAGAAACTTCTTTATAGTAGATGGAATACCAAATAATAAACATCAAAGGAATGATGAAATAGAAAATTACCATTTGACATTGCTGTCTCCACTTCAGATGGAAGTTGTCAATGGAGGCTAAGGTTGCCCAGCAGGCTTTGTTTTGTTTTGTTTTTAATTTTTTATTTATTTATTTGACACAAAGAGAGAGCACAAGCAGGCGGAGTAGCAGGCAGAGGGAGAGGGAGAAGCAGGCTCCCCACTGAGCAGGGAGCCCAATGTGGGACTTGATCCCAGGACCGAAGGCAGTCGCTTAACCAACTGAGCCACCCAGGTGCCCTGCCCAGTGGGTTTGATGAGGAATAGGATACTGACAGAATCTGAGAATATTTCCTTTACAAACTACTAATCAGTTAGAAAGGGAAGAATACTGACTTTACAGTGGAAAACCTGATGAACAACATGGCAGGTGACCATCACAAGTGGATTGACATCACATGTGGCACATCACCTAGATGTGAAGCCCCAGAGAGCAGAGTATCATATTAGTGGTTTCCCTGCCCAAAAAAAAACATAATTGGGAGGAAAAAGAAGATAGACCCATGTTTATGTTTAGCCTACAAGAAAGTCATGTATTCTTGAAAAACTGTCAACATTAAAGGCAAGGAGAAACTAAGAATATGAGAAGAGAATGAATGTCCTGATATTGCTGGGGCAGTTGATAAAAGTGTGAATGGGGTCTGTGGATTGATGTTAGTGCTGTATCAGTGTTGACTTCCAGACTTGAAGGATTATATGAGGATTATTTAAGAGAATGTCCTTGCCTTGGGAAATACTCCAGATTATTAAGGATGATAGGAATCACATATGCTGGTTGTTCTTAAATTGTTCAGAAGAAGGCTATTCATGGGTATGTAAACATGTTTGGAGAAGTATACCTATATATTTTTTGAAGTATACCTATATTTAAAGAAAGATAATTTAAAGAAAAATGAAGCAAATGTTGTGAAGTGTTAAAAGTTGAGGAATCTAGGTATGAGGTATATGAGAATTTTGTTCTATTCTTGCACACTTTTCTATGTTTCAAAATGTTTCAACAGGTTATTCTAAAGTGTTTGTTTAAAAGGTAATATAATAAATACCTCAAATACATTAATATTTCTACAGTAAAACTTATAAGTACTTACACAAGGCTGATTAATAAAAACTATAAATAGCTTTATGCTAGTTCAGGCTTTGCTGCCAAATGAGTTACGGCATTCACAGTATTTCAGATTTGTGAATTGAAGATAAAGATTTTGGATCTGTGTAAGGTATCCAAGGCCCAGATAAATAAGTTTTCCTATCTCACACAGAATGTAGTAGAACCAAGTCCAGAACCAAAGTCTCCTGAATCACAATTCAGTAGTCCTTGCATGACAGATTAGTGAACCAAAATAGGGATATTTGTGTTCAAATTCTGACCTTTGGGAATTCATTCACAGAAGTGTTAGATTTACAAAATGTCCCTTAGAGCTACATTATTAGTTTCGCCTAGGGGGAATGTTCCATGTTGCAATTTTCAAAAACATCTCAAAGAAATATAGAAAAGCTTCTTCTTTTCCTCCCCTCTTGACAATAGGGTGATATAAATGTGGGAATGAGTAGATATTTTTCTCTCCTCTCTGCCTCTCATCTCCATCCCAGCTCTCTTACCCTGGAAGATTTTCTTCCTCTCTACAGGATTATAGTACAGACTTGGGCTTCAATCACTACTATTTTCTGATTCTGATTTACGAATCACTTGAATAAGACCTAATGTGTTGAAGGATAATAACATACAGTATCCTATTAGTTTCAGGTGTATATCATAAGTAAGTTCATTATTTTCAGACATTATGAAATGATCCCTGTGATTAGTTAATATCTGTCACTGTACAGTTATTACAATATATTGACTATATTCCCTGTACTGTACATACATCCCCATGACCAATGTGTTTTTAAAGTTTTAAATAGCCATTGACTGGAACTGTTGTGTTAAGAAAAAAAAGTCTTCCCTGGATCATTTATCTCCCGATACTATTTTGGATAGTTAACACTTTTGTACTCAAGCATTTCCTTTTCCTCTTTTTATATCCTTGTCTTACCAGGAAAAGAAAATATTTTTGGATATTTTCAGTTATATAGCTAATCTGGAAAAGTCCATTTTGAGGACTGAATGTTATTGTTTAAACTGTCACAATTGCTTAAGTGGGTTTCAGTAAACTTCTATCTCTTAATATTTTTATTCTTTAAATCCTTTTAAAAGATTTTCAGGGAATAACTAAGAATTGTTACAGTTTTGCTACTTGAATATCTACATGATTAAAATGAGATTGTTTATGCGTAAAATTATGCCATTGCCTTAATTAACTTCTAATGTCTTTTGACCTACTTGGGACACAGATATTCAATGTCTTATTTTATTTTTTTTTAAGATTTTTTATTCATTCATTTGAGAGAGAGCACACATGCCAGCAAGAGCACGAGCAGAGGGGAGGGTCAAAGGGAGAAGCAGACTCCCCACTCAGCAGGGACCCAGACGCTGATGCAGGGCTTAATCCCAGCACCCTGGGGTCATGACTTGAGCCAAAGGCAGACACTTAACTGACTGAGCCACCCAGGTGCCCCACGATGTCCTATCTTAAATGTATGTCCAAAACTATGTCCTCAACATAATTTTTAAATAGCTGTGTTTCTGGACTTCTGAAACTGCTTTTTTCCACTCCCTTATTCCTACAGCTTGATGGCAAGGTCAGTTTTTGGTTTTTTAGGTTTTGGGGTTTTTTTAGATTTATTTATTTATTTGATGGGGGGGCAGAGGGAGAGGATGAGAGACTCTTAAGCCGACTCCCTGCTGAGCTCAGAGCCCAACACATCATAACCTGAGACGAAATCAAGAGTCGGACATTTAACCAACTGAGATACCTAGGTGCCCCCTGGGTCAGTTATTTCTTTTCCTGCGCTTTCAGTTTGCTAATATAATAGCTATATAAATTTAAGAGTTTTGTAGATTCTAAATATGCACATTTTAATCTATTATTCTAAATGGAGGCTTGATAATTCTTATTATACATATCTTTAATTTTTATACATTATGACCTTAGATTATATATCAACTGTTAATACAATAGGGAGCAAGTAATATATTGATAAATTATATTTCTGTCTGCCCTTTTAAATCTACTTTATTTAGTAAATAAATTATACTTGCATTTCCCCAATAAACTTTTTAGTCTCCTATAATTGCATAATAGGTACCTGGGGTTATATATACATGTTAAGAGAGAAGTGCTTTGAGCACTAACAATCTGAGATTTTATTTAAATAATTAGGCTTGAATTAAAAAAATATATATAGGAGAAGAGAGAAATGGAAATTTATTCTTTATACGGAATTTCAGTTTGGGATGATAAAGTTCTGGAGATAGATAAGAATATACTTAATGACACTGATGTACATACATTTAAAAATGGTTAAATGACAAATTTAATGTTAATATTTAAATTCTCATTCATAGTTTTTCATCTGTAGATGTTTCTTCCTTGTCACAGACATTTGCTAGCATTTAGCCTTTAACCATAACATACGCTATTTATTCATTTAATATATGTTACATTTTTATATTATGTTAGGTGTACATTCTGGATGTAAAAAGTTGATGAAGGTATTTTTTAAATTGACTCCACCATATTTTTTTTTTAGCTATGTGATCTTACATGAGGTAGTCAACCCCTCCAAATTTCAGTTTTCTTATGTATAAAATAAGGATAATAATACCTATTCAAAAGGTTGTTACAAGGAGTAGTTAATATAAAAGTTTTTATTGGGAAAATGAATGTTATTCATGTAAAGCACTTAGCACACAGTGAAATGCATAGAAAGCCCCCAAGAAATTGTATCTGCTAGCACTTCTTATTAAACATTGTGGGGGTACCTGGCTGGCTCAGTCAGAGGAGCGTGTAAGACTCTTGATCTCAGGGGGTAGTGAGTTCAAGCCCCACATTGGATGGAGAGATTACTTAAAGAAATAATAATAAGTTTTAAAAAAAACAACATCACAGATATTTTTGCATCTATTGCTTGCAGTTCTTATTTGTCTTTGGGGCTGCATAGATGGGTTACAACTTATAGTCACTGCCTGCAGTCTCTTTGTTTACTTGACTTGCTAAACATGACACACACAAAAGATCCTCTGACCCTATGCTTGGTCTCTTAGAGCCCCTTCAGCTTTCCAGGCGTTGTACCAGTGGCTTAGTCAAAAAGCCCGCTAAAGGAGGGGAACAGAGGATGAAGACAGGCATGCGACATGCTGGTATTTTTGTGAAGCAGCCCGCATTGCCCAGCTATCCCCAGAAAGCTTGAAACAGCTCTAACACCTTTGAGACTTAGGTAGCCTCTTTAGTCATTTATCTTGCGGGACTTAGTTTTAAACAATTACTGTTGATCAAAAAGGTTAAACCAGTATTTTTCAAAGTATAAATATTCTATTTTTAATATAATTTGTAGACTTAAAATCTGCTTCGTTTTTGAGAGGATTTGAGGCAGAGATCTAATTGTTATCATATTCCTGAAATGCAAAATAACTAGACAAAAAGGAACCTCAGAAGTTTGTCTCCTCGGTCTCTTCTCTAGGCACCTTGTGCCTCGTCTGTGGGTATCCAGCTGTCCTAGAGCAAGCCTGTGGTTCCTCTGGTAGAAGTCTGTGCCACTACTTCATGTCATATTTTTTAAGGAAACCAAAGTGTTTTCGAATTGAAAAAGAAGTATTAGGACAGTTGTTTTTTCTTTTAGTTAATATGCTTTCTCTGAAAATGATTCTCAAATTGTTTGAAACTGAAAGCCAAGAACATGGAGGGCAGTGGAAATAACATGAAAGAGCTAAATATGTCAACTTTAAATTTTAAAATTTAAAAATATTATAAGCACTTACATATTCTGCACTGTACCTCCAGCTAAAACACACTTCTGAAATCTGATAGAAACAATATTGTAAAGTTTAATTATATTTTTACGGCCTATACCATCTGTGCATTTGTTCTGCTTACAATATTAATAGAGTATTCAAAAAAATACATTTAGTTTGCAATGCAATCATCTTATCATAAATGCATCAAAACAAATTATCTCTTATCATTTAGGATCCTGTTCTTATATGGTTGACTTTTGTATTTGTTTGAAAACAGAAAATCCTCTCAGCTACTAAAAACTATGTGTGGTTGATTCAAACAGAAGACACAAAACTTGTGTTTTTGTTACTTGAAACAAATTATAATATAGATGAAAGAAAACATTATAATTGTTTAATATATAGTAGCATATGACTTAAAGATTATTTGCTGATATCTAACAATTAAGACTTTTGAAGTCACCATGTGAATATACCTATGTTTAATTGCTTTATTGTTAGGAACTTTATATTGAAGAAAACATTTAAGAGCTATTATTGTATTAACTTGAAACATGCAGTTATAAAATCCTTCTACTTGATATTATAATAATTTCTCCAAAAAATATTACCAAGGTTAAAATTTCTCTGGAACTGGAGTCTAGTTATCATATAGCTTAACAAATGATAATGATGGTTATATCTTGTTTTTAAAATTCTTTAAATGAAAAAAACAAGCCACCATTATCACAGCATCTATTAATTTCTCTAGAGGTAAGAAATGTATATTAAATTAATTTTTGTGATTCTTAAACGTTGCAAATGTTTGACATTCCACATGTTAAATTTTCAGAATGATGTGTTTTATACATAACACTGCATAATATTTAACACCACATATAAGTTAATATATGAAATATATAATTCCATTTACATAACCATATGAAGTGAATCTTACAATTCATGTTAGTAGGAATGCTCTCTAATGTCTTTGATATTCAACTAAAGATATCAACTTGTAAAGGAGTTTATTTTACCAGGTATAATCTATTGAAAAATTTTTTTAGGTTTGCCTGGGTGGCTCATTTGGTTAAGCATCTAGTTCATGATTCTGGCTCAGGTCATGATCTCAAGGTCATGAGATCAAGCCCCACAACGGGCTCTGTGCTCAGCCGATAGTCGGCTTGAGATTCTCGCCCCTCCTCCCTCTCCCTCTACCTTTCCCCCTGCTCACACTCTCTCACTCTCTCTAAGATAAGTAAATAAATCTTTTTAAAAAATAAATATGTGTGTGTGTGTGTGTATTTTTTTTTTTTACTAAGTAAACTCTAGCCCCATCATGAGCTTGAACTCACGACCCTAAGATCAACAGTTACATTCTCTACTCACTGAGCCAGCCAGGGATCCCATACTGAAAATAAATTTTTATATACAACAAATAATGAGTCATCTTTGTGTGTTGTAAGTGTGGAAAATGTAATAGATTCACATATCAGGACCAGTCTTTACCTATTCTATAACAATATATTATTTTATAATGTCTTTTGTGACTCACATATGTTCCTACAATTCTAGGGTAAGAATTAATCAATTCTACTTTAAGAATTGATGCTTTCTTTTTTCTTTAAATTATACAAGTAATACTTGACTAATTCTATACTAGTTTCTTATTGCTACTGTACCAAATTAGCACAAATTTAGTGGCTTAAAATAACTCAAGCTTACTCTGTTGTAGCTCTGGAGATGGGAAGATCATTCTCACTGGACTAAAGTCAAGGTGTCAGTAAGGCTAGTTCCTTCCAAAGGCTCCCAGACAGAATCTGCTTCTTGCCTTTTCCAGTTCTAGAGGCTGCCAGCCTTCCTTAGCTTATGGCCACATTACCCCCACCTCGGCTTCCGCCATCACATCACCCTTCCTCTGACTTTGACCCCCCCCCCCCGCCTTTCTCTTTTAAGGGTTCTTGTGATTACACTGGTCTTAGGACAATCTCCCTATCCCTGCATCCTTAACTTAATCACATCTGAGAAGTCCCTTTTGCCATGTGTCACGTCTTCCCAGGTTCCAGGGCTTAAATGTATAGACACCTTTCAGGGCATACCAGGTGTTAGACAGCCTACCACATATCTTTTTATTTTTTGGTTTTAATTCCTTACAGTAGTATTATTCTCTTCTGCCACAATGCCTTTGTACTGGCTCTTGAGTCTTCCCGGAATACTTTTAATTTTTCCCCTACCTACATGATTCTTCCTACAACCCCCAAAGTAATTTATCCTGCACAGGAAAACCTTTTACAACCTCTCTGACTTAAATAAAATTTCTTCTCTCATATACCCTCAAAGTACTATGTACCTCTTCATAGCACGTAATTAGTTTATTGTCTTTTATGTTTACTGGTGTGATTCTTGGATTGACATTTTTACCCTGATTATACCTTAAATTCTGTAAGGACTGGTGCCATAAGTTTATCAGTGTTTTTTTTTTTTTTCCTTTCTGTTCCCATTACCTATTCAGTAAATATTTGTGAAAAGAGTGAATAGCCTTTGCACATTTTGTGTAAGGTTTATTCCTAAATGTTTTCTGAGGCTTTTTCTCCTAGCAGTTGTGAATGGGATCCTTTTTCTGTTTCATTACATTTTTGTATTAATGCTAAATGTTGATCTTATATCCAGACACTTTACTGAGCCACCTCATTAACGCTAATAGTTTCTCAGTTTAGTCTCTTGAATTTTGCACATAAATGATCATGTGGTCTACAAATGATCGTTGTCATTCTCTCTCTGATAATTATACATTTTATTTCCATTTGTTGTCTACTTGCATTGTTAAGGACTTGGAGAATAATGTTAAATATATTGGTGAAATTGGCCATCAGCTTTTGTTGCTAATATCAATGTGATTTATTGTTTTGTGTTGCCATTAAAAAATTTTTGCTTTATATATTTGTAGACCTTGTTTTTCAGTTAAAAGATAATTTCTTTGGGGCACCTGGGTGGCCCAGTGGTTTAAAGCCTCTGCCTTCAGCTCAGGTCATGATCCCAGGGTCCTGGGATCGAGCCCCGCATCGGGCTTTCTGCTCAGTGGGGAGCCTGCTTCCACCTCTCTCTGCCTGCCTCTCTGCCTGCTTGTGATCTCTCTCTCTCTCTCTCTGTCAAATAAATAAATAAAATCTTTAAAAAAAAAAAAGGATATTTCCTTCTATTTTCCAGTTCATGAAGAGTTTTAATTATTTCTTCTGCTTCTTATTCTCTTCAGTCTTTTAACATAATAGTATATTCCCATTTTTATATCCAGATTGTTTCCTCCTTGCCATTCTCTTTCTTCTCTTCTTTTGTAATGCCTGTTAAACAGATGTTGAAGTTTCTGGATCTAATGTCTATAACTTTTCTCTAATATTAACTTTAATAATTTATTTTCTTTCCTTTTTGACTTATATTCTGGGAGAATCTCTTTAGTTTGTCTTCCAGCTCACTAATTCCTCAGTTGTGTTCATTCTGTTCATCAAGTGAACTTTTCTTTTTGACAGTCACATTCTTATTTTCTGTGTTTTCAAATTGGTTCCTTTCTTAACTTCCTGTCTTACCCATTTGAAGATATTAATTCTGTTGTAAAATCTTCTTCTGTATGCTTTATAAACTATTTCGTAAGATGTTAAGTTCTTTTTGTTGAGTGGCCATGAGTAATTAAGTGTTTAAATGTTGAGTGATTCTTGGTTAGGCTCTTTGCATTTGAAATGGATATGGATCATGTATGGGTTTTCATTCTTATTTTTACTGTTTCCTATTTTAATCTGTCGCTAGCATAACAGAGGATGGATAGGATGTGCTCCCAGGTTGAGAATGCCAGTAATTGTGTTCTGGGAGTAGGCTTTCTTTTGCCTTGGGGAATTCAGGAACTATCTGGGCTCACTGTCTGAGTTCTTGAATTATATTTTTAAAGAATTTCTATCCATAATACAGATTAATAAACCTATAACTCCATGTTTTATTCCTATATTTTCTTTGTGTTTATTAATCTGTTTTCTGATTTCTTATTTATTCATCTTAAAAGTTTCTTGACCACTTCCTTTTCCATTAGTTAAGCTTACCATTATCCTCTAGACAGTTTCTTTCTTTGTTCTTGAAATGTAACAAAGCTATTAAAGGGTTCTGTCTTATCTCAGATGTTTTTTATTTATAAGCCTATCGAATGTAATCCTGATGTTTAAATTTAGATTTTAGAATTTTAGCAGCATGTTATTCATGGCATAATTTGAAAGCCAGTTTTCTGTTAACTACAAGTATTTTGTCCACATTTCAGATTATCAGTCAAAGATTTCAGGTTTTTACTGAAAATGTCACATTTTTTACTTAACTAAAGACTTTTTCACTCAACTATTATATGAAACATCTAAAATAGTCAAACTCATAGATGCAGAGAATAGCATAGTTGTTGTCAGGGGCTGAGAGGAGGGGGAAGTGGGGGGTTGTTGCTCAAAGGGCATGAAATTCATGTTATGCAATATGAGACAAGTTCTAGAAATTTGCTCTACAACATAGTACCTATAGTTCACAATACTGTATTGTATACTTTAAAATATAAAAGAGGAGGGGCGCCTGGGTGACTCAGTCCTTTAAGCGTCTAACTCTTGCTTTTAGCTCAGGTCATGATCTCATGGGTTATAAGATCGAGCCCCGCGTTGGGGTCCACACTCAGAGGGAAACCTTGAAAATTTTCTCCCTCTGCCCCTACACCCCTTAAATAAATCAATCTTTAAAAATAATAATAAAATAATATATAAAAGAGGATAGATGTTGTATTAAATGTATAAAAGAAGGCAAAAACACTACAGAGGAATACAAGGAAACTTTTTTAAGTGATAGATATATTTAATGCTTTGATTGTAGTGATGTTGTAATGGGTGTGTGTGTACATCCAAAATCATCTAAATATAAACATTAAGTGATTCCATTTTTTTATATAGCAGTTATACTTCAATAAAGCTAAATAAATAAAATACTTATTTACTTTAATCCTGCCAGATCTAGAAGAGGAGTTACCAGTTAGTTCCAGGAAATGTGAGAGCCAACAAATTTATAAACTGGTACTTTTTTTAAGTTCTAATATAGTACATCAATCAGTATAAATGGCCTAAGAGATGATACTGGTTTTTTCCAGCAGTGAGAAAGAAGGTTTAAGCAATACAGTTGCAGAAGTTAGTTCACTTCTAGTTTCTTCCTAAGAAAACCACAGTAAAAATGCTGAAGCTCATTATGCATCAAATGCACTCCTTTCATTTAAGCTGCTCTTTTATATTACCTGTGTCTCTGGTCTCCACTTGTCAGTGTAACTAATTGAGTAACTGTTCAAGGAAAGATGTTATTGGCATTCACAGTTTTGTTTGAAATTAAAATGTAGGGGCGCCTGGGTGGCTCAGTGGGTTAGGCCTCTGCCTTCAGCTCGGGTCATGATCTCAGGGTCCTGGGATCGAGCCCCACATCGGGCTCTCTGCTCAGCAGGGAGCCCGCTTCCCCCTCTCTTTCCGCCTGCCTCTCTGCCTACTTGTGATCTCTCTCTTTCTGTCAAATAAATAAAATCTTTAAATAAATAAATAATAAAATGTAACATTTCCCCATTTTTATCTTACATATAAAATTAAAATTTAGACTTTGGTAGCCAATCCTTTTGGTCTTTAAATTATTTGAAACCTAACTCCAACTCTGTGAAAGGGTAGGGTCCTTAGTTAATTGATTTTATTAAATTGTTTTCCATGTAACAACTCTCTGATCTATATACATCTTATCATTGAATATTTTCAGTATTTGAGTCAAGACCATTTGAGTGAGAGAATATAAGCCCAAAATAGGGAATTGCTGGTGTAGGGCTCACACAAAACCAAATGCCCTGAGTAGGAAAACATCATTCATACAACAGCTTGGTGCCAATTGGAAACAAGATGATGAGAAGCCATGGTAGAAACCCAAACTTGAAATTCCTTCACCCAGAATTTTCAGTCCAAGGATCTGTGTCTCCAAGAAAAGTCTTTGGAAGGCAATTAAGTTCATTCAGGAACAGGGAAGCCGCCTCCAAGGAAGTGTCATGCCTACTGAAAGACCAAGTCAGTGTTAAGTACCTAATATGTGCAAATGACTGATACTAAAAGCCACTAAATACGATCCCTGTCTCCAAAAAGGAGTTTATCATGGTAGTTAAACCACACTCTGGTGTTTGCAGACACCGTGGATTTTAGTTCCAGCTCGGCCACTTAGTAATTGTCCAACTCTAAGCCAGTATTTCAGCCTAATTCTAAGCCTCATTTTCCTCATCTTGAGTAAAATGAGATAATAACAAAAATATCTACCTAGTTGTAAGGATTAAATGATAAAATACATGTGAATGGCCCGGTACAATTACTGGTGCATCTTAAACCCTCAATTTATATTGGCCACAAAAATGTGTCCTTGTTATTACAGTCTTGTTTGAGAAACAAGATTTATACCCAGGATAAGTCAAAATACCAATTCAAGATAATAATAAATTATTAGTTATCACTGTGTGTTGTGAATACTATAGGAAGTAAGCCTTCTCTGATCACATTATATAAATAATGTACATGTGCACATTCCCTCTGCAAGCTGTCTGTTGCCTTCCTTGAACTATTCACAATCTTCAATCTTTTTTACTAGCTTCTTACCTTACTACCTGGTAAGACCTTTTAATGCAAGTGCTGTGTTTCTCTTATTAATTTCTCGCACTCCCAGCACCCTAATACAGAATAGACACTCAATAAATATTTACTGAATGTACCAGTTAAAGAGAAGGGGATTATTGTTGGCCAGCATTATTAGCAAAGCAGCATCATGAAAAAGATGAGATTTGAAAAGGATCTTTAAAAAGCACAGGATTTGGTTGGACAGAAAGAGGCAGAAAGTATTTGGGGTTAGGGTTGAAGAAAGAGTGATATGTTAATGGGCATGAAATAACTAAAACACAGTACATACACACAGTGAGTAAGAATAGAGTCATTTAAGGGGGAAAGAGACAATTGAAATAAATTTTCACATCTCTTCTTTTTACAGATGAGAAAAATAAGACCCAGATAGTGACAGAATCAAGATTAGAACCCATTAGAACCCATTATATCACATGCTTGTGGTATACCATGTAACTAACAGAGCTTACAGTATAATAGGGGAGACTAGAACCTATGACCTTAGGCTGTCCGTTCCATGAAGGAAGAATTAGAGAGGTAATGACAAGCCAGGAGTCTATGTCATAAACATGTGTGGTATCCAAGCCCAAAGCAATAAGGAAAACAAGAGACAGAGCAAGAGGAGTCTTATATTATGTTTTATTATGCTCTTTTAGATTGGATGTGAATATTTATAGTTAGAGTAAATACGGAGGCAGGTGAAGAACTGGTAAAAGTAGATATAACACCTTGGTATAAACTTATCTGGGATACTTTTGAAAATGAAGGCTCTGTGTATACTCTGTGGCATTAAGTACCCTCATAACAAATCATACGCAGAAGAGCCGTAGACAAATCAACCTTTCAGAATTGGGCTGACGGTTTCTGACAGCAGTATAAAGCCGTCTTTCAGAGCCAGTAATTCAGTCAGGCCCATCTGAATCATTTCCTCTATAAATTGTCTTTAGTAGGATACAAGAAAAAGCACCAGTGAACTAATAATTATCCCTTCTTTGTCATCAGAGTGGCCTAGGTCAGGAAAATGCCTCCTTAAAATTAATCTCATAATTTTTTATCTACCTGAGATTATTTTTATTTTCTTAAAATATAGCACATTTGCGTGTGATCTGTTTTTTTTAATAGTATGGATCCAGAAAATCAGTATAAAAATAAAGAGAAATCTATACCTCAGAATTATTTTAGACTCTGTGACTTATTAAATCAAATATTTTGACCAAATTAACTGTTATTCATTTGTATTAGACCAGTAGATACAGTCTTTTTGTTATTTTTGTTTTCTTTTTGTTATTTGTCTTCCCCTTCACATGGATAAAAAAATATATTACATAATGAATTAAATCATAAAGCTGCATATTAAAAATTGGTCCATACTACAACTTTGTATTAATGATGCAGCTGATGAAAATAAGTATCAATAACCTAAAGATGCATGGTGCTAGGGACAAAGGTGGCATTTTACATTTTTATTAACACTTGTAATTTTCTCCTGCTTGATTTCTTTTAGGCCAAGCCCAATTTCTTCTAAACCATGGGTCAGTGAGCTCATGCTGATTCTCATATGAATGATGGGCTTGATTTTGCAAAGATATCACCAACTACCAATACCCAAGTCTAGCTACCATCATTATAAACAACCTAGAATAGAACAGTATGAATTTGAATGCATTATTTTCTTTCATTTCACTAACTATGGCAGTCCTGGACACCATCAGAATTGTGTATATTTGTGAAACATTCCATTTTTAAATGTTATTAATGTGATAGTAACAAAATAGTATAAAACAAGCAAAATATTATCATGTTACACATGTTTGTTATTTGTCCTTGTTAAACATCACAGAAAGAAAAAGAATACACTTCAAATTACCTTAATAAGGTAAAGTTTTATATTAAATCCTGTCTTACAACCAAATGTAAGTTTAAGAACAACAGGGTTTCACCAGAATATGATGCATATCTGCTTTAGTAGCTTTTCTACATCCTCCCAAATGAAAACAATATTATATTAATAAATCATAAGAGGCTTCTATGAGCTTGATAAATAAGTATGTTTAAAATACAAGTTAGAAAGGGATTTGTTTAAACACTTTAAGTCCTTATCATACTATTCTTGTGATGTCAAATACAATTTTCATTTTTAAAAGATTTGGGTTAGAAATTTAATCTTTGAAAATATTAATAACAGCTTACAGCAGGTAAGCCATAAAATAACACTGGATGCTGTCTATTTAGTTTCTGGTTGAAAAAGCACAGCAGTACTTTAGTTCATTACCTTTGAAAAAAACAGTAACAAGATAATACAGCTGCCTCTGATTAAGATGTAAATTCTTTCTAATTAGAATGTAAATTCTTACATTTAAATGAAGACATCAATTGTCAGGATGCCATATGATATCTTATTCCACCTTGCCTGAATGAAGCCCTCACTGCTCATCTACGGCACTAAGATAGTTTTGCAATCCCTTTGTTCTCTGATTCTTGTAATATTCTCTCTTCATGTTCCCTTTTCACATTGCTTTTGTTTGTTTTCCCCCTTGCATCTGATATTGTTGTGCCTTGGGATTTTGCAGAAATTTGGAATGAAAATTGAGTTCAGTCAGTGCCAGTATTTGCTTGTGCCTCAATTACTTCTGCTGAATTTTCCTCAATGCAAATCAGGCAGGTTGCATAAAGTGCTGCATGTATTTGAAATAATTAATTTTCCGTAAAATGATGGATCAAGTCCAATCAACCTTCATGAAATCTAAATAATAGAATAGAGAATTAGAAATTAATTAACATTTTGTGTTGTTAATACTTTATAGTATAAACTAGCAATAGTAAGTTTTACTGTTGATTCTAACTTTTTCTTTATTAAGTGTTGATGAAAACCTTCTGCCTCCATCATTTCTTTCCAGAAATATGCTAACAAGGGATCCTGCATCAATAACATTGAAGCAGAGGTTGCAAAGATTGTATAAACAATTAAAATTGTTTGTGCTTCTCTTTACCAAGCAATAGTGAAGTGTTCTCATGAATAATGTGCACCAGCTTGTAGAACTCTACTGTTATATTGGATAAGGCCATGAGTCGCTGAGCATAGTATCATACCTTTCTTTCACATCATGTTTCCTCAGCCAAAAGAGGTATAGCTTTAGTGGCAAACTAGTTCAACCAACCTTACAGTGCTAGGGAAGGAGAAACCTAGAAATTGAAAGAATGCTTTAGTGATACAAGGGTGTCTCCTTAGTTTTGTTTTGTTTTTTAACTTTTTTATTATAGAAAGCTTCAAACATACACAACATAGAGACAAATATAATGAATCTTATGTACCCATCATCCATCATCAATCATCAAGGAGCTAACAGGGAAATAAAACAAACAAAACCAAAATAATAATGAATAACATGCAAGTAATAGAAAACAATACACAATAGAAGCTAAAATACACTTAGAGAACATTAGTGCTATAGATGCTTGGAAAATATTAGCCTCTGTTGAACGGACAGAGAAGAACATTCCAGGTAGAGTAGAGATGCCATAAAAAGAGACTTAGGGATGAGCCAAGTGGCTGGGGTGCATGGATGGCTCAGTCGCTTAAGTGCCTGCCTTTGGCTCAGGTCATGATTTGAGGGTCCTAGGATCGAGCCCCATGTTGGGCTTCCTGCTCAGCAGCTAGTCTGCCTCTCCCTCTCCCTCTACTCCTCCCCACCCCCACTCTTGCTCTCTCTCTTTCTCTCTCTCTCTCTCTCTCCCCCCCCATAAATAAATAGAATCTTAACAAAATATAAGGAAAAGAAAATACATTTAAAAAAAAAGCAATGAGCAAAGTCTGTGTTTGCACAGAAAAGACTGGCATGGTTTAAGCAGAAGTTTTATGTTTGTAAAAGTAGTTAAGTTTGATAACATAGGGGATTTGAAAGCCAGGCAATACATTTTAGTACAAATTAGCCAAAGACGTAATTTAGGCTTTAGAGTGATGTTATCAAAAATATCTTCTCTTTTCCCAAGCAAAAATCTCTCCTATTATAATTAAAATCCTTCTGTTATTTTTCTCTTATCATGTTTGCAAGTAGAAAGACATTTCTAAAAAATGGATTGCAAAGAAAAAAAGTGTTCATCTCTAATCCAGCTAATTAAAATAAATGTTATTAATGAATCTGTAATGATAATTTTTTCTGTATTATATTTTACTTGGCATCTGTACCCAGTATAATCAAGAGAAATGTCACTGTTATTATTCATATGGGTCCTTGAAAGTTGTTTAAAACCATGATTTAGGGGCGCCTGGGTGGCTCAGTGGGTTAAAGCCTCTGCCTTCGACTCAGGTCATGATCTCAGGGTCCTGGGATTGAGTCCCACATCGGGCTCTCTGCTCAGTGGGGAGCACTGCTTCTCTCTCTCTGCCTGCCTCTTTGCCTACTTGGGATCTCTCTCTCTCTCTCTCTCTCTCTCTCTCTGTGTCAAATAAATAAATAAAATATTTTTAAATAATTAATTGATTGATAAAAACCACGATTTATAGGGGCACCTGGCTGGCCCAGTCAGTAGAGCATGCAACTCACCATCTCATGGTCATGAGTAGAGGTTACTTTAAAAAAAAAATGACATATTTGTTTTTGCATAATTCCAAATTTGTGGTATTATTTACATACAGTATTAGTTTCCCATTGCTACTGTACCAAATGACCACAAACTTAGCAGGGTTAAACAATACAAGTTTACTATCTTACAGTCCTGGAGCCCAGAAATCCAGAACGAGTCTTACAGGGCTAAAAACAAAGAGTCAGCGGAGCTGAGTTCCTTCTGGAGACTCTAGGGGAGAATCCATTTCCTGGCCTTTTAGGTCCTAAAGACTGCCTGCACTCCTTGGCTCGTGACCCCATTTCTCCATCCTCAAAGCTAGCTGGATCAGGCTGAATCCTTACATTGCCACTTCTCTGGTTTTCTCTGATACCACCTTTAAGGACCCTTGTGATTATGTTGGGCCCACTGGAATAAAGCTGGAGGAACTCTCTATTTTAGGGTCAACTGATGAGCAACCTTAATTCCATCTGTAACCTTCATTTCCCTTTGCTGTGTTTTGTAACGTATAGCAGGTTCCTGGGATTAGGATGTGGACGTCTTTGAGGGGCCATTCTGCCTTTCATACATTTCTTTCATGTTTGCTCACATTAACCACTTTGATGGACCATAGAACAGAAGTACTTCATTGGCTCAGAAAGGAATCCTTTCTCTGATTTAAAATAAACTAATATTTATCATTTTAGCTGATTTTTGAGGAAAAGAAAAAAGAGAAATTAGACTAAGTACTACAAATCTCAACAAGCACACAAAAATCTCATTTTTACAGCATCGTATGCTAAAATCGGTCATTGTAGACATGACCAAAAAATTGTTTCAAAGAAGGGAGTAAGAATCTAGTTGTTGTTGTTTTTTTTAATACCTACTATGTGGCAGACACTATAATATATATTTTACAGATATTACTGCCTTTTAATCTCTAAACACTCTCATAGTTAAGTATATTTTCTTCCTTTTAGTGATAAGCAAGCTAAAGCTGGATCACTCTAGTTATTCCCAAAAGACACAGTTAATGGGAGATCCCCAAGTTTTCATATTATGTACCCATTCTAAATTCTGTGAAATATGAATTGTGTCTATCAATCAAGAAATGTTTTTTCAGGGGCACCTGGGTGGCTCAGTGGGTTAAAGCCTCTGCCTTTGACTCAGGTCATGATCTCAGTGTCCTGGGATTGAGCCCTGCAGCGCATCAGGCTCTCTGCTCAGCAGGGAGCCTGCTTCCCCCTCTCTCCCTGCCTGCCTCTCTGCCTATTTGTGATCTCTCTGTCAAATAAAATAAATAAAAAATCTAAAAAAAAAAAGAATGTTTTTTCAAACTAAGCCATTCAACAAGTGAGTATGAAATGTAATCCTTGCCTTTAAGGAATTTATAATCCAGTTGTAGAAATAAGGTAAAATCGGGGCCCCTGGGTGGCTCAGTCATTAAGCGTCTGCCTTGGGCCCAGGTCAGATCCCAGGGCCTGGGATCAAGCCCCGCATCAGGCTTTCTGCTCTGCGGGAAGCCTGCTTCTCCTGCTTGTGTTCCCTCTCTCGCTGTGTTTCTCTCTGTCAAATAAATAAAATTTTAAAAAAAAAAAAGAAGGTGAAATCCATAGAGAAATAATATAACATCATGCTTTAAGCAAAGATTAAGAAAGTGTTGACTTAGAATTCTTGTTCTTCTACTACTTAATCTTTTACTATATGTGAGCCTAGCTATCCTTTCCTGCCTCATAAGGTTGTTACAAAGATTAAGTATACATGAAATCACTTAGCACAAGTTCTGGCATATAACAAGTACTCGGTAAATAGTAGCTGCAATTATTGTAATAAAATTCTAACAGTACGAGGCCTGAGTTAATTATTACCCAGTCAAGGGACATAGGAGTTCAGTGGAAAAAAGGCTAATTATAAGATGAGTGATTTCATGTTAAACTTGCAGGTATATACAAGGATTTCTTGTATTCATGAATGTCATGAGTAGCTGTGCAGCTTAGTGGTTAAGTACTCTAGCTCTGGAAAGGAATGCCCAGTTTCAAAGTTCATCGCTTCACTAATTGCCTGTTGCTCAGGTTCCTCATTTGTATAATAGGAATCAATACACTACCTACATCATGGGGCTAAATGAGAGGATTAAATTAATATGCAAAATGCTTAGATGAGTATCTGGCACATAGTAAGTGCTACATAAGTGTTATTAGTATCAAGGACACACCTTGTATGGCGCATCCTCAGTGATCCATTGTGGGTGACCACAACAGTAAATACGTAGTCTCAGTTTCCCATAGCTGTAAGTGATATACGCAGCTGGACAGCATCACTGGGAGGATGGACATTCTTAGCAGTATGCTTTAGGTAATATAAAATGGCAAACACTCTCAATTTCTACCAACCTCCCTGGCTAGGTAAGGAGACAAAACTGATGGTAGATGAAATAGAGACTAAGTTCTAAAATGAGGGTGAACTGACTTCTAAGTACACTAGGAAATCAGAGAAAGGAGACGTCATTATGGATCATATCACCTTATGAGAGAAAGTACTACTTAAACTAGACCTGGAACAATGGTTGGGATTTTATTGACTGGTGAGAAGATGATAGACAATTCTGAACATAAAAAACTGCCCCCAGCCTGAAGTATCATGAATCCGTTGTTCTAATCTTTCTCCCCAACTTAAGTAAGCAGTAACAAAGAAGGGAAAGAGTGAATGAGGAAGCCACAAATGCCAATAAGCCCATAGAACCATAAATAAATGTGTTTTATATTGAAAGAATTTGAGAACAAGGAATTCATGGATAGAATTTAGGTATTCCGAAAACTTGGGTGGAAGAGAATCTATATCTTTATTTTCCTAACCTCCCACTGAAATTTAGTATTTTCTTAATAATGAATATAGGCAATAAACTATAATTAGCAGTAGCACAGATTTCTTTCATGTAAGATTATAACTATACAGATATCTCAAAATACTATTTATATTCATCTCCTTTGGGGTGTGTGTGTGTGTGTGTGTGTGTGTTAAGCCTACTGCTATTCTTATTATTTAATAATTAATTGAAAAAGCACAGGTATTACTGTATCAAAAATGAGCTTATTATTTGATACCATTTCAGTGCAATCTGTTTCTTTTATAATCCAGTGTATTTCATTTTATACATTTAAAAACATTATTCTGAAAAGGAGTTCATAGACTATCACATTGCCAGATGAGTCCATGGCACTAGGTTAGTGCTTCTGGGAATATATCAGTTTTTTAGGTAACCACATCCATAGTTGACTCATATTGAGCTTACAGCCAACTAAAATCCTTTTTCTGAACATGTTAGTTTATGCTAAATTTATTCCCTAACATAGGCAACTAGTATTACTATCCAGCCAGTGGCTATAACTGAAAAATATGTAATTCTTAGAACAGCATTTTATTTATAAATGTTTGTTTTTAAATGTTTTCTTACCTAAATATATAACTTAATATTAAATACCTGAAGTGATATCTTACAAGGTATTTTCTTTTTATTTATTTATTTATTTATTTATTTTGGCAGAGAAAGAAAGAGAGCACAAGTAGGCAGAGCAGCAGGTAGAAGGAGAGGGAGAAGCAGGCTCTCCACTGAGCAGGGAACCTAGTGCAGGGCTTGATCCCAGGACCCTGGGATCATGACCTGAGCCAAAGGCAGCCACTTAACTGACTGAGCCACCCAGGCACCCCACAAGATATTTTCTATTTGCAGATAGAACTGCTAAACAAAAATTATATATTTCTTTTATTCCTGATTTTATTAAGATTTAATTGACATATAACATTATATTAATTTAAGATGTACTACAGGATTTGATATATGTACATACTGGGAAATTATTACCATAGTAAGTTTCATTAACATCTATTACCTCACAGTTACAACATTATTTTTTCGTGTGATGAGAACATTTAGGATTTATTCTCTTAGCAATTTTCAAAGATACAATACAATATTATTAGCCATAGCAACCACGCTGTACATTACATCCCCAGTATTTATGTATCTTATAATTGGAAGTTTGTACCTTTTGACAGCCTTCACCCATTCTCCCACCACCACCACTACCCCCCTGGCAATCTGTTCTGTTTATAGGAGTTCAATTTTTTTAGATTCCGTGTATAAGTGAAATCAAACAGTATTTGCCTTTCTCTGTGTGACTTATTTCATTAGCATAGTGCCTATAAGGTCCATCCAGATTACCACAAATGGCAGGATTTCCTTCTTTTTTTTATGGCTGAGTATTACTACATAGTGTGTGTGTGTGTGTGTGTGTGTGTGTGTGTGTGTGTGTGTGTGTGTGTTTATATACCTCATTTTCTATATCTGTTCATCTGTCAATGGACTATTAGGTCGTTTCGATGTTTTGGCTATTGTAAATAATGCTGCAGTCTTAATTGAGGGATGCTGATATCTCTTCAAGATAGTGATCTCATTTCTTGTGGATATATACCCAAAAATGAAATTCCTGAATCATATGGTAGTTCTTTTTTTTTTTTTAACACAAGGTAGACCGTCCCTTTCTTTATGTATGAGTGAATTCTTTGTATATTTTGGAAGTTAACCTTTATCAGATATATGATTTGCAAACATTTTCTCCCATTCCATAGGTTGCCTTTTCATTGTGTTCATAGTTTCCTTTGCTGTGCAGAAGCTTATTAGTTTGATGTAGTTCCCACTTACTCATTTTTGCTTTTGTTGCTCTTGCTTTTAGTGTCAAATCCAAAAAAAATTATTGCTGAGACTCACGTCAAGGAGCTTACCCCCTATGTCTCCTTCTTGGAATTTTATGGTTTCAAGTCTTTAATCCGTTTTGAGTTGATTTACGTGTACGGTATGATAAGAGTCCAGTTTCATTATTTTCCATGTGGCTCTCTGGTTTTTCCAGCACCAGTTATGGAAGAGGCTATCTTTACAAGACAAGTAATTATAGTTAACAAAATTTTGCCACTAGGAAAACTGGTGGCAAAATTTTGTATTTTGTTTTGTATTTAGTTTTGGATTCTTATATAAAACTCTACACTTACTGTGTAAACAGAGTATGATCTCCCTCTTGAATGCTGTTTGCCTTGCTAAAATCTTACACCTCTTTTTTCTCTCAAGGCAATTACTTTTAATTTTTTCCTTTTCTTTGACCTCAGCAATATGTTCCCTGTTTACATTATTCATGGAATCATGAAGGGTCACTATTGTCTGCCCAATCCCAAAATAGTTTGGCACTTTTTCAAATTGGTTTGCTTGAATTGTACTGAAGTGGTAACCCGCTGACGCAGGCAAACACCCCAGCACTCTTGTGCTCCAGTCCGGCCAAAAAAAAAAAAAGATAAAAGGAATGAAAGTGTCTTTCAGTTGCTAAGCAAAGGAGTAGCTGGTAAGGAATAATAAAACTTTGGAATTCTGTAAGTCCTGTCATAAAATGTGTGCGCACTGAAACATTTAATACCTTCACTGAGGCTAGTACTAACTGATCGACTGAGACCACTCAACAGACCAACTGAACTTTTAAAAGGCCCTTCTTACGTGTCCATCAGTGACTGGTACTATGACATGCTAGGTGGAACCCTTGCACTTAAGAAACATTAAGCACCATAACTAGGAAGAAAAGTTGGAGAGGACATCAGGGCATGAGCAGATTCGCACTGCAAGATAAAGCAAAAAGAAGATAAGTGCCAAGGACCAGATGGAATGAAATCATGTTCCCCTGGCTCTCTTGCCCAACCTGAGAAGCCAGGCCAGGGGAGTTTATGATCATGGTACAGGAATGGGGGCTATTGCTAATGCTTAAGCTGCCTCATCAGTCAAAATTGCTATTCAATATGCTTGTTACTCCCTATTTTATATTTAGTTTTGGATTCTTATATGAAACTTGGCTGCTTTGGGAGCTGACTCCTATTTTGTTCTGCTTAAGACTTTCACTTCCAAGTACATATTCAGGCTTGGTTTGCTCAGTTTTGTTGTTGTGTGGTTGAATGCTGTCCCTGGAAAGATGTACTTTTGAGCTAGTGTGAAGTCAATGACTTCTCTTCAGCATTCATGAGGAAGTTCTGAAGTTTCTGTTTCAAGGCTTTGACATGTCAGCATGTGCAAATCTAGGCTGATGCCAAGATGCCTTATGCCATAGGTTCCTTTTGATCTTGGTATGCAAGATTTTCCTCGTGGCTATTAACCTGTTGCCATTAAAAGAAACAGAAAATTATAAGATTACGGTCTGTAACATAGGTTATAGGCACCATATAATTAATACTGTACCACAACACTGCTTTTGGTTTGCTAGAATTTTTAACTGTTTTGGCACTTTTTTGAAAAAAAAAAATCTGTTTTCTAAAACTGCATTCAACTCCTGATTTTCCATTCAACCCATGATGATGCTTCCCGACTGCTCAGCTGGAATCTGGATGGGCCTTCTTTCATTCAGCATACTTTTGAACCAGTGGCAAGTCTTGTTGTGGGGATTATTTGGGGTAGCGAATTCTAATTTGGCAGCACCCTGGGGACATTAATCAATCAGAAAATATAAATGAGCAAATCATTTCTCAGATGAAATGGTTCAATTGAGAATAATATTGAAATGAAAACACCAGAATGTTGACTTGACTACAATTCACTGGATCCATGGTACTACTGATTTTATTTTTATTGCTTTTATCAGACTTACTCTATCAGTCTTAAAGCTTTAAATAATTGGCAATCACTTATTAGCTGTTCTAAGGCTGAGTTCACCTTTACTACTCCTCCCTAACTGATCATCTTGATCTTCTCCATTGCCCTTCCTCGCTTCTGTTATATCCCCATCTCAGCCTAATACACTATCCTATTGTCAACAGCATTCACAATAGATCGTTGCTCCATAGTGTATTATTGATTCAAATTTGGGGTGGAAATTATAATTTATATCATTAGCATAATATAAACATACACAGTATTTCAAATATTTAAGTATCTGAAATGTTGCTTAAAGAACACGCTTATCCAGATTGGCCATTGAAAGGAAGAGAAGACCTCCCACAAAAAAACTTTTAAAATATTTGTTTTTATTGTTTGTTTCCAGTGTTTATCCTTTTGTCCAGAAAGCTAATCATTAAGATTTGAAAATTCAGGAAGGAGGCAGTACTTGATTTCAGACACAGATTGGGAAGAATGGTAATCTTAAAAATATTGAGTTAGTACGAATTTTTTAAATTAGAACCACTCACTTTAAAATTCATATATGAGAGACATCCGGGTGGCTCAGTTGGTTAAGTGACTGCCTTCAGCTCAGGTATGATCCCGGGGTCCTGGAATCAAATTCCGTATAAGACTCCTTACTCAGCAGGGAACCTGCTGCTTCCTCTCTCTCTCTCTCTCTCTCTCTATCTCTCTCTCTCTCCCCCCCAAAAAATGGACAAATAAAATCTTTTAAAAAATAAAATAAAATGTATATATGATATTTAAAATTATCATTGTTTATATTCCCATAGTTTAATTATATTATCTATGACTTCTCAATGATAATGCCTAGTGAAAGTGCCTGTTTTAAAGCTTTCTATGGGGGGCGCCTGAGTGGCTCAGTCAGTTAAGTGTCTGACTCTTGATTTCAACTCAGGTCATGATCTCAGGGTCATGAAATCAAGCCCTGCACTGGGCTCCACACTTGGAGTCTGAGATTCTCTCTCTGCCCCCCCCCCCACTTGCTCTTTCTCACTCTTTCTCTCTTTCTCAAATAAGTAAATGTCATCTTTTAAATAAATAAATAAAAGCTTTCTGTGGAAGAAAGTAAATCTTGTAGGCAGGCCAGGTAGCATAATTTGTAGGGCCCAGTGAAAACGAAAATATAGGTCCCCTTGTTCAAAAAACTAGAAAAGTGCCATTGAAAGTACTGAAATATGAAGTTTTTCCTTTCTTTCATGGTCCTGTCTCAACCTGTAGTGGTGTTTTTATTTGCTAATTTCAGTCATGCTCCTTCGGCCACTTGGGTACTCTTAGAGCACAGACTCTCACATGCCCCGGGGTTTCTCCCTATGACTTGAAGGAGGAAGGGGGGCACACACAGCCCATCAGATGTCATGTTTCCCCTCTTGCCAGCCACCAGACCGATATGCTGAGCCGTGGCCAGAGGTGGGGAAGTTGAGCCAGACATCTCCCTTTCCTACAGCCTCAGTGCCCCAACCCACATTGGTTGGGTATTGCACCCTCCACATTGGAACATGACAGGCACGTGAATCATAAGGGGACGAGAAGCTTGCCCCTGCCCAGTGCCCACCAAATGCTCTGTGATACTGCCAACCCTAGGCAGGACAGCTGCCTCCATGCTCTACTTCAAGATGCTGTCGGGTGCATGCCAACTGTGACCCTTCCCACAACCATACCCAGGTCCTGAACAGGGCAGAGAACAACAACATGAACCAGGAAGGGAGGGCAGGGAGGATGAGGCTGGTAGGGGCTAAAGCACCAGGAGATGGCAAAGCAGGCAATAGAAAACCCATCCTGGGAGGCCAGGAGGAGGGAACTATACAGTAGCCAAGCCCCCGCCCCCTCAATACATGCCCCACTGTCCAATCAGACTCCATGTTTAGAACACAAATCTACAAATACAGTTATCAAGAATTTCAAGACAGCAGTCACAGCACATTAAACAACCCCAAGCACTGGACCCTTCTATGTAACACCCTATGAAACTGCCTACAGGCTAAACCCAATCTACTCAAAAATAATAAGATAATGACTAATATCTGATATGCCAGGCACTGTTCTAAGCACTATATACGTATTAATTCATTAATCCTCAAATGATCTTATGAAGTATGTGCCATTGTTACCTACATTTTACAGATAAAGTTACTGGTGTCCAAGGTCACTCTAGTAACAGGCACAGTAAGGACTCAAGCCCAGGCAGTCTGATTCCCAAAGATCTTTATTGCAGAACTAAAAGAAGAATGAATAACTGAGAATTTCACTGAAAAAGCAAATCATAATTATAATCACTGTGCAATGTTGGAGGCTTTGTCTTAAAGCGGATTTGTAGAAGATAAGATAAGATCCTGATTGATTATAGATACCTTGAGTACTCACTTGTAATAGGTGATTGCCTTGATCTAGTTAAAGAGTTAAAAGGAACTAGCAAATAAATAGATTTCTCATGAAGTAATGTCAAAGGTTGGAGAGATTAAATAGAAAGCAGAGAGGATTTGTGGATACTCCTAGAATTGCAACTTTCTGCAGACGTCTCCTCTAACCTTAACTTCATATTGCCCAAGTTTATGCAGCTAATTCATGACAGAGCTGGATCTTAGACCTTTTGTTCTGGACAAGGAAGTGGAAAGGAAGCTACCAGACACCTCTTTCGTGTTTTTGGTACACGCTTAGACCTCTCCTTGAGAAAGCTGGACTAGGGAGAAAGAGTGTGAGGCAGAGAAAAAGGGGGTGTCAACCAATATCTACTACAGTGCCAACCTTATTTTCTTTTTGTCTCCCTTATTAAAGATGATTTCATGTTTCTTTGTGTAAAACACTAATGTTGACTGCAACCATTTCATTGTAATCATAATTGCTATTATAGTAACTATTTTAATTAAAATGGCTATTATAAAATCTTGACTAATTATAATGGAGGAATTGCTGGGTCAGCTTGTCTAACCCATCTCTCCAAAATAGGGGAATTCAAAGATCATCTGCAGCGTAATACCTTGACACCTGTGCTTTCAAATTGCCAACAAGATAGATTCTAATAACCCTCATTAACTTTATTTGTGAAATTTGAAAGTAACAAGGCCAGAGGCCATCATGGTTACTTCCTCCGCTTTCTCTTACTCTGGAGTATAGTATTGCATATATATGGAGTAGGAGTCAAAACCAATCTGTTTATTTTACCAGTTTATTGAGGAATTTCAACTCAGGAGGTATACACATTAAACAGTTTTATTTGTTCTCATGGTGACTTTCACCTGCCTAATCTTTTCCTTAAATATATCTTTGTCATATTTAACAACTTTGGGGTCACTTGTTATTAAAATTCAGCATTGTTTATAACTTTAGCCTCAAATGCAGTTTAAAATGTCATCTGCCCTTCACTCAATGCAGGCTTGAACTGGGATCTTCACTGTTTGAGGAATTGAAGGGATTAGAGAGCAGAGTCTGGTTACGAAGATTCTGGCTCTCCTATTTGTAAGGCCCAGGTCCTCCAACTTGTAGGGCCAGGGAAAACATATGTTACCACTGTAGAGGACTCTTAGAGTCCTCTGTTGATTATGACTATGTCTGAGGCAGGCCTTCAAGTACTGGTCCTCTCAAGAGCTAGATATATGAGTGTTTCAGAGGGCCCGGTAAGGGTGTCTGCACCATATTGTTTTCTGATATCAGAAGACAGCATTTGTGCCCTTGCCTCTCCGGCCCACAGTGGTATGCCTCATCAGCCTCCTGCTGACAGATTTCCTTTACCATGAGGGCCATCATCTTGGATAGAGCCCTGGCAAGCTGACCGAAGTACCTGCCATGCGTCTCACAGGTCTCTCCTGTGTCTTCACCAGGCCAATCCATGGCAATGCAAGGTGCTCCCCCAGTGCCCCTCTCTCTGCCTGCCATTCTGCTCTAGTTCTCTCTGCCTTGCTCATGTAGGCCCAGGGACAGATTAACACATTCTCTACCTAAACAGATGTCCAGTGGGGAACAAAATGCCAGTCTTTTCATCTTACAGTTAGTCTCTTGGACCTCCATCAGCACCTTTGAACTAGCTTCACAGAGTAGAATCACCCCTTACTATAAGCACTATATTTCCCACAAAGACCAGTGGTCCCATAACTCTTAGCCTCTTTTCCTCAAACCTCTTATATGGAGGTTGGGGTGATGGCTGTGGTACATTTTGCTACCATTAAGCTCGGGAAGTGTCTGGACCCAATTGCTAAGGAAGCCTTTAGGTCTCACTTAGTCAACGAGGGATCCATCCTGTCAAGCAATGGTAAAAGTACTCTCACCATGCTGATACAATTATGCTGATAGAAGGAGCAATTTTTAATGCACAGGAAAGTCCTTGAGAAATCCTTGGCACACAGTAAAAATTAGATAAATGTTCATTCCTTTGCCCTTTCAAAAAAGGCTGAAATTCTAAGAGAAGACCTAGCAATAGAGGATAGGATATCAAAAAGACTTTGACAACATGGAAGGAATTGAAAAAAGATATTTCAGCCACAGGAACACATGAACAGAGGTTGAGATATGGAAAACTGGAGAGCAGATTTGGGAGAAAGTGAATAAATTTTTGGTAGCAGAAAAACAGGATGTGACATCAGAAAAGCAGGTTGGGAACATCAGATGAAGGGGCTTTATTGAAGACAAGATTAAGGAATCTACATCTGGGCACAGTGGAAAGGCTTGTCAACCAAGTGGCCTGTTGAAAATGGCAAATTTGGGGAAGTTGACTGTTAGGTGACATGCAGAATGGAATGAAAGAAAGGAGATCAGAAAGTTTATTTTAACAATTGAAAAGGAAGAAATGGGGTGGGGGTGCAGTGCAGGGAATCACATAGAAAAGGAAAATAATAAGCAATATTGGAATCCTTCGTGATTTTTGATGACTAATCCTATCGACTAGGATGTGCCAGCATGTCCAAAATACATTCTGCATGCCACTGTCAGATGCACCAAGTCAGCAAAGCATTCTCTGTCAAATGAGCTGAGGAAACTCAGTATAATATTTAGGGATTCATAGTTAAAATAACAGCAATCCTAAAGGGGGAAAAACAAAAACAAAAATTATATATATATATATATATATATAGAGAGAGAGAGAGAGAGAGAGAGAGAGAGAGAGAGCTTAGTTTAATGTAGCATTTCCCAAAGTTGTTTGATTATAGAACCCCCTTTTTTATAACTCCTATCATACAGAGTCAGTATTCAAAAAAAACACCTTGAGAACCACTGCACCATGTTATTATGTTATGAATAGACGACCATGTTGATTTGCACATTAATATTATATAATTTTATTTAGGAAACAAAAAGCGAAAGTGTAATTTATGATAAACTCAATTTCTGAGTAGAAAATATTTCTTGGACTCTCTAAGCGTGAGCTATGTCTTTTGAAGCTTGACCTTGTCTCATATTCAAAGTGAAATATTCTTTTGTAGCATAAGACCAAGAATGAGTTGCTCCAATTTTATAATTTAGGGGATTAACTTTTGTGGCCGTAAGAGACATATATACATCAGTGTCCTCAGCTCTGGACTCGGAAGAAAATGAGCTTTATTTTGAGAGTACCTTTCCCCTTCTAAAGTGAGCACATGTAAAACAAGGATTTTGTACAGAGAATAACAAGACAAAAATATTCTCATTGGGGCGCCTGGGTGGCTCAGAGGGTTAAGCCTTTTCCTTTGACTCAGGTCATGATCTCAGGGTCCTGGGATCGAGCCCCGCATCGGGCTCTCTGCTCAGCAGGGAGCCTGCTTCCCCCTCTCCCTCTGCCTGCTTCTCTGCCTGCTTGTGATCTCTCTCTGTCAAATAAATAAATAAAATCTTAAAAAAAAAAAAAAAGGAAGGATAGTTACCTCAGAGAATGCAACTAGGGAATTGCAAGTAGGGAGGGGCGATTTTAGTTTTTCTTTATATATGTATATTTTATATTGTGTTTTATAGGATATTCATTGATAATGAATATATTATCAAAATATATTATCAATATATTTGCTATTGATCAAATATATCAATGTATATTGATATATTTATTTATGTATATTTTTATATATATAAATATATATTTGGTATATATAATGATCAAAATATATTATCAATATATATGAATATATTATCAAAATAAGCATATATTACTGTTACAGATGATTTTTCCAAAGTTCCAAAAATGGATTTTAAAGAATTAAGGCATGTAACTAACTTAGTGGGCATATACACTTTTGTCCAAAAATCAAACATACATCAAAAATCAAAAATCTGTATTTCAAACATACAGATACTCTACAAAAGCTTCTGTGTATTTATGACAAACAGGGACATTTTAGAGAAGTGCATTTTTTAAAAAGTAAATACCCCAAACTTGCCCTGTTGACCAAGAGTAAACGTGAGTTCTTGGGTTTTTCCTGTCTGAATCAGTGGGGTTGCAAATGGCATATGCTGCGGGAGCTCCCCATCTTCTGCCACAGGGCCCTGCTGCAAAAACAGTGTAACCTTTGGTTGCTGGGCAATGGACAACACAGCAAACCTAGCTCCCTTCACTTCTACATTTATTTATCTAGATTAATGATGTAGACCATCATAAACAAACAAGGTATTTGGTGTATAAATAGGGTGGCTAATGCATTTCAGGAAATTTTAAGATTTTCCTTAGTGTTCTTGTGTACTCTCGGTGCTTTTAACACCAAAAGAGATATAGGTTGTTTGGAAACCAAAATTAAAGTTAGATCGAAAGAGTACAATGTGATTTCCTTACCCCATTGATAAATAATACCGTGAATCTTAGGGAGGTATGTTGGGTTTTCTATTTCAGTTGTTTCCTAAAGAAAAAAAACAGTAAGAAGTTAGAGAATTACTCATTTATATTAAAGCCACAGAATAGTCTTATCAGAAAGAGGGAAGAATCTCAAGTTATTCTTGGCTCTCGTTCTCTACCAAAATTCAAAAGGAAAATCAAATCCAAAAGTATTTTTTAACCAGTAAAACAGAATGTTATAATTACAGCTAATTTTAGAATGTGCTTATTTATTTGTAAAGGCTAAGAGAGCTAGCAATGAAGCATATTTTGAATTTTTATAAGTAGATATTATGTCTACTGTCACTTGCCATGGCCGTACGTACCATGCCGCATTAACAGTGCAAAAGCTCCACCATCTCTTAAGCAGATTGTTTCCACAGTTAGTATCTGTGTACTAAGTTAGCCATAAAAACCCATAACAGGTCCTTTTCCTCAGGCTTCAAGTTTCACACAGACGTGCTGCAAAAGTAATATGAAGTAATATATAATTATTTTAGGAGTGAAATGTGAAATGTCACCCATGGAGAAAATGTCTAATAAAAATAGGGGACGCCTGGGTGGCCCATCAAGATTCTCACTCTTGATTTCAGCTCAGGTCTTGATCTCAGGGTCGTGGGTTTAGACCTCACATTGGGACAAAAAATAATTCTTTTAATTAAAATTGTTTAAAAAATTAAGCCGGTCACAGAAACACAGATCCTGCATGATTTCACCTAAATAAGGTATTGATAGCAGTCAAATTCATCGAAGTAGTAGAATGGTGGTCGGCATGGGCTAGCAGGTGGGGAAATGGGGAGCTGCTATTTAATGAGCATAAAGTTTCAATCATACAAGTTGAAAAGTCCTAAAATCTGCACAATTGTTATGTGTCTATGTTTAACAGTATTATACTGTACACTTAAAAATTTGTCAGGAAGGTGGATCTTGTATTATATTCTTTTTGCTACAATAAGAAAAGAAATAAAAATCCAGTTATTTTGTTCTTATACACGAACATTCTCATGATGAACAGGGAATGTTAGGATAAGACAGGTTTACATTAAATAAGACATGACCGATAAATATATGTATAGTGAGACAATTAAAATTCCCTAAGCCTGATGATTTCTGAAAAATATATATGACTCTACTACACGGGAATGCAGCTTTCACTGTCTGCTTATATTTTTATTTTTAAAAATGTAAAATTTTTTATTGTGACATTTATTGTGGAATCAGAGGGATTTTCCTTCACTGTTGTATTTTAGCACTTGCTAACTTTTTTATTCATGATTTGTTCTATCTCAGGGCTACTTCAAATATGACTTTCTCATGGTAGACACATAAAAATTGTTTTCATGACAGGCACAATATATACACAACACTTTCTCCAATCTTTCTTTTTGTTGTCCAGTGTTGTTAACAGTGACAAACTACTCTTTTTTAAGTGAAATCTAGTAATTTTTATTTTAGTAATAATTACTGATTTTATAGAATCTCTTGCTGAAGTTCATGCTGTGTTACCATTATTTTAAAACTGTGCAACCTACATGTTTGTTTGTTTGTTTGTTTTAAGAAGTTAAAAATACCAACAGAGGGTAGCCTGGGTAGCTCAGTGGGTTTTAAAGCCTCTGCCTTCGGCTCAGGTCATGATCTCAGGGTCCTGGGATCAAGCCCCACATTGGCCTCTCTGCTCAGCAAGGAGACCGCTTCCCCCTCTCTCTCTGCCTGCCTCTCTGCCTACTTGTACTCTCTCTGTCAAATGAATAAAAATCTTTTAAATAGGTAGATAGATAGATAGATAGATAGACAGATAGACAGATAAATATATATATATATATATATATATATATATATACACCAACACATAGTGATACTCAAATACCATGTTTATCTACAAATATCTTAGGTTATATTCATTACTTGCTAAACTCCCTACTCTCTGTATACAAAACAAGCACATACTTGGCAGAGCACAAGCAAATCCATAATTTGCATGATTGATGTAAGTGTTCTTATTTAATTTGAACATACAGCACATATCCATCTAAATATTTATCATAGAGTTCCCATTTCCTTAATCATTACTACCATTACCCGAATTCTGCAAATGAAAATGAAGAAAATTTTTCTTTCCAAATTCTTAGACATGCTTTGCCCCCAAGCTTTAAAATACAAACACTGTTGCCAAGAGAAGCTTTAAGAAAGCCCACTTTATGCCTAGAGGCTATGAAGTTGAAAGAATTATGTAAACATCATTCTGAAATTTGTACTGAATTATCTGATTTGGCTCTTTGGCCTAAGGTTCACCAGGTAATTTCCAGAGCTATATTCCTTTTCACTTAGGAGACCTTATTCAGTTAGTGGGAAAAGGTCTTTTTCCCCCTCTCAAGTTTTTCTAGTAATGCTTCCATGTACCATTAAGCTATTGGCACATTTTACTCCCAGAGGATAGATTGTGTTTGGCATCCTGAGGAATTTTGATATATTTAAGAAGGTGAGAAGTACACATTGGCATCATTTAAACAACATAAGTCTAAACCCAAATTGGCTTTTACATGCCAAAGATACGAAATGTGCCAACTGTTTAATAGCACACAATAACTGTTCAACTACATAAGTTGATTTCAGCAAAACCGTTTGGTGTGTATTTTATCCTGAATCATTTAGATACAATTATGCCTTATGGTGCCTTAATAATAGAGGCAAGTTGTCTATGACTTTCACGTAAGCAAATATGAATAATATTGAAATGTTAGTCATACTGTAGTCGAATAAAATAAAAGAACATTGCTTTAGTTCAAAAATGCCTCTTCGGCAGCTTCAGTATCTTCCATGCTGTCTACAAATGTGCAATAGGAAAATCAAGTTTGAGGTGGATGATTGCAGACAATGAATCTCTCAATTCCTTTTATTTTAAGATTTTATTTATTTGAGGGAGAGAGAGCACAAGTGGGGGGAGAGGGAAAAACAGGCTCCCCGCAGAGCAGGGAGTCGGATGCAGGGCTCTATACCAGGACCCTGGGATCATGACCTGAGCCGAAGGCAGATGCTTAACAACCAAGCCACCCAGGCACCCCTTAACCCCTCTTAATAAACTAAATTTGAGGGGTGCCTGGCTGATTCAGTCAGAAGTGCATGTGACTCTTGATCATGGGGTCCTGAGTTTGAACCCTATGTTGGGTATGGAGATTACCAAAAAAATAAAAATAAAAATGTCCTTTAGCATTTTAAATCAATAAAGAAAAATTCGGGCTTTTAGTGAATTGGAGAAGCACATTACAGATTTTCCTTTTTTAGGCTTTTAAATATATATATACACTATTCATTTTAACTGGACCGACATTCATTGAGCATATACATATGTTCGTATATTTATGGAATGCTGTGCCAGCCATGGTTGGAAAGATAAACATAGAGAGAAAAAGGTAGATATAATATAACCTTTTCCCTTTTAAAATTGCTTTCAGTCAATTGGGGAAAACATGCAGAGAGCACAAGTACTGACTCAAACACAAAGCAAACAGTGCTTGTGTTGTAATACAGTTAAAAACCAGAAGTTAGTGTGCGTACGAGAGTAAGTATTTACAAGATGGTGGAAGCTATGTTAAAAGGATGATCTGAGGGGCGCCTGGGTGGCTCAGTTGTTAAGTGTCTACCTTTGGCTCAGGTCATGATCCCAGGGTCCTGGGATCGAGCCTCGAATCAGGCTCCCTGCTCAGCGGGGAGCCTGCTTCTCCCTCTGTCCCCTCCCCACCCCCGCTTTTGTTCCCTCTCTGGCTGTCTCTCTCTCTCAAGTAAATAAATAAAATCTTAAAAAAAAAAGATGATCTGAGAGCATCATGTAAGTAGACATTAAAGAATGATCCCCGTGGTAGAGAAAGATGGAGAATAGAAGCAAGCATAGGAGGTGCACAGTGTAGAGAGAAGGTGGATTAGAAGAGGTTGAAGTTATGTAAATAAGGTTCATTTCTCTCTGGTACCAAATCAAAGGAAAAGGACTAGGTGGAGTTTTACATAATATGTAGGATATACTTGAGATGATCATAATATATTAGTTATATGGCCTACATAAAATTCACTTTTACAAAGATTTTATTTATTTATTTATTTATTTATTTATTTGAGAGAGAGAGAGAAAAAAAACAAGCAGGGAAAGGGGCAGAGGGAGAGAAGCAGGCTCCACATTGTGCAGGGAGCCGATGTGGGGGCTCAATCCCAGACAGACGAAGGCAGACACTTAACTAACTAGGCCACCCCCATAAAATTCACTTTAAGTAACCTGGGGTCACTCCAAAGAGTTAGGCAATCATGCCTCAGACTGCCAATACTGAGATGCATTAGGAAATAATGTCACTACCAGTCAGAAAAGACATGCCATTGATACTAAGTAACCATGGACAGAGAAAAGCTGCAGTAGCTTTAAATATGATCCCCAAATAAAAAGCCACAAAAATAGGTGCTCTAAATTTGCATGATTGTCTCAAAGGCAACTCTATGCTGTGCCTGTGAGAAGCAGCAGAGTTTTACTTATTTAACAATGATTAATGACTTTTGCAAGCAATCTAGGAGCCATGTAGTCAAAAGATAAGTTAGTATCAAGTCATGAAAACCTTTATATTTAGTGCATCACAACTTTCCTACAAGATGAAGTGAATTACAGCATAAAAAATATTACTTAAAATCATAGTTGGACTATATTCAAAAAAAGAACTTTTCTTATAATATGCAAAACAGAATACTTTACAATCGTAGATTACAATTCCTTTTAGACACAAAAAGCTGAGGATAATTTTAGAACATCCTGCAATTATTTTCTTTTTCTGGAATGAGCAGATTCTTTAGTTGTGTTCCCTCACAGTAGTAGTTCATATTACTGTCTCTTCCTCTTCTACATCTACATAAAGTCCTCTACAGCAGAGTAACCCAAGATCTTATCACATAGATTCCTGGTTGATATTTACTTTAATGAAGACTGACCTATGAATATTATTGGTGTCTTTTTCTTCCCCATATATCAGACTATCCCTGTGACCCTTACATGAACTTATAGACATAGTAGGGCAGAAAAGGCTAGTGGATAAGAAATAGTCATACATAATGAAATGTCAACTTTTACAAAGTAATCTGATTATAGCTCAACAAGGAAAATCAATTAGGTCTAGAATAAAGAAGACACTAGGACTTGGCCAAACCTTGAAATGTGAAAATACTAGAAAAACACTGAAAGAGGAAGATGTTCCTGATAGAGAAAAGCATCAAAAAACAAGGAGGTTTGGGCGCCTGGGTGGCTCAGTGGGTTAAAGCCTCTGCCTTCGGCTCGGGTCATAATCTCAGGGTCCTGGGATCGGGCCCCGCGTCAGGCTCTCTGCTCAGCAGGGAGCCTGCTTCCCCCTCTCTCTCTGCCTGCCTCTCTGCTTACTTGTGATCTCTCTCTGTCAAATAAGTAAATAAAATCTTTAAAAAAAAAAAAAAAAAAACAAGGAGGTTTGAGTGCCAGTGGAAGCAATGTAGTAACTGGTTGGAAACAGTGTAAGAACTGGTTTGACTGAGGAAACTTTGTGCTGGGGAAAAAATAAGATAGGGATGGGTTGTGGAATTTCTTGAAAACCATGAAGGACATGGAGAACTTGGTTCTTGGCAATATGCTAAAGGCAACAATGAACATATATATCAGTATAATAAAAATACACAGAACATATTGGTGGAGGCAAATAAATGAGTCAGAGATGCAGTTATTTTAAGTATGAGGTTATGAAAGTGTCAAAAACTACAATAAAAATGAGTAAGAGAAGAAAGATACACATAAAGTCCCTCCCAATAAATAATCAATAAGACTTAGACACAGATGAGTTACAGAGTGACAAAAAATGTGATAAAAATCCAGTTGTTGTATATGGCCGTGTATAGTCATATTGGCTTTTCTAAGAGAGACTTCCCCAACAATCTGGACCTAAATCTTTATACATATCCATCCACACAGCTGTTACTCCAGATTACTTCCTCTGACAGTGATTTTTAATTCTAACAAATGATCTTTAAAACATCCATTATTCAGTTTCTATGTACAGTCTATCATGAAAATCTGGAGGCTTTTAGATGTACTTAAGCTCCATCTCTGTGGACTGTAGGTAAAAAGAGAAAAGGAATTGAGTGTGAGAGGAAAAGCAAGGAAAAACGCGCAAAAATAAATGCATCAATTTAACTGCATGGTCATTCCTGTAACTAGAAGGTAAAACTAAAAAGATGCTTTTATTGAGTATGGTCAGGGCCATTTAGGCTACTTTATTCCCCGCCAGCTTCTGTGAACCTTTATGACTTTTAAATACTGATGAAGTGTACCTCCTAGAAGCACACTGTTCAGAGGGTGGCTCTTCCAGCTCTGCTTCTGGCCGACGGGCCCTCCCAGAAGGGGCCACGGGCCGGCGAGGGAACTTGGCCTCCGTGTGGACAGCAGAGGCTCTAGTCAGTCTCAAAGGCCAGTGAGGCCTTTCCTGGACTCCAGAAAAGCTTGAGGGTTTTTCAGAGCACTAAACCTCCAGGAAAGCAACTGCTCTCTTCTTAGGACCTGGTTAGCTCATCCTCACTCTGAGGCACCAGTTCCTTCCCTGTCGCAGTGGTCTTTCCCTCAGGCTGCCTGGGATGCAGTCAGTGGGTTTTCAGAGTCCTTGATTGTCTTGCCTGAAGGTTCAACCTGACCCAGATGGATGTGACATGTTGCCCTTGTCCTATTGCTCAGTTCACTTTCACAGAGGCTTTTGTCCTGAAAAAGTGTTGGGGTTTTTTTGTTGTTAATCATTTTTATTTTTACATTTTCTGCCTTCTGCCCAATATCTGCAAGTCCTCAGAGAGTAAGCAACGTATACTTTCTGATTTCTCCCTCCTGCCGGAGTGTCTTCCTGATAGCATGTTTCTTACGGGGCTCATTTAAATGTCTTTTGTGCTGAAATCCAGACTTTTGTCCTCATTCCCTGTGATTTCCCCAACAGTTCGGTTCTGTGACCGTATTTAGTTCCTTATATTCACGATTCACCTTTCCTTTGTCTAGCCTTTAGGCAGACATACATTTAACCGAAATATGCAAAAAGAATATACTTTTTCTAAAAGCCTCCACAGAAAAGAATTCTTCATCCTCCAGTATTTAATTACCAGTATCTCTGGTTATACATCTATTTATAAAATATCTATTTATATACAAACTATAAAGTTTTAAAGGCTGAAGAAATCTAGGAATCACCAAGTCCTAATAACCCTGTTTTTATGTATGAGAAAATTAACTCTCATAGAGGTTTGTGCTATTCACATCTTAAACCCTCCTCAACTTAGGGTAATGTGTGCATCTTAAATGATGACTTTCTAACAAGTCTACTAGTGGAAATTGGCTTTGGCACCTATTTGTAAAGCTGACTCTAACTATAGCCAAGAACAAAGCCGAAAGCTCTTTTAAGTGTTTAATTTATTTCAAGCATTCATTAAGTTCTCGCTTTATATCCAGCACTCTTCCAACTTAAAAATTAATTTCAGACACTACATACAGTCTTTTTTCCAACCCCCATCAATCATGTGCCCTCTCCCAGGTCTATATTTTGGAAAATCCAGGAGAAGGAAGAGGAACCAAAACTCTAGTGTTAGGGAATAGAAGCATAGGAAACATAGCTACTATTAATAATAACTGTCATGATCCCTGTCGAGCTAAACTGGGAGGAAGAGACTGCATACCCAGAGTCAGACATTGAAGAGACACTCAAGAAAACTTCTCTGAATGACCAAAATGAAACAAATCCATGAACCACAGACCCAAAGCTCTATCTCCAGAACAACCTCAGCAACCTCTTGAATAGCTCCATTGGATGTCCTAAAGAAAGTGGAAATCATACATGTCAAAAACAGAATCAATTACCTTTTCACCCATCTCCAACCCTTCTAATGTTCTGTATTCCTGTGCCTAGCATGAACCCCACCACCTAAACCGCTGAACTCAGAGTTATCCCCTCTCATTCACATCTCACCTCCAATCCTTTTTTTTTAAGATTTTATTTATTTATTTGTTTGTTTGTTTGTTTGACAGAGAGATAGAGAGAGAGAGAGAGAGATCACAAGTAAGCAGAGAGGCAGGTAGAGGGAGAGGGGGAAGCAGGCTCCCTGATGAGTAGAGAACCCGATGCGGGGCTTGATCCCAGGACCCTGAGATCATGACCTGAGCCAAAAGCAGAGGCTTAACCCACTGAGCCACCCAGGCGCCCCTCACCTCCAATCCTTTAACAAGGCCCGTCAGTTCTGTGATATCCCAGATCCAATGGAAAGTCTTTCCACAAAAAAGACATAACATATAGTTTATCAGTTTCAAGTAATCCCTCTCGTAAAAGCTATGAACAGAGACAGGGAAAACTATTCAGCTCGTGTTATCAAAACTAGACAGGGATGATACAGGAAAACTATAGGTCAGTTTCACTTATGATCATAGGTACAAAAATCCTAAATGAAACAGTCAGATGGAATTTAGCAGTTTATTCTCTCTTTCTCTCCCCCTCTCTATTGCTCCCTCCCCTCACACACACACACACACACACACACACACACACACACCATTACTAAGTATGGTTTCGCTCATAAAAACAAGAATAGTTTAATACCACAATGCAGAAAAGTGCTTGATAAAATTCAGCACGCATTATTGGTAATTTAGGAAACTGAGCATGGAAGAGAAGTTCCTATCCTGATAAAGGGTAACCATCAGGAACAAAGAGGAAACATTTTTCTTAATGTTTCTTAGCATTTGGTAAGAATTAACATATATATATCAGTATAATAAAATAAAACTAGTATAATAAAAATACACAGAACTACTATAATAAGGAGCAAGACTACCATCTCCAAGTCCATACTGGAAATGCAACCATTTTAGTAATATCCCCCCACAAAAAAATGGAAAAGATAATAAGTATTATTAGAACTGGAAAGGACAAGGCCAAACTGTACTTACTGTCAGGTGATGTGACTGCTCACATGGAGGAGGATCCACAGACTATAAGAGAATGCAACAGTGTTGCCAGATACAAAATCTCAGCCCTGGGACTTACAATCAGTAAAGCCTTGGGTCATTACAGAAGGTAACTGCCATTGATTCATCTGTAAAAGGGTTGTTGAAAAAATTAAATGACTTAATCTGTGTAAAGTACTGGTACTTTATAAGCATTATGTATTTACCAGCTATGACTATTAAATACTATATTTAGTAGCTTTCTTATATGTCAGGTATCCCTAATTAGAAAATATAATGATGATGATGATGTTTGGTACTGGTAATGACTGTTCATCAGCTCACGTTAGTATGCTCATTTAAAAAAAACAATAGCTTTCCAAATCACTCAGTGTGATTGTCCTTATAGTAAACTCTGTGATCTTGCTCTCCACCCTGTGTCTGTCTTCTACTCTCCTTGCTCTCTTCACTTCAGACAAGCTGGCCTTACTGTTCCTGGGCCCACACCAAGCATCTGCCACCTTGGTGCCTTAGCATTGCTCTTGCCTCTGTCTGGGACCCTGTGGCTTATTCCTTGTTTCCTTTAGGTATGAGATACCACCCTATAGTAGCTGCTGCTGTTTATTTGTTCACTTACTTACTTATTCATTTATGTATTTATTTTAAGTAGGCTCCTGCCCAATACGAGGCTTAACCTCCTCACCCTGAGATCAAGAGTTGCATGCTTTAAAGACTGAGCCAGCCAGGCGCCCCTCTGCTACTGTTTACTAAGTGCCAAACCTAAAGAAGTGCTTCACATGAATTATTGATATGAGAGGAGACGAGCTTTGTTTTGTTCGCTGCTATATCCTGAGTACTGGAAGAAGTGCCTGACACATCATAGAACTCAGTATTTGTTAGATGAAAAATAAAAAATCTAAGAGCTTATCTGTGCCAGGCACAGAACGAAATGCTTTCACACTAAATTTAATCCTCAGACCAAACCCCATTACGTAGGTACCATTACCAGCCCCAGTTCCCTGATGAGAAGGCTGAGACTCTGAGAGGCTCAGTAGCTAGGACCCTGGATCATGGGATCACCCAGCTGGTAAGCTACTGTGTGCTTGTGCTCTTAGAAGAGAAACTATAAGGCCCCTGAGATTGACACTAACAAAAAAATCTGTGAGGCCTTTACGGAGAAGAGCTTCAAACTTTATTAAAGGCCCTTTAAGACCTTTTAGGGGTGTTCATAGGTGAAAAGATTCAGTACCATAATGTGAAATTTAATGCAGTTGTAGCCAAATTCCTGATTGAGGTTTCCTTAGCATTTGACAAGCTTACCCTTACTTCAAACGGAAAAGTAAAGAGTCAAGAATAACTAAGACAGTGTTGGGGTGCCTGGGTAGCTCAGTTGGTTGAGCATCTGACTCTTGATTTCAACTCAGGTCATGATCTCAGGGTCCAGGGATCGAGCCCCATCTTGGGCCCCACACTCAGCTGGGTGTCTGCTTTCCCCCACTCCCTCTGCCCTTCCCCCTGCTCGTATGCACACTGTCTCTCTCTCTCTCTCTCTAAAATAAATAAATCTTTAAAATAAAAAAATAACTAAGACAGTTTTAAAGGAGAAGAGCATGGATGGTGTGACTTTTCCTACCAGATAACAGATCTTCTCTAAGGGCATAAAAAGTTAAAGTGTTAGGGTGTCACAGGGCTAGACAGATAAGCCAGTAAAGGACAATAAAGAGCCTAGAAAAACAGACCCCCTCTTATGAGAAAAATGAAAAATGTCAGCTATGACATTACAGGTAAGGAAGGACTAAATATTCAACCATTGGTGCTGAGATAATTTTATGAAAAATATTTAGTCTGCAAAAATAAAATAATAATTCCCAGTTACTTTAAAAGATTTTATATGAAAAGACAAACTTTAAAACTTGTAGAGGAAAAAACGGACAAAGTGTTAGACCATATTACATTTGAAAATCCCTAGTTGATAAAAGACACCACAAACTAAGTAAGAAATGAAGACTCTGCAATATGCCTCACCAGCGAAGGGTTAACATCTGGAATCAGTATGTCATAAAAGAACAACTCAATGGGAAAACAGGCATATGTAATTCGTAGAAGAGAAAACATGAAAAATATTCAATGTCACTGGTAGCCAGAAAGAATAAAAACTAAAATACAACCATCATGTCACACTCATCAAATTAACAGATTTCTTGAAGTCTGGCCACATAGTGCTGATGGGATTATAAACTGGTACAACTGCTTCTGAGAACAAGTTGGCAATACCTTGTCATATTGATACTGTCCATGTTTTTTGACCCAGAAATTTCTCTTTTGGATACATACTCTAGAAAAACTTCAGCCTATGCACAAAAAATGAAAAGTATGTTGAATACAGCATTTCTTACAGGACAGAAAAATTGAAAACATGAATGTCTGTCAACAGGAGAATGGGCAAATTGTTTTTTATATTCACACAATGGAACACAGAACAGTTTAAAATAAATGAGTTAGAGCTGCATGTATCAAAATGGTAATCTCCACATCATAAATTCCTATGAAATAAAACCAGTTGCAAAATTATACATGCTGTGTACCATTTATATAAAATTTTAAACACATAAAAATATATAGTTCATTATGTATATCTTATATATATGCTATAACTATAACTGTCCATGAGAAAAATAAATATCAAATCTGTTTTAATGCTTGCCTCTGGAGAGGTATGGATTGCTGAGGGATACACTGAGGGGTACACAAGGGTCTTCACTATTATTTCATTCTGAAGCAAAAGTGGCCAAATGTTAGAATGTAATAACATTTAGTGATAAGTACATGGGTGTTTTGTTTCCTGATATTTTCTGAGCTTTCTATATGCTTGAAATATTTCCCTTTTTTCACCTTAAAAATTACATATTTAACAAATTCATGTATACAGTACTATTAATTCACATATTAAATATTAACAAAGTGCTAGGGCACCTGGTTGGCTATCTGCCCCTTGCTCGTGTGCGTTCTCTCTCTCTCTCTCTCTCTCTCTCTCTCCCTCTCCCTGTCTCTGTATCTCAACTAAATAAATAAAATCTTAAAAATAAATAAATATTAACAAAGTTCAAATTATTTCCAAACATTTTTAGAAAACTATAAATACAGGGGCACCTGGGTGGCTCAGTGGGTTGAAGCCTCTGCCTTCGGCTCAGGTCATGATCTCAGGGTCCTGGGATGGAGCCCCTCATCAGGCTCTCTGCTCAGCAGGGAGCCTGCTTCCCCCTCTCTCTCTGCCTGTCTCTCTGTCTACTTGTGATATCTCTCTGTCAAATAAATAAATAAAAACTTTTCTAAAAAAAACTATAAACGCATAAGATTTCCTTTCTAGCACCACAGTTGATATTGGCACTTTGGGTTTTTAAGTTTTTGCTTTTTAAAAAAAATGTGTTGAGTATATTTGACGCACAGTGTTACATTAGTTTTAGGCGTACAACACAGTGGTTCAGCATCTCTGCATTATGCTATGCTTAGCACAAGCGTAGCTGCCATCTGTCAGCATACAAGCTGTTACAATACCATTGACTATGCTCCCTATGCTCTGCCTTTTATTCCCATGACTTATTCATTCCATAACTAGAATCCTGTACCTCACACTCTCCTTCACCCACTTTGCCTGCCTCCCTATCCCCTTCCTTCTGGCAACCATCAGTTTTTCTCTTTATATTTATAGGTCTGATTCTACTTTTTGTTTGCATGTTTGTTTATTCATATGTTGTTGTTTTTAGTTTCCACATGTGTGAAATCATATGGTATTTGTCTTTCTTAGCCTGACTTATTTCACTTAGCATAATACCTTCTACCATAATGCCTTGCCATCCATGTTTTTACAAATGGCACAATCTCATCCTTTTTTATGGCTGTATAATATTCGTGTGTGTGTGTGTGTGTGTGTGTGTGTGTGTGTGTGTGTGTGTGTGTGTTTGTATATACCACAGCTCCCTTACCCATTCATCTGTCAGTGGACACTTAGGTTGCTTCTATACTTTGGTTATTGTAAATCCATACTACAGTAAACATAAGGGTGCCTATATCTTTTCAAATTAACATTTTGTTTTTTGGGGGGTAGCCAAGCAGTGGAACTATTGGATCTTATAATATTTCTTTTTTTTTTTTTTTGAGGAACCTCCATGCTGTTTTCCACAGTGCCTGTACCAATTTACATTCCCACCAGCAGTACACGAGGGTTCCTTTTTCTCCACATCCTCACCAACACTTACTATTTCTTACCCTTTTGACTTTAGCAATTCCGGCAGGTATAAGGTAATATCCCATTGTGGTTTTATGGACTTGAAATATTTCCATATAAATACACACTTACACCAACTCTAGCCACTTCTCACCACCTCTGCGCAACAAACTTGACCCTAATCCCCATTATATGTTGCCACCATGAATCACTTACAAGAGCAGCTGCAGTAGCTTCCTGAACTGCCTGCCCACACTTTGTTTGCCGTAAGTCACTCAGAGTAATCTTTTATCACAAAGTAAATCAGATTATGCTACTCTATTGCTCAAAACAATTTGAGCAACAAAATAAATAATGATAGTATTGATTTGTAACCCCTAGAAGAAAATAAATACCCATGAATCCATACTAATATAAATAATCTAATAAACTAATAAATGAAGAAGGAAAAAGGGAAATAGAGAATCACCATTAGGTTCAACACTACAATAATAAATGTGGCAGACAAGATCCCTTTGTCTTGGGATGACAACAAATCTCTTGTTTGTCACAAACAAACAAGATTGTTTGTGAAAATCAATAGCCAAAAACTTGAGAGAAAACGGGATTTCCGTAGTTCAAATCCCTTGACCAAGATTGCAAAGGGACAGGTAATAACTGCTTTGGAGAAACCAGACTGACATCAACCAGATCACATAGATCAGCAACACCGATATAGGACATATCGGCATCATGAACCTCTTGGTATGATGCCCTGAGCAGTATATAATACAACATCATTTTAGTGGTAGTCTTGCCAAAAGTGTGTAAGAGAAGGGGCTCCTGGCTGGCCCAGTTGATGGAGCATGTGACTCTTGACCTTGGGCTTGTGAGTTTGAGCCCCACATTGTGTGGAGAGATTATTTAAAAAAATAAAATTTTTTTTTTAAAGATTTTATTTATTTATTTGACAGAGAGAGATCACAAGTAGGCAGAGAGGCAGGCAGAGAGAGAGGAGGAAGCAGGCTCCCTGCTGAGCAGAAAGCCCGATGCGGGGCTCCATCCCAGGACCCTGAGATCATGACCCGAGGGGCAGGCAGACGCTTTAACCCACTGAGCCACCCAGGCGCCCCTAAAAAAAATAAAGTCTTTAAGAAAAAAATGTGTGAAAGAAAATTTCAGACAAACCCATATTGGAAGACATCCTGCAAAATAACTGATAAATATTCTTCAGAAGTATAAAGGTCATACATAAAATGCAATGAAAAACTGAGGAACTGTTACAAACTAGAAGAGATTAAGAAGAAATAACAACTAAATGCAAGTAGGATCCTAGATAGAAAAGAATACTAGTGAACCTATTACCTAACATAATCTCTGTCACAGAAATTATCTGTTGAGTTGATATGTCTATCCAGCCACCTATCCATCTATTCTTGATACCTCCCTTTTCCTCATGCTCCACATCCAACCCTTCAATCTTCATTTCTTTTAACACCTACTTCCTCATAGAGAGAGACTAGTTGAAAAATGATGTGAGCAATACCACAGCAACTTTTTGGTAGATCAGGTATGACTTTCCCTATAGACCCAGGGTAAGATTTTATTTTTAGGAAGTAAATATTGGATGCTATGAGAAACTTATTCAGAAGAACCATGGAAGTAAGAAAATCTCCAGCTTTGCCTGTTTGAGGGATGGGACCTCATCATTATTTGCCTAGATTACTACAGTAGCCTCCTAATTGGTCTCCCGGCTTCCAGTTTTGCTCTTCCCTCCTTCCCCACCTCTCTTACCCATGCCCCACCAGAGTGATATCATTATAGCCAGAGTAATATTTTCAAGGGATAAATCTGATCATGTCCCAACTCATGATTAAAATCCCTCATTGACTCACCACTGTCTTCAGAATGAGAGCGTCATGTGTGCTGGCCCCTGCATACTTCTCCATCCTTATCTTAGACTATTTCCTTACACAAACCATAAACTCCAGGCACACCAAACAACCTATGCTGCTTGTTACACCCCTCTTTGAGTTTGCATATGCTGTTTGTTTTCTTCTCCTGGGACTCTAACTACCAATGTAACTCTAACTTGCCCTTTAAATTCAACTAGAGCAGTTCCTGTTCTTCAGAGCCCTTCCTCCTCTATTACTGTCTCTCAGTGACCTCAGGACCTTGCACATAACTCCTTCACAGCCCCTGCTTGAAGACAAGGACTCCTAGTATCTTCCGCTAGCTTGTTGCCTGCTACGTAGCAAGTGCTCAATTAGTGTTTATTGAGAAAGGAAAGGAGAGAAGGAAAAATGGGAAGAGAAAAGAGGTTTTTAAGTTAGATAGATATTTAGCAGATAAACTCTTCCCTAACTTTTCTCTTCCGGTATTTCTAGGACTTCAAGCCTTGCAAACGTCTATAATTGATTTAATCCACCTGATTCTCTGCTTGTCCTTTGACATAGATGAAACAATATTAAAAAGCTGTCCCCTTTGACATAAACTATTACTGATAAAGATGGTATTGAGCCAGACTGAGATTGTGGAGTGCTTATCTCTCTCTAACCTTCAGAGAATCTCATAATCTGTGACCTCTAGAAATAATACTCAAAACTATGTTTTAAAACAGCCTGTACCATCTTAAGGACTGCAAAGAAATCAAAATATACCTTCTATGTTTCCTTTTTGTAACGTACTGAGAAGTTTAATTGGTATTTACTTGCTATTCCCAGAGTGTGGAAAGCCTTGGAAGGGGTTAAATAAATTAGCTTCTGAGTTTGGAGTGTACTTTAGGGTGCAGTAAAAACAAATTTCTAAGGGGAATAGGGGAAGCCTAAGGCTAGGGAAAGGGGGAGGGTCCCGCTTACCCTTATTTATTTTTACCTTACTGAATTCTTTCCAAATCAGGCTACAGACTTTTTTTTTTTCACATCCACCATGCCAAGCACGGTATTTTTAGTAACAGTAATACAGAGCAGGAGCCTGTCGTTTGGGAGCTGACAAATAAACATACTGCCCCTCTTACACACAATATGCTACACATCTTTATTTCCACTCATCCTTACAGAAGCTCTTTAGCCTTCCATGTTTCTTTAAGGAGATGACAAGGAGTACTGGTTAATAAGCTCTTGGGGTTATTCAATATCCTTCTTCAATGCTCATTTTCTGAAGTTGAAAACACTCATGCATGTGCACACATGCACACTAAACTTTGTCAGAGGTGAAGTACTTCCAAATGCCACTTGAATGTGATTAAAAGAATCCTGGGCTTGATAGGACTCATTACCCAAGATGCCAGGCCTAACTGTTTGCTCAGACTTTGGTCTAAGAGAAGGAAACATCTTCATAAAAAAAATGGCTCATGGAAGTTGAGGTTAACAGTTTATTGTCTTTCTGTAAAAACATTGGTGGATCTATCTCTTTAAAACAGAAATGCAACAGAATTTCTTATTATAGACTACATGCTAGAAAAGTGTCTGTCATTTATTTGGTTTTAAGGAAGAAATCCAAGTCTTTGTGACTTGTTGCCTGAGTTTCTGGTCTAGAATTATCTGATTGATTAACCTACCTAGTCAATAATTTTCTACATGAGCTCAGGACACTGTTAGGCAGTTTTGTGCTTAATGCCATTGGTAAATTTTATGTTTAGTTCCAAGTCATGCCATGGTTAACATTGTTAACTTACACTGTGATGTGAAAGTCTTCCGGTACAGCTTAAAGTTACTCAACTCAGTTTTCACCTTCTAACCTCAGAGAATATTAACAACTCCATCCCATGATTGAGTCTACCCGTTGGTAAATTCCTCAAGGATTCATTATAACACCCCAGCCTCTGATATAATCTGTGTATCTCACTCATGTTTATTCTTTATCTTTCCAGCAATAGGGTCTGTTTAAGTTGTATGGTAATATAGTTAAGAGGTTAATAGTTACTGAAATCAAATAGATAGACTTGTAGGAACTTAAGATTGTAAGCCCAAGCTTTGGGGATAGTAATTGCATGGTATGTTTCAACTATACTAGACAATAGGACCGTGGAAGTCATCAACATAAAAAGTTCTCTGCTTTTGCATATTTTTTTTAATCCGGCACAAGTTTTATCAGGTAGTATGTGTCACAAGATTGTGTAAGATCTCACCTCATAGTAGAACATTTTAGATGAAATGATAAGCTTTGATTTCCATTCTGTTGTTAATGATATGTTGACAAGTAGGGTGGAACTTTTTAATAAAAAAATAACATTTAAAGATCTTAAATAACAAGCTCATATCATATTATGTAACATATCTTGTCTCCTTATTGTTAGATATCATCTTGTGATTTATTCTCATCCGTCATTCTGTTCAGTGAAAATTAACACAGTTGCTTAATACGATTTTATTTAAATGACTGTACGTGTTGAGAAACAAATCTTATATTCTGGTGCCTATAAAACAAATAGCAAAAAGAAGTTTTGCGTAGTGTACCCACATAAAGCATTAATCCTTCTTCCAAGTAACTAATGTATAAGTCAAGGAATTAACATTCTCTGTTCACATTTTCCTTTAGCAGAAAAGCAAAATTAGGGAATTTATTAAGTTTTTAGTTTTTCCCTTTGTTCTGAGATCTTGTGAATGTTTAATTCATAATTCTACAAGAATCCTGGGCTTCAAAATAATTGATACTATCCTGAATGACTGAAGCTGCTCTGTTAACATTAACAATACATTCTGAGGCTAAGAGAAATGTATCATTCTTGGATATTCAAACTATTATTTCATTTTTAAAAGTTTTATCATAAAAGATGTCTGAAATAAGAATTCACTTTCCTTCCCCCAAACTACCAAAATAAATAATTCTAGTAATATGTAAGACCTGTCATCTCATAAAGCTCTGTTAAGGACAAAACAGAAGCAGCCTATTGCTTTACTTTTATTAACATTTATTTTCATGCCCCAGTAACATTGTTTATCCTGTAATATGTCATATCTTTTTAAATAACCAACCAGCTTGTATTCGTCAGCCGTAATGCTGGTATTAAGTCATTGGAAATATTGATAAGCCTGACTGCCATAATTAAATTATATAGGCCCTTATGTCCACCTTTTTTGGGCTAGACTATATGTACCCTAACTCCTGACAAATTGCATACCAGCTTCTTCAATTCTGAGGAAATAAAAACCTTCCCTGGCTACATACCTGGACACCAGAAGAACTAAATTTTGGCTAGCAGTATCTTTGGCCTGTGGTTTCCAAGTGGTGCAACTTTGAACACATACATGTCAGCACGTTAAATATAACATTGATATACTAGACCCAGAGGAGTCTATTCCTCTTTCCTGTGAGTTTCATGAACTTTTCAGTATGCCTCTGTTCCTTGCAAGACAATTTCTGTAAGCTGCAGCTAATAGATTGGATTATGTCTTCCTACTCTCATTTTATCTTTCATGCTTTGGCTAGTCCTTTTCCTTAAGTACAAGGATACATCAGTTTAAGAATGCTAGATAATTTTTAAAATATGGATTTATAGAAACATTAAGAGAGGATATGTGTATTTCAAAGTTGTTTTCACTTTATACCTTATTCCTAGTAGAATCCATTTAAGTATAAGTCCAATGGTATATCTCATTTCATAACAACTTATTTTAGAGATAATTTTTCAGGAATAAAGCTACCTGTAAATCCCTGTACTTAAGAGACTTCCTTAGATTGTCCAGAAAAGAAAATTAACTACAAATCATTATGACCTATTTTTAACTTGATTACATTATCATCAGCCAACTTTTTAACAGCATGTTTTGTGTTTCTGAAGGATAGGATAAGATGGGGTTTTTTTAGTCCAAAACTGACATACATGATTTAATAATTCATTGCTGTTTTCAAACTTAGGATGTTCCTACTAATTGTACATGCCGTGGCTTACATTTTTTAAAAGCATTTTATGAACAGTCAGCCCTCTTAGGAATTAAGCTATATATTCTACAGTATAATTAGGCTAAGTATCAACTTTTTTGGAAATTTTATCAACTAACAGTCTCTTAAGATGCTCCTCAGAGTTATAAAACAGTTGTTCATCCATTTATTTGTTTTTCTATAAAATACCCAAAATTTAGCCTTCATATTGGAAGAATGGAAATGATAGAAGTAATGATTTATAGACTTTCTCAATAGAACAGAATATTAACCTGGTATAGATACACCAGTAACTATATAAAAATCTCTGCTGTTAAAGATAAATACTTATGAAACCAAGAATAAATTTGGATTAAAAAATATACATTCTAATAACATGGCAAATAAAGGATAGGGA
>CM053613.1:21809943-21817443 GCA_028646535.1 Procyon lotor | reverse complement strand
TTTATGTTCAAAGAAATCATTTGTAAAATATTTAAGGTAGACTTAAAATATACAAGTCACTTAATAGATTAGGATGTACTTATAAATATTAGTGTTACCTAAAAATAAGTTTATAATGGTAACTTGAAGATGGCAAGCAATGGCAATTTTTCATTGAGATGCAGAAATGTGATATGCTTGTAATATACTCTGTAATTTATAAATATTCGATTGGATAATTATTTTATGTATTTGCTTAAACTGATGGTAAAGCAACTGATACCTCTTTAGGACTTAAGATGGAATGAAAGACAGAATGAAAAATACCAGTACTTGATATATTTTTAAAGGAAAAACTCCATTTTTTCATCATCGTATGCTAAATTGTGAAACCTGTCAATATTGAACTTTAGAGACCACTTGGTGGTCTTTTTCATGCTCTCCTGTGCTTTTAATGCCTTGAGAAATTTTTGTGTACTTATAATATTAAGAGAACCACATAGAAATGCACAAATATGTACATTTCATCTAACTTAGATCTTTAAATCTTAGAGAATTAACCCTACATAACAATTACAAAATCACTTCCCTCCTTTATTTCATTTTGGAGTGTAATTTCACAAACACCAAAGGAACATTCCCGTAGCATACCTGCAGAGCCTGGCTGGAATGACAGCAAACTTCAGAGATTCTACTTGAACCAGAGTGACTCTTCCTTCTACATTGAAAATCTTAGCCAGTTCAGTAGGTCAGGTTGTTGGTTCTACATTTTGAAGATTTTTCAGACCTCCTCGTAAAAAGATTTGGCGCAGTGGTAAAGTTAAGTGGTAGGGCAAGAAATACTCCACATATAAAAGCAAATGAGTCTTTAAAGAATAGAAAATAATCTCTATGAGAAATTACTTCTAAACTATTCCCGTGAAAATTAAACTTAGATCTTGTTAACATTTCCGTAGAAGTATACATTTTAATTAAGCCAAATAAACAAAGAAAAAAAAATCCCTGAAAGTAGGCACAGTCATTTATCTATATACTCACAAATATATTGCTCTTTTCTGGTCATCAGTATTTTTTTTCTTGCTTTATTTGCTTCATTTCCTTTAACTTTATCCCCCCTTATTCCCAGAGAGGTTTTCTATCTAAGACCAAGTTGACTCTCTGCTTCCTTATCAGTGAAGTCCCTTCAGCGGGGTTATTCTTTGGAGTTATGTCCTCATCCCTAATCTGTCTCCCTCAGCTAGAGCGCTCGGTCTGGTGCTGCCCCATCACTGCCCTAAGGCATGTAGACAGAGGGCTCCTGCTTTGCCCAGTCTGTTCACCGAGCTCCCTTTGAAACTGGTGAGGAGGGAGGTCTATGGAGGGTGGGGATAGATGCACTGGGTGACTATTTGAAACCAGTGTAATTTGTAAATTTGCCATAAACTTTTAAGTGAGAGTTGGGCTGGGCGGTTTCCAGGGTTAGCGTGCTTTCAGATACCAAAGGGAAAGTGGAAGCTTTCATTTTATTTTAGAGGGCTCTGATATGAAAGGTTTTTTTCTGGATTTTACCAAGATTTCAGTAATTGATCTATGGACTTCAAAGATATAAAAATACTCATGATAATATTGCCATATTACATATTTATATGTATGTGTATAAACGGGCACACACATAACACATAATCACACTTATCAAGTAATAGTACTTAATACCACCTGAGTGTTATTAAGTTTGGAGCAAATAAAATGTACACCACCTAGGAGAGTGTACCTTTATCTGAACATGAAGAGGGAGTCACTGTGCTGTAACAGATACTTTTCGTTCACTATGAAAGTTTTTCCACAGTTGGTATAGAGAAAGCCACATTTCATTTTGTCAAACCCAAAACATACTTCCTAACTGCCTTTGTATAAAAGCTAACACAACATGTCAAAAATAAGAGCATAGCCCTCACTATACATTGAACTGGTGAAAGTTAGGAACAGTTTGGCAAAGTTAGTTTTTGTCTAATTTTCCTTTCATTCACATTCATACCAGGTAGACTCTGTCAAATACCTATAGTAAAGAAGAACTTGTTCATGCATGCAGAACAAAATAAAATAAGATTAAAAGCTCCAGGAAATCAGCCTACTTCAAAAAACCATTAAAGTGTGCCTATCCCTCAAGCTTTACAAATGTGTTAATTGTCGTGTTTCAGTCATGTAAATATGTTTCAGCATAAAGTAACCAAGATTTCCTGTTATAGAAGCTGCGATCTGGGGGTGTGGGGGGAGGGGGGACGAAGGAGGACTAAATAACACACTGTAATGAAACCTGCCTTTGGGCAGCACATGCTTCAGTTCTGAATGCCCAGAAATACTTCGCAGACGCTCTAGGCTGCCTAGCAATGGGGATTTCTAATTCTGGCTAGCTTGACAAAGTAAATACAACTATTGAACATAAGGCAGCTCCTAATAAAAAACAACAATTCCCCCTTGTAAACACCTACATTTGGCCCCATTAAAAATTCTTTCTTCATCCCCAGGAACTCGCAGACCCCGCAGTGTGGGGGTCTCAAAGTAACTGAAGAGTGGTGGGGAGATTTAATGCTGTCAGGATGGTTTACATTGCCATTTCCATCGGGCACTTTATACCCCATCTCAGGCCTTGCTGGAGCAATGTTCTGCATACACTGTAGGGCATTATCCAAGCAAACACATTGGCCATTATGCTCTCGGGACTCATTCATGGATAGCCAAAAGGAAATCAATATATTTTGTATATATGCTGTACTTATAGACCAAAAAAAAAAAAAGATATGATCACCACAATTCCAAAAGTAGTGTTCGTCAAAAGCTGCCCATTTTGAAAGTTTTTTAGTGGATTGACATTAATATGATAATTTAAGCAATTATCTGATTTCAGAATTCCCTGATTTCTACTTGTTCACATCTTAGAATTCATCTGTTCCATAAACTATCTACCGGTCAGACCTCTGCCAGGCCCTAAATTGAATAGCAGATCTGCTGTAGTTCTAAAAATCTCTGGGATTTAGGGATCCACCTTGAGTTTACACACACATTGACCTGCTTACAGTTAACGGAGTCAAAGGGTTCAGGTGATAGGAAGGAAGGAACATTAGTTTGAATTCTAGCAGACAGAAACAAAGGGAATGTTACCTTTTGCCACCTCCATAATGGTTCCCGTATGCTTTAAGGGAAAAAAGGGGATAAAAAGGAAATTCTCATATAATTAGTAGTTTGAATTTATTTCTAAAAGAAGTGCTGTGGGTTTTTGTTGTTTTTGTTTTGTTTTGTTTTTTTCAGGCCCAGCATTCAGCTGTAAAACACTGTATGTTCTTAAAATATCTCACTACTAGGAAACCACCGGAGGGCTCATACCCAAAATGCTGCTCTAAATGTCTCCTCACTTGGGGAGGGTAGATGGGGGGCTTCCTGGACAAAGCAGGCTTGAAGAGCCTATCAGAATGACAGTGTGTGCACAAGAAGATCCCCGTCTTCTTCCACTTACTGCCGTAGCAGCAGTAGGCCCTAGGGCCCAAGCATCTCTCAGCTTGGCTCTGCTGAAGCTTAATTCAAATTCTACGCACTCTGGAGCTTATATGCTCTGACCTGCATTGTGCGCTCCAGAGCCACACAAGCCTTGGGGTAAGCAGCAGTTGGAGACCAGTAAAAAGACTGCCAGAGTGAGAAGCCCGTGCACAATTGAGGAAAGATGAATGGAAGGGAGTCAGTCGGGGAGATATGGAGAGTCTCACTGAGGCAGTGGTTCACAAGCAGGGGATCCCGGGGATGGCAGTGGCCATGTGTGTGACTTAGCCATCCCATCTCTTTACCCCAGAGAAGAAGCTAATGGCGGTGGTTTCACACATTTCTACCGTTCAAGTTTAATAAGTAACAATTTAAGCCACCTCGTTCCATCTATTACCTGGATGATTTTTTTTTTTCAGTCCTACTCATGTGAGAGCATTAATGAGCATAAAATGTGCCAAAGAACAAAGGACAAACCAAAAGGAAAGAAAAAGATACTGGCTTTTGTTTGGAAGGGAAAACCAATGTAAGCAAAGTTCTTCAGGAGTAATCTAGTTTGTTCTCTGTGGATCTATGAAATAAAAGAGGAAATTAACATGACTCCCCCACATCTTAAATGTCTGAAAGTTCAGGGGCATTGGGCCTTACCCTTGATGGTATTCTTTTTACTATATTGTCTAAAAGATTCTGGCTCACATTTGAAGAGGATTAAACTCAGCAAACCAGCCCCACAAACAGTACTGCCCGAGTTTCTCCTCCATGAACATTTCACACCGGGCCCAACCACTCCAGCTAGAAACTTCTGGTTGCTTGATGGGAGATTGGGAACCACCACTCCCAGCAGGAGGAGGATGGGAATAGGCAGATACCGTGGGTCACTTAGGAGATAGAATATTTCTTCTGAGTCAGAAGAAAACAGGATCTAGAAGAGCATGTGTCTACCGCCTTTTGGAAAATTCTATCTTTAATAGGATATGATCTGTCTGCAGCTCTTGTTTTATATTATTAAAAATGTCTATGCATGGTTTTATAAGGATATGGATGAGATAACCCTTGTATTCAGAGAAATAAATTTACATCACTCCTTTGCTACCCTTCGCTCTAAGAACTAAGTCCAAGTCACTTACAAACTCTACACAATCTGATACCTACCCACCAAGCCAAATTTCTCATAGCCACTTCCTTATTTGTTGACTGCTCCAGAAAGCTGACTTTTTTCCTGTCCTTCAAACATGCCAAGCTTATTCCTGCCCTAAGGCTTTGTATTTTATGATCTTTGCCTGGAAAGTTCTTTTTCCAGGTCTTTATAGTTCCCTTCTCAAATTGAAAATCTTACCTCAAATGTACTCTCCAGAAAGACCTTACCAAATAAGGTGGTACCACCCCAGCCAATATCATATTGCCATGTTTTATTACCTTAAAAGCACCTCTCACTATCTGAATTATCTTTGTTTGCTTTCCTATGTGTTAGCTATCTCCCCTTGAGTCATATAAACGTCTATGCATTGTCCCTTTCTGAAGTCGTAAGTTCTTTGAAAGCAGGGATCTTGCCTGTCTTGTTCACTATTTTATCTCTAGTACTTAGAAAAATTCTGGCACATAGAGTAATGAATAAGAATGTGACTTTGGGGGCGCCTGGGTGGCTCAGTGGGTTAAAGCCTCTGCCTTCAGCTTAGGTCATGATATCGGGGTCCTGGGATCGAGCCCTGCATCAATCGGGCTCTCTGCTTGGCGGGGAGCCTGCTTCCCCCCCCCCCTCTGCCTACTTCTGATCTCTCTCTCTGTCAAGTAAATAAATGAAATCTTAAAAAAAAAAAAAAAGAAAAAAAGAATGTGACTTTGAAGCCAGGCTGCCTGAGTTCAAATACCATTCCAATATCCTAAAGTTGCAACATCACTACTCTCTTCAAATTTGGTCATGTGATCCACAACTAGCTGAAAGGAAAGCATGGAAATGGAGTTTTTATTCAGGATGGCTGCCTATTCAAGAGCTCTTCTACTAAAGGGAGAGTAGGTATTGCAGGATAATCATCAGTCTCTGTCACAGTGCACAAGCCATGGAAGCCAAGTGTCCATGCACAGTCTTCTTCCCACACACCTCCTGACTCTCCATGGGTGAGTGGAGAATCTTACTGGTAGAAACCGGGAATTCTCGGCCCTCGAAGTGGAGGACTTCAGCCCAGTTTGTAGTCCCCAGTTCTGCTCTCTGAAAGGAACTCCCTTGTCCATTATCCTCTGTATCCTTTTAGGAAGTTATTCCTTGTCCATTACCATTCATGGCTACATGAAGTCACCATCAGAGTATGCTTTTGGGGGGCTGCTCAGTTTTGATCGGGTTTGGGGACCTAAGATTATTTTAGGGGTTGAATGATCCTAGACTTTTGACCAGGCTTGTGGTTTCTTTGGCAGGACAATCCCATCAAGACTTTAGAAGGTTCCTAGTCTGTTCACTTCCCTTCAGTCCGACATGCGAGTAATCACAGCCAAAGAGTTGTCTGGACATAGTTCTAGGATTCGGCTGCAGGAAGCCCATCTCATCAAATTATTTCATGGACAGGAGAGAGAGTTTATCCTAGAAAACTAGGGAGCTAGTGAAATGATTGGAAGGGCTAAAGGACATTGCCTTCAGGGACGCTGCGGCTTCCCCTTTCAGGAAGGTGAGGAATTGGGAGGCCACCACTAGGGCTGTGAACTGGGAGTGCACACCTCTATGGCTGTGACCTTGGGGTGGTAGGTTCTCACCGTGATCCCTGCAGTACTCTTTAACCCCCACAAAGCAAGTAACTGGGCCCCGAAACACTGGTCTGGCCTCCACTTCTGCACCCGCCTCTCAACTCCCATGGAGCCATTGACCAGTCACTGCGATACTGATACAAAGGAAGCAAGGTCCCCACGGTCGTGCTTATGGACCTCAGGGCTCAGCAGCAGGAAGATGGCTGCTGCCTCCCTCCCACCCACTGGCTCGAGTACTGATGCGTCTAACTCGACAAGTGTTAAGTCACACCTTTCCCTCCTCCAGAGGTTGGAATGGCTACTTGCCCACCACAACTGTTAACCCTCGAAGGCTTGAGTCTTCTTTTCTGGCCTCTCACATCCCTCTCACCTTGTTAGTAACTAGCTTGACTCCATCTAAAATACTCAACTTGAGGGGCGCCTAGGTGGCTCAGTCGGTTAAGCATCTGCCTTCGGCCCAGGTCGTGGTCTCGGGGTCCTGGGATCGAGCCCTGCCGATGCAGGGAATCTGCTTCTCCCTCTCCCTCCTCCTCTGCCCCCTACTTGTGCTTGCCCACTATCTCATGCTCTCTCTCTCTCTCTCAAATAAATAACATTTTAAACAGCTGGGCTTCTTCAATCCTCTGCGGCCCCGAATTACCAAGCCTTTCATCAGTGTTGACTCTCAGCTGCAGGTAGAGCACCTCCTTTAAGAGGCGTGGTCCCTTCTGACCCTTCTTCCAAATTCCCTAGCTCTAGCCTAAGTTCCTTTCTCTTTTATAAATAACTTTGTTGAAAGTGGCAAGAAGCAGCTAACACAACAATATCCTGAATTTCTCCAACGCTTCGCCTGGAGCCACTGATCAGGAGGTATACAGTGTGCCTCCCAAGCTATCACAGTCATAACAGGGGTCACCAGCCTTCCGGTCTGCAGTCTGACCTCACCGCCCGCTTTCAGGCCGCTAAGCCATTTAAATCACAGAACTCAAGCACTCCATTTTTCAGGTCCTTCCCACTGTGTCTGTATAAGCAGGACACAGGTTAGGCTGTTATTGCAGAACTCCAAAAATACAGTGGCTTCAATAACAGAGAAGTGCACACATGTCTCACTCTAAAGCCCAAGTTAGTGACCCAGGTCTTTGGGTGGCCAGAGAGTACCGGGAAACCCTTGACTTTCTCATTTTGCTGTACGCCGCCAACGCGTAGCTTCCAGCTGCAGGTCCAGAGCGCCCGCCCTCAAGTCCACACTTCAGCAAGTGGGAAGAGGGGAGTGAGGCTTGCCGCTAACATCTGTGGAGC
>CM053613.1:21784621-21809443 GCA_028646535.1 Procyon lotor | reverse complement strand
AGCCAGTATGCAATATGCCAGCTCTGAAATTTTGTCTAATTTTCAGATCAATCAGGAAGAACCAAATGAATTGTTTTCAATTCAAAGGATATAGTATAATCATGACATTCAATAAAACAATTTTAATCTTAAACCCTGAGACTGAATGGCATTTTAAACAAAAACAAAAACTTAAAACCTGACCATGTTTGGCAGAATTTTTTCCAGAAATATGCAGCCACTATCAGATGCACATTTAACCAATGCAAAAGGAGCAAACATTGGTTCTGGCATCGTTTCTCCTGGCCTACTCATATAGGAGAGTAACACAAAACTCACCAAAAATTAGGCAGATGCAGCTTCCGCTTTGCAAAATTTTAACCAGATAGAGAATAACTGCACTATAACATTACATCATCATGATGTAATAGTGATGGAATAAGTGTAACAATGTAAATATCATTACATAAGAGCATATGACACCGATTTATTTTGTAAGTTGAAACAGCACTCTAAAATCTTGTGAAGAGGGGCACTTGGATGGCTTAGTTGGCTAAGCGTCTGCCCTCAGCATGATCCCAGGGTCCTGGGATTGAGCCCCGCATTGGACTCCCTGCTCACGGGGAGCCTGCTGCTCCCTCTCCTCCCCGCTCATGCTCGCGCTCTCTCTCTCTCTCCCTCTCTCTCTCTCACTCAAATAAATGAATAAAATCTTTGAAGAAATAAATAAGTAAATAAACTAAAAAATAAAATCTTGTGGAGAACTAATAGCAACACCATGATGATGAATATACCAAGTCTGCTGCATCTGCCCTCCACCCTGTGTCTACAGAAGGAGGTCAGGCTTTCCACTAAAGAAAGGGAAGTACCTCTTTTTATGTGTGGAGCAGGAGAAATTCTGACCACTGCCTTGGCCCCACCCCCTGAGCTCGTGGAGGCATCCGGCGTGCACTTCCTTGGTCAGAAAGCAAGAACGGAGCCCCAGCCAGTCATCGGCAGCCCCCACACACTGAGGGAATGCTTCTGGCTCATGATCCTATTGCTACGGCCCTCCTGGAAACTAGTGCTGACTGACGGTTGTCTCCCAATAGCCATTTGCTCCATCTTCCATAGGAATAGATTTGTTAAACATTTTTACACATTTCCCATTTCCCAGCCTCCCTTGTAGCCGACCAGGTGCAGCCATGTCTAAATTCTGGACTTGAGTGGAAGTGCTGTGTTCAGCTTCCAGATCTGGCCTTCTTGGCCCCTTCTTCCCTCCGGCTGAGAGAAAGCAAAAACAGCCCCCTTGGAGTCAGAAGGGGAAGAAGCCCCCGTTGAGGATGGCCGGCCAGTCCTCGCAGCTCAGAATTGCCTGCTTCTGTAGACTAGAGAGTGGGCGAGAAATAAACTTCTACCTGTTTAAAGCCATTTATTCGAGAGGGTGGGAGTGTGTCTAGACTCCAGCTACTCAGCCTGTGCTCTAGTTCATTCCCTACCATTCCTAGCAGAGCCTCATAACCAGGATATGGCTTCAGAAAGCAGCAAATCCTCCTCCAGGTGAAGGCATCACATGCCTCTTGAGAGAATCTGGAACGGAATGAGATGGCACATCTTTATGTTAATTTACTTTTTCATCATGTAAAGAGGGGGAAAGGCTTTTAAGACTCAAATAGAGAAGCTTCATCTTCTGACCTCCTTTATTTAGTTCTTTTGTCAGCAGTGAAGACGTGCAAAAACAGATTTTTTTTAATTCTCTTTTTTTTTTAAGATTCTATTTATTTATTTGACGGAGAGAGATCACAAGTAGGCAGAGAGGCAGGCAGAGAGAGGGAAGCCGGCTCCCTGCTGAGCAGAGAGCCCGATGTGGGGCTTGATCCCAGGACCCTGAGATCATGACCTGAGCCGAAGGTGAGGCTTCAACCCACTGAGCCACTCAGGTGCCCCCCAAAAACAGATTTTTAAAACAAGCTGGACCCCAAATTTCCCCAGTGGTACATCCATGTTTTCGCTAACCCAGAAGTGAGGCATCCGACGTGCCCCATTTTCGATACTTCGTTCCTAAGTATGAGGAAAACGGTTTAGACTTTTTAAGTCTTTCCAGAAACCAGGACTCTGATCACAGTTTGCTTTTTGGTGTCTTTACCAGGCCACAGTAGAGGGCAGAGTACACCCCATGCTCAGACGCCGGCCGAGGGACTGAGCTTTGCCAAGTCTGATAGTCTGTTGTCATCCCTTATAATTATGGGTCATTCATTACATTTGTACGATTGTTTCCTTGCCTTAACCAGCTCACTTATTTTCATCTTGTTGAACCATATGTGTTTCTATAAGCCTTCCCAACTTTTTTGGAGCAGGAGGAGATATAAATAAAATAGTGTCCTACTGGATACTTCAGAGAATACCTATACATTTATTTGATCCTGACAACAGTCTCATGAAGGGGGGAATCATCCCCATGTGATGGATGAGGAGTCGCTGAGAGTGACAGACGGACGTATCAAACTTTCACCGGCTGCTTCTGTTAAGTGACCAGGGCAGAACCTACATGTTCTAAGGTGTTTATGAGTTTTCATTTAAATTGGCTATGGGAGCACCTGGCTGGCCCAGTCTGTAGAGCCTGAGTCTCTCGATGTCAGGGTTGTAAGTTCGAGCCCCACGCCGAGTGCAGAGATTACTTAAAAATCTTAAATAAAAAATAAAGTAAAATGGCTGTGTCTCAAAGAACAGGAGAAAATTGTATTAGAAAGTATTTTGAACTATTAACACTGATTTCTGTGAATCTGATGAATGCAAAGTGTTACTGTTTAGCACACATTAAAGTATGAAAAGGGGTAAAACAGCCCTCTTCATGTGGGAAGGGCTAAAATGTACTACATCCAACAGAAAACAAACAGTGCCTGGCGGCTGGGGGGTTGGCAAAATATGAAAAATGTAAATTGATTAAACTTACTTTAATGGGTATTTACCTGCGATTTGTCTCAAATCCAGGTGTAATCTAGATTAATTATCTTGCCCCTTCTGTCTGGGAGCTCTGAGTGCTGAGCACGGGGCTGGCAGGCTGGGAGAAAGGAAGTAGGAAGGGAAGCTGTAGAGCCAGGAAATCCAATCCTGTGTGTCTCTAGGACCCATTTAGCTGCTGACTCGAGAAGGAGCGACAGTGGCTAAGCCCAACAAAGAGACAGCAGTGTAGGCAGAGGGGGGAAGACTCTCAGAGTCCGGCCAGGCTTGGTACCTCACGGAGCTGCAGAGCAAAGCTCTCCTGCTGCTGTCGCTTTTTTCTGACCCAGGGCTTCCTAGGGGCCTGAGGGTGCCTTTTGGCAGGAGCTCCCATAATCTGCACGGGTATTTGCGCAGCCCTGCTGCTTCCCACCTTGCAGCACCAGAGACGAGGGACCCATGAATCCAGCGGGATCACTACAAATCGCCAAGGCCTCTGAGCGAAGTTGGGAGCACTCACGTCTTTCTCAAACCCCTTTGGCTACACAGAAAGCATCATTTTATTATTTTTTAAAAAGATTTTATTTCTTTATTTGAGACAGAGAGAGAGAGCACAAGCGGGGAGGAGGATCTGAGAGAGAGGGAGAAGCAAACTCCCCGCTGAGCAGGGAGCCTTATGTGGGACTCGATCCCAGGACCCTGAGATCATGACCCGAGCCGAAGGCAGACACTTAATGGACTGAGCCACCCAGGCGCCCCAGAAAGCATCATTTTAGACAAGGCATGAATGGAAGAAATAGGCAGACAGCCAGATATGCATCTCCTGCATTATTAGCAGCACAATCTCTTCCTCCTGGAATCCGGGAAAAGAAAATCCGGTGGGAAAAATTTCCACGCAAGATGTAAGATATATTTTGGGCCCTCGCCTCAGAATGCCAGGTATAAAATGAGAAAGAGGAAGACCTTCATTTGGCTTCCAAGGATGAAAATGGTATTGCATTTTTTTAATAGTCTGATTTTTATTTAAACCACAACTCAGTGAAACCGCAAGGTCCAAAAGTTTATATGTCCCCACAGCCTTGCGGCTTCAGTCTGAAGGAGGTCACATGCTATGCAGGGGATCTTCCAGCCTATTTTTTCAGAAGACAGATCTGGGGTACAGCAGCATCTGAACATTTACATGTCGAGTGTGTAAATGCTTTGGAAGCCTCAGAGGAGAAGTCCCTGACACACCTGGCAAGCCTGGCACCTGATCTCTCCTTCTTCCTCACTGCTCACATCGCCCTGACACGGCACACAGGGGGAGGCTCAGAAAGGGAGAAAACAAAAGCCACTGCTTGAGAATTTAGAGTACAGAGTATGCCCATTCAAGTAACGATCAACAGAGCCAGCAGAATCCCTCACGTAGTTCCAGGAGCCAACCTTGGGCTTTTTCAAAGGACATGAGTATGCAAACTGGCATTTACCATGCAGCATTTGGTTAGAAGCATTTAACCATATCAACCAAAATTTTTGTGCTCATAAGTTACACACAAATGATATTTGACTTTTCTTCAAACTCAGTCAACTTGAAAGATTTCCAAGCATGTCACACGTCACATTTAGCTACTTTTGCTGTGAAGGGCTTTCAGCCAATTGGCTCATGTTCATTGCCTAGAGAAGCAGAGGAAAGGAAATTTTTAGGAAACAGGTAAGGTCCTGAAATAAACCTTCGTATGCTGGTCCTGAACCAGAACACTAGTTTCCTCATTTAGATTATCAGAACAGTATGACCCTTCACCCGAATGCCTCTTAAACGTGTATCTGCTCCCCTGTTTAGCAAATCACCATTTCTACATGTCAGAATCAATTCATTACTTAACACCCAGCCCATTTCCGTGAAGCTTTCTCCTCCCCTTCCCCCACCCGATCTCAGCTTTGTCTCTCCTTTCCTGCAGGCATCACTTGGAGGGCTCACTCTGATGGTTACCACTGTGTTTGTCTTACTCATGCTCCTGGAATTAGAAGTAGTGAGGAAAGTGCTCTGTTCACCTTGCTTTGAATAGATTCTAAATATTGCTGAGTCAAACTGATTTCCTAAATAGCCTAATCACCATCTGACATAATCTTTATGAGGTCCCAACCGAAAGTACACACACACACACACACACACACACACACACACACACACGTGTTTGTTTGTTTTTTTTATGGTGAATTTTCTTTAAGTTTCAGGTAACCTTCAGATCACGCATGTATCCTAGTCATTAGCAATAACTACAGGATCTTAAAGAAACATTCAAGTTCAGACATATAATTAAATGTCTCTTTCCCTCCAATTTCCTCACATGAACACAGAGAGTTAACACTGCAAAGACATTCATAACCTCAGACTTTAGAGTCATGCATGTCTGCTAGATTCCTGAGCCTTTCATGTTTTCATTTCTGCCTGAAATCCTTTCCGGGGCAGGGCAGGGTGAGGGGGGGAGAGAGAAGAGGCTATGAAGAAATGAAAGAGTTGTTTAAAACAAAGAAACAGGTATGTCTTTATTTGAGCTTTTTAAAAATCATTCAAGAAATAGACATTCAGTTATTTAATATATGACAGATTGGGTGCTCTGGATACAAATGAGTATCACTATGCAGATATTACTATACAGATATGACAGTGTTTTCCTGACCTTTCTGACATCTTCATTGGTCATAGATCCATGATAGTGTCTTCCATTCTAGGTATATCTGAAATGAAAACTAAGTACCTGCAAACTGAAGGAAGAATATTATCGTAAATTTTTTTTAATGTTTTAAAATATTTGGATCCTCTTCACACAGCTTGCGTTTACATGGCACTAAAGAAGCCTTTTATCAGGAAAGAAACTCTCCAGCACATATGCTGATGGATCATAGTATTTTGACCCCCCAAAAAAAAAAAGGTTCTTTCTCATCTTTTTTTTTTTCCATATTGTGGGGAGTTTTCCAAATGTAGGGTTTCACATACAAGGCCTTGGCTAGTCATCAGTGGACACCCCATCCTACCTCACTTACCTTCGGCCTCCCACACCCACTCTGTGCCTCCCACAACAGACATGTCCCTTGAGTTAGGATTTTTGTGAAAATTGTATAGGCTGGAGGTACTGGTCGTTGAAGGAATCTGATAGAGATCCTTTGGAAAACCAAAAAAGTTCTTTTGAAATAAGAATATTTCTCCCTAGGGGCGCCTGGGTGGCTCAGTCGTTAAGCGGCTGCCTTCGGCTCAGGTCATGATCCCAGAGTCCTGGGATCGAGCCCCGCATTGGGCTCCCTGCTCTGTGGGAAGCCTGCTTCTCCCGCTACCATTCCCTCTGCTTGTGTTCCCTCTCTCGCTGTGTTTCTGTCGAATAAATAAAAATCTTAAAAAAAAAAAAAAAAGAATATTTCTCCCTAATTATAGTAACCGTTGTGCAATTGTGGTCAGTTCTTGCATCTGCTTGAATCAGCCTCTATCTGCAGAAAAACGGTTAAGACAGGGGAGATGTTCAGAGCTACCCTATACTTTTGAAACATTACCAATGTCATGCATAGAAACAAACTTACCAAGACCTGAAACAGATGTCATAGCTGACTTACCTGAGGATATAAAAAATGTTGATCCTTTGATTGGTATCTTTTTTTTCATTATGTCAATATTTCTACAAAAATTGTAAGTTTCTAAAGAAAGTATAGCTTTGAAATAGAATCATCAGGCCAACTTAATAGACAAATGGAAACAAGCATTTGTAGGAATCCGTAATTGCTGAAAAGCTACATTCAACTTAAAAATAGCATTTTGGAGCCCCGGCAAAAAAAAGCCAACAAACAACCCCGCCATTACTGCAATAGTGTTCTTTTTCAAGTACGCCTTTATTTGTGCATTTACAGATTTTCATTTTGACCTAAATAAGAGAAATCTTCATGTACTTAGGTTTGGACTCTGGAAACATTCCACCGAGATCTCTGGTCCGGTGTCTGTGATGGCTAGAATTTGTAAAACCCAGTAGGAAGAAGATGTGATTATATTGGGTCTCAGTCTGCAGAACTGTTTTAGCAGGAATTTCATCTGCAAGACTAAATGCTGATCAACAGAGCATAATATTGTATTCTGAAGTGTGCTAGCTAAAGCAAAATTAATTTTTTTCTCTTCTTTCTTTCCTTCCGAAATCTTCTGCCACAGCGACTGCATTTGCCTCCAGACTTGTCAGACACAGTGAGCCGCTCGAGCAAACAGGATCTGGCAGGGCCCTCCAAGCTGCTGGGCCCAGGCTGTGGCATGGTGGCCGGAGGCAAGCAGCACCTGGACTTCTAGCGATTCCTCCTCAGTCGTCGCATGTGGAATTATAGGACACCCTAATTATGATTGCTAATAGCTTCCGTAAATATTTTTCTTAACGGTTTGACCCTCCCATCCTTGAAAAACAGTTAGGATTGCAAAATGAGGCCGCCGCTCTTCATTTTCCTTACCCAACTTTTTACGCAGAAAGAGTACGGCAAAACTACTTTCATTTTAAAATTTTGTTTTAGGCTCTATTTAGAGAAAGCAGATAATTTTATTTTTAAATAAAATGTCAGAAACTCAAAGTGCCTCACAGTGGTCATGAGTGCATATGTTTTAAAGCACTTCGTTCATGTTAAGTGCATATTACAACACATGGTGTAAAAAAGTGTGAAATTCATAATTGCATATGAAAAACATTTTCTCTTGATTTCCGAAAAAGTCACTTGCCACCAATAAAAATGCTAAGGCTTTTGTAAAATGAAAAATTCATTTGCTCATATATGTGGAGTCTATAATAAAATGAATTTGCATTTATGCATCCTGTTATTAAATTGATGAAAACAAAATAATATTTTGGGATTAAGATTCCATCGAAGATCAGTAGTCTGCCATAGTAGTTAATAAATATAAAGAACTTGAGTGACAGAAAGCATAGAAAAAGAAGTTGATGGTCTTCTGTTTAGTAATCCTAAACAATTGAAGTCAGCACTATGAAATTACGTCAACAGACATAATTCAGGATTGAAATCCAAACTGACAGCTACATTAACGCTGCTAGGGGAAAGCATGTATTGAAGCCTGGTGAGAGATTTTTACAGAACACAGGTCTGAGACAAAGTAGCAAACTGAAACTCGCTCTGATTTCCATTGCATCAGGTAAGCCCTTTGTGAATTAGGGATGTTAGTTGTGTATGCACATTTATAACCATACAGACATGTAGTTGGGGCGTGGGTAGCACATTGAACTGGTTTTCATATAAAACACTAGGTTTTTGAATCATAGTTCCATATTCTCAAAGCTTTTGACAAATAGACAAAAAGTGAAGAAAGTAACTTGCATTTAAGTAAAGAACCTCAATTTTTAAAAAGCTGCTTAACGTCCATTAGGAGAAACTGAATTTCTAAAATGCATCTCCAATTATGTTAGAATAAATTTTGAAGCAGTTATAACTAGCATTTTTAAGCAGTTTGCTTGTAATACACCACAAATTATACTTTATTTGTTCTTGACAACATTGTAGAAAACAAAGACTAGGTTTTTAAAACTGTCTAACCAATATGATGAATGTCAGTCACTTAAAAAAAAAACCCACTGTAGCATAAACACACACTGTATACAGGTTTTATTCAGAATTAGAATAATTGAATCAATGACAGTGATTCGCCAGGATGTCAAATCTCTCCATCATATCCTGTCACTACCAGTTTATTTTTTGTGATCAAAATCAAAAAGACAACTATTTTGTCACCCGCTATTTTATTAGTACTAAAAATCAGGTTTCTTCTATTTTTTTAGAATGTCTGGTTTATTTTTTTCGCTTCTTTTAATTCAAAAGACACAAATTCTTCCCCATTTTCTTTTCAAAATAAAGTTTCAGAATTGATCTGTCAGTTAAAATTAAAGGGCTTTTATATTAAGCAAAGGTGCTTTTAAAATTTAAAGCAACTTCAAAAAATCAATTTAGTCCATAGATAATAAATAATGTGCAGATACTCCACAAAAGCTTTACTATGTCCTTTGAAAGCATTATGAACAATATGAATAAATTCAAATGAATATTTTAGTTGGGTTATTATTTTAATAACTCTAACCTTTTTCTTACCATGTTGTGATTCATTTTATACAAACACACAGTGGAACAATTATATAGCATTTGACTCTGAAAAGGAAATGTGAGGTCATCAGATATGTAAATTGCTTGTCAAAAATACTTAATAGGTCATTGATTTACTACCCTGACTACCATGTCTATAAAATTAACACCCAATTACTAGTTAATATATGCTTTGCAAATAGACAAATGCTATAAAAATTGAATGTGCATATTTGAACCCTTATTTTAAATATAAAAGAAACTTTTCAAACTCAGTAAAAGTGTATATCGAACAATAATCATAGCTGGGCTTTCCGAAACTCAGATCCATGTGCTTTGTTGTTCTGATTCACTAGGCAGGCTTTGCAAAAAGAAGCTACAGAGGGATGTATATTTTTGTTTTCCTCTGATAAAAACCCACTCTAAAAACGTGTTTTCCTTTCTTCTGGAAACATTACCGATTATTGGTATGCTAATAACTTACTACCCAAAAATACTGGTCTTCAGCAATGCTACGGTAGGTATACAGACCATTTTTGACACATTATGAACTCCATTAACAGATTTTTTTCTCAATCATCAACTTGTCTCAAAGATATAAATATTTAAGTAACAGGACCAGACATAATATTTGAAATGTTCTCATATCTTTTAAATGTTTCTAAAACTTCATAACCCTATCTAGTAGTCATTTCTTACACTAGATTTGCCTTTCTTTAACATGAGGTAAATATTTTGAATACCGCACCCTGCTCTCAGGTGCTGAGGTTCTAAGACCTTCTGAATTTCTTTCTAGTAGCCACCAAACAATTTCCACTTTTCTCTTCCCCCTCTTCCATTTATTTGTTACCTGTACCTCCAGGATCTGCAAATACTAACACTAGACCAAAAACAAACAAAAAAAAACAAAAAACACTTCAAAAGGAAGGAACACTTTGCATGCCATCAATTCCCTGTCTTTTAATTTTAAAGATTCAGACACATGCATACACATAGAAAGGGAAGGGGGGACCCCTATTCATTTGTTTAGAGTCCATTATGAATGTCATTTCTAAAACATCCTGTTAATGCTTTCCAGAAATAGTCACCATGAATACCATCAAACTTTAATACTAACCCTAAGTACTTGCACTTTGAACTTTAAAAATGAGCAGTGAAATCATGTCAGGACCAGGCAAAAAAACAAAACAAAACAAAAAACTACAGATGAGGGTTTTTTTCCTTGAGAAACAGAAAAGGGAAGCATTTGTGTTTGGCCTTGGCGAGCCAAACATTATAGAGAGAAGCAAGGCATTTTTTTAAATCTTGTTAACATTAAGGCCCAGAGCAAAAAGAAAGAAGCAGAAAAATATAGACACCATCCTAAGGTGGCAAAAATTCAAAGGACAAAGATAAACCTTACTACTGTGTAAGAGAATTTGAGAGAACCTAGTTCTGTTGAGGGGGAGGGGAAGATAGGCAGAAATGATTGTATGAGCCACATCAAGAAGCCAGCTGTTTACCAGGTAAGAGTTTGGAAGCCTGGGGGGGGAGGGAGGGGGATATTCTGGAAACTCATTGTAGTAAAAAGCAGTTTTTTACTCAGAGTAATTTGATTGTTTCCTATTCAAATACTCAGCTCTAATTCTATTCACCTGGTCTCCCTAAATCCGTCAAGTTTGGGAAAAAAATCATAGGCTGAGTCTTGTGATTCTCCTGAGGACGACACAGGTGGGTATTTGGTCACCATCCTGGAAGATGGCATCCAAGCCTCCCTGCAGCGTTCTCGTGGATAAATATATAAAGATACCTATCAGTAAATAAATAAAAATAAATTATTTCAACGGCGACCCGTAAAAGGCCACCACCTCCGGGGCCCTGCTTTGACAGGGCGCCTGCCATGCTGGCCCCCGGGGGAGCGCCCGGAGCTCCATTCGGAAGGACAGCTCATCTCCCTGGGGTAAGGGCAGAAGGCAAGGCAGCCGCTGCGCCCTGGCAGTCCTGACCCTCGGAGGACACACACATACCTGCCCGAGCGTGGGTGCGCGCACAGACGCACTCCCACAGCACTGCCCCCACCCCCGACCCCAGCCTGGACGTCTGTGCTCTCTGCACCAGGGAGCCGGGGGGCAGGCCTGGCTGCCTGACCCTGTCCCACATCAGAGCCAGTTGGAAAGTGTCCCTCCTTGCAGGGAAGAAGTGAGCCAGCCAGCAGCTGCACCACACAGCCCTTCTGTGACAGTGCCCTGGGCACATGTCCCTCAGGGGATAGATGCTGCACCGTGTCAGGAGGTAGAAGTATGGGCACAGGCAAGCGTGCGGACCCTGGGTCCGTGTGCACACTGTGGCAGTGTACAAGCGTGCCGTGAAGGCTGCCACTGAATCCACGGCCACGCACACATACATATAAAAATGGCAGTCAACCCAGGAAAGTGTCCCTAGATGTGCAGCAACTCTGGTGGAATAAAATGATTAATACATAGCATGCCACAGAGATGAATCACAGTTATCTGTTCCCGAATAAGCCCTTCACCAGACAAGAGTGGATGTTCAACAAGAAGGCTCTTTCTTAAAGCTTCCAATTAATTTCTATATTTCTGACCATTTGCCTCTGGGGATTCAAAACAAAACAAAACAAAAGAGCAGAGTACAATTCAGTGGAAGTGTGTCTTTGTCCCCAGAGCTTTCTGCCTGTGCAAGCATTTCATCTAGCCGGCCAGAACCCCCGGCCTCCGACGGAACTTCGCAGAAGAAAATTTCTGTATTGACTTATATGTTGCGCAGAACTCACAGAAATAAGTCTCGGACGGGCCCTTTTTCACCCAACAAAGGCTTATTTTTTTGCATCCTTTGCTGGGGCTCAAGCACTCCTGCCCTGCGTGCCACCACTTTAAACATGATCAGATCTGTGCTTCATTGCAAATAACAACTGGCCGACAATAGGCCCAGCTTCATAGATTTGGGAATGTTTGGCTTAAGCTGCCAATGACTGAAGGCCTTTAGCTCCCATCGGCCAGTCACAGTCCGCTTTGTTGTTGTCTGTTGATGTGTCTGTGCTCATTATTCCTTGACATGCAACATCCCCCCTCCACCCTCCAACCATCCACAACCGCACAGAAAGCGAGATTCAAATGGGAACAGCTGTAGTGGTTCAATGGGAAATGATGCCTCTTGTGCAAAGGGGAGGGAGAGAGAAAAGGGAGAGGACCTATTTGAGAAAGGCGACAGCTTTCAGAGGGTCTTGTATAAGAAATCTACTTTTGAATATACTTCAGTGAAATCACTGTTGAAATAGGCCGACAATGGAAATCTGCCCAGATTGAAAATGCCAGCCCTAATTCCAAAGACAATTCCTAGTTAATAGCTTGTTGCATTTTTAAATTATTTCTAGACTTTGAGTTTTTGAACTAAGTGGCTAGCTGGGGAATGTGACCGTTTTCTATGTACGTTGTGGGGACAGATGGGCACAGATTTACACATAGCTTTAAGTGGGATTTTTTTTCCTAACACATCTTGAATTAATGAAATGATAAGAATTATTTCTTTAAGAATTAGAGTATGTATGAAAGGAACCATTGGTTTAGAATGATAATCTAACATGGAAACAAAATTTGTAACACCACACTATAAGGTTAAAAAGAAAATAGTATAATAAAGGAAATACAAAGGCTTTGGCATGGTTTTTACAATCAACAATGGTTAATTTTGATATGTAGTTGTGAACAACTTCAAAACACTTAAGTTTAAAACTCTTGCAAGCACTTTTAATTGATTAGGAATGAATTCTAGATGCACAAAATGATTGGACTGTGAACAGTAATACAACTATATCTAAGAACAATTAATTTTTGCTGGCCAAAAAAGAAACGTATGATTGCATGAAAATGTGTATAAAACATCTATAGAGTATTCTTGTCAAATATAAATGAAATTAACTTTATTATAGAAATCATTCTGAGGATTTCTAGGGAAGACAAATACTTACATTTTGACATAAAACAAATTGGATTTTATCGAAGACACACTCTACCTTTTAGCTATTACCTTTTTTCTTCCTTGAATTTATATCTTACCCTTTTTTGCACATAAACTTCATCTGTTAACAACCTTTGGAAAACCAACAGATATTCTTACATAAATCTAGTGCATGTTGTTCCAGGTTTAATTATATGCAAAGGAATGATACAAACTTGGAACATCAGTCCATAAACTATGAACAGATGGGTAGAAGTATTCGATATATCTTGATAAAACTCTTAAATTCGTGGCAAAGCTTGTTGATCATGGTTTCCTTTTTTTTTTTAAACAACTTCATGACCAACACAGATCAAACATCCATCCAGTCTACGTTGTTCTTTTTTTTCATAACATACAAATGCCCATTTACAAATAATACACCAAAATGAATAAAAGTTTGGATACCAAAATGAAGATTTGTTCCAACTGATATCGTGCCTTCTGTATACAAAGGTCCTTGTTTCAAGTCCATTCCCCAGTGGTACAATACAGGACACAATTGCAGAACTGAAGTGCTTCTAACAACCATTTTTCTTTCCTTCCTGAACGCCCAACTGCTGTGTCCACATAGTCACTGACTGAATTAACACAATATATCCTTTTTTTTTTTTTTTTTTTTACTGTAATCTTGGCCAATACTGAGACATATCAGGTTCACTTCCAGGAACTTGAACTGGAACTGACACACCAGGGGAAATGAGTCCTAGAAGTGGATGAGAGAAATAGCCATGTAGAAATTCCCTTCGAGAGACAAGCATGGAGTATGAATTTACAGGTTAAAAAAAAAATCTCTAATACTCTCTCACATTCTAACTGTGTTTTAAAAAAATACACAAACAGAAGTAGCACCTTCAGAAACCGGATAACACGTTTCCACATATCTATTCAATCCCAAATCCTCCCACACAAAAGAGGAGGAAAAAAAAACCCTCCATTTGTTTGTACGTTTGGAACTTGAGCAATACAACTCTCTCTGGAAAGCCCATGTGGTACTTCTTCATCTGCAGTGAAAAGCAGGGAGGAGCTGGGAAGGTGAGAAGTCTTCTGACAGCACTCACCTTGCCCTCACCGCTGAGCTCTGGCTAATAACCTCTCTTCAGAAAACTTACATTCTCAAGCCTAGTCCTCATATACAACTTCTGTGACCAAATTCAGGAAAAACAACTTTGCTTTCTGTCTACGTGGGATCAGGTTACTAACTCACTTGACTGAATTTCCCCCTTCCAATCAGCTTTCCCCAGAGCAGCAAGCAGCAAAGAGTTAAAACACACCATGACACAAGGCCAGGAGGTTCACTTTGAGTGAAGGGAGATCACCTGGCCAAAGGAGCTGGAAGGCTACCTCCACGTAGCCTGCAGGGGACGGCAGCTCACCTGTGGAAGTGGTGCCCGAGGTGCCCATCGGCTGACTGTTCATGTGTGTCTGCATATGTGGGGGGGTGTAGGTGTCATAACTCCGCCCGTTCACCGAAGGGCTGGTGGGCAGCATGCAGGAGTACGAGGAGGTCTGGCTGGGGACTGGGGGCTGAGAGGAGAAAGGCAAACCAATGGTTACCGAGAAGCACATCCCATGGCCACATCCCCAGGCTCTCTCCTCCCCAGGAACTATGCCAATAAGTTGGATCGTTAAAGATGCCCTCATGTAGAGTACTGGAATTCCCCAGGATAGCCTGGCAATCGGGTCTCCAACCAACCCTTCCACTGACCACTGCTAGAGTAAAGGGGCCCAAAAGGACAACTGTCTAGCTAGATGGTGGACGCTATCCATAAAATTAATAGGGCTTTTGTCCACTTTCATCTCGGACCTTGCTGGGATCTGCACAAAAGCAATAGCATAAAGACTTCCATTAAAACACACACCCCCTCCTGCAAATGCAATCTATTTGGGAATCTAGTGACCCCCAAATCCTGTATCTCAAGCTTTGGGCAGAGACCTGTGGGAGGAGTTCTCTAGAAAGTCTGCTCCAGAGACCCTGGGAGCCTTTCATGGTTGGACTCATGGGATTAAAGATTCTTTGAAGAGGCAGATCAGTAATGAGCTCAGATTAAAATGGTCAGAAGTGTCAGTAAATACCTAGCGCCATCCTGAGAATTAGCTCTGACTTCCTTATAGACCTAAAAACACAGATGGGATTCTATCCATAAAATTGGGTTGCTACCCTCTAAGCGTTTGGACTGGTGGCACTGACTGAGGAGGTAACCCTTTCTCCTAAGTGAGTAAGAAATACAGCTGACACAGAATCCCTCATGAGCTCACGTGGAGCTATGCCAGGGCAGCAAGATTGGGATGAATTAATAGAAACATAGCGCCAGGAATAAAGGAGATGATGGCACTACTCTGTTTTGCAAACTGCAGAAATGTTTAACATTTCAAGATTCACCCTCTCAGAAAGGGTGACCCAGGAGACAAGGTTATGGTCAACGAGATGAACTGATGGATAGACAGACCAGCACCCGCCCTCCAGCTCTAGAATTCGGAGAGTAAACTTTCTCTGAACAGTAGAATTATTAATAACTTTTTAATTTTCTTTGTGCTTCATGAATGTATGTATGTTTCGTTTTCTAGAAGTTGTGTAACTTTTAAAAGTTAGTGTTTGAAATAAATTGACCCCACACCAGTCAATAGGTGGAAATGACCTTAATAGAATAGTAGCCCCTATGGAATTGCTTCTAAATGTTTTCTCATATACAAATGTCGTTATCTTGGCAGAAACTTTGATGTCGCTATAATTTGCAAAACTAAACAAGACACTCAGCAGCCTTATTGAAGTCAGAGGATGACTGCTAGCATCAGGTTCAAGGAGGCAAGCAGGCCTTGAGGGCCCAGCCAGAATTTCAGTTTGCATTTGTTTCTAATTCCCAAAATCATTTCCTCTAGGCAACCTGACTTCTGGAAAATTCCAAAGCAGTTGTAGTAATACCAACAAACGGGTTGTTAATCCCTTAAGATACATCAATTGCACTATGGCTGCTAATATCCAGATGCAATAAAAATCAACATGTGAATAAATTCCTCTGAAGTTGCTTATGTAGCTGCTCCTATTTTGGTCTGAAGACTGTGAAACATTTATTTTGCTGTTTTTTAGAGTTGAAATTCATCAAAAGTCATTCAGGGGTGAGTAAACAATCTGTGTAACCCCAGCACCGTTTCCAGCAGGGGCTCAGCCTGGCCAATCTCACACTATCCCGCATCTCCCAAGGACTGCCCAAACCAGAGTCCTGGCAAAGTCACAAAAGAAAGCCCACCAGAAGACCAATATTTTTTTTTTTCCCATCAAGAATCCATCCAGGTCCAAAGCTGTAGTACACCCCACCTGCCCTATGTAACTTCCATAAGAAAGGGCTAGTGGCCTAGGACAGGGCCTCGCACATGTAGGAGCCGATAACCATTCGCAGCAGAACTGAGAGGAGAGGCAGGCTGTTATGGTAAGTGAAGAACATCAGTGTATCCAGGCAGCTAGTGTGCCACACATTCATGACATAATTCAAGGCAAAGACGTGCTCAATTTTTAGCAAATATCTCCATTCCATTTTTTTATTGTAAGGTATGGAAGAAAACTCACTGTTCCTCTAGATTAAAGTATATCCCACTATGCAAATATAAATCTTATTTCTTTTTTTTTAATATTTTATTTATTTATTTGACAGAGGGAGAGATCACAAGTAGGCAGAGAGGCAGGAAGAGAGGCAGGCAGAGAGAGACAGAGAAGCAGGCTCCCTGCTAAGCAGAGAGCCCGTTGTGGGGCTCGATCCCAGGACCCTGAGATCAGGACCTGAGCCAAAGGCAGAGGCTTTAACCCACTGAGCCACCCAGGTGCCCCCATAATTCTTATTTCTGATCCTTTTTTCCTTCCCCACTAGTTCATCACATATACTCTAAATAATAACCAAAATGGGTCCACAGGGTATGTATTCATTAACATGAACACAGTAATATAAACCCAAATTTAGGGATACTCTAAGTCCTACCTATCTAATAACATGCCAGAATTATTTCCACTTTCTGGTACCCAAAACATGCCCCACCCCCACCCAACGGTATCAAGCTGATAGTCTCTCTGAGCAAAAGGCAGATTAACCTGTTTTTCATGGTTTTTTTCAAAACATCAATCCATCAGTCCAACTGGAAGACTGGAATGACTGTTAAAACTTGACCGGTGGAGGGGCACCTGGGTGCCTCAGTGGGTTAAAGCCTTTGCCTTTGGCTCAGGTCATGGATGGAGCTCAGGGTCCTGGGATTGAGCCCTGCAGCGCATCAGGCTCTCTGCTCAGCAGGGGCCTGCTTCCCCCTCTCCCTCTGCCTGCCTCTCTGCCTACTTGTGATCTCTCTTTCTGTCAAATAAGCAAATAAATAAATCTTAAAAAAAAAAAAAAAAAAAACTTGACTGTTGGGGCGCCTGCCTGGCTCAGTCGTTAAGCGTCTGCCTTCGGCTCAGGTCATGCTCCCAGGGTCCTGGGATCGAGCCCCACATCGGGCTCCCTGATCGATCATCAGGAAGCCTGCTACTCACTCTCCCACACCCCCGCTTGTGTTCCCTTTCTCACTGTCTCTCTGTCAAATAAATAAAATAAAATCTTTAAAATTAAAAAAATAAAGAAAACAATGTTATTGTTTAAAAAACAAAACAAAAGCTGACTGGTAAAGACAACCACTGCAGCCGGGAAGGCTCCCAAGGGTGCACGCGTGGCCAGTGAGGTCTGCAGGCCCTGACCCCCTCCTCACTCCACCTCCCAGGAACCCGGGACGGGACGCAGGCAGCCAGCGGCCTCACTTACTTGCATAGGCAGGTTATTCGCCATGGTGAAGCTGGGCATGGGCGGCAGGGCGCTGTACGTGTTGGTGAGGGCGGTGTCTGTCCGGCCCAACATGGAGCCCGAGGTGAAGGAGGAAACTGCAGGAGAGGACACCACAGACAGTCACGCTGAGCGTCAGGTCAGGGCCGGGGCAAACAGGTGAAGAGTATTTAGAAGCAGTATGAATATTCAAATTACCAGGCGTGGTGGGTTGTGGGATCGGTTGGTAGACACTGGTGCTGAAACTACTGCTGATGGGGATGTGACTGGGGGTGTTGCTGGCCTGTCTCCTCTGGTTCCTCAGTTTCTCTTCCCTTCTCCATTTGGCCCTCCGATTAGAAAACCACACCTGGAAATCCGATGGAGCAGGTCAGGCCTGTGCCCACCCCCAGCTCACCCTCCCCGCTGCTGCCTCCACTGCGCCCCACCCCCAGGCCCCGTCCCCCGGGGGCTGCAAATCCTTTAGCAGACTGAATCTTTCCCAGTTTCTAGAAATGAATGGCGTTCCATAGAACCGAGCACCTTCATCTCCAGAAAGGTCAAGTGGGAGGCGTGACAAAGCATGGAAGCACCTGGCCCCCGGGTACCTGTATTCTCGCTTCAGGTAGATCGATTTTGGCGGCTAGTCTTTCTCTGGCAAACACATCCGGATAATGGGTTCTCTCAAACTCTGGAAGAGGAAGTTCAGTTTTCCACGTTGTGCCAGAACTACACAAAATGGCTCAACCAAGCTCCGGCTCCAGCTGGTTCCTACCTCCCCATTTCTGTCACCTCCAACCACTTCCCTTAAAAATGCTAGCACCTCGGGTATTGGCTGTCCTTGGAAGAGCTATGAGTTAAATCTTCTAAGGAATGACATTGATTCGAGGACCTTTCTATGGCCTGACTTAGCCAAATCATCATTTTTTTTTCTTTTTGGGGAGTCAGACTCTTGATCTTTGAATTACTGGTCCATGAAAAGAAGAAAGAAAACACACACACACACACACACACATACACACACACACACACACACTGAAATGATGCCCAGGAAAAAAAAAAGAAAAGAAAAGAAAAGAAACCTTTCAGCCCCCTATGCAAAAGGCCCTGGCTAAATTTAGCTCTTTGTACTGAAGATGTGGCATTTAGTTTGATTTACTGCTTTTCTACTTTGAAAAACTCCATCACCTTTCTCCAGGGCCTCAATTTGCTCTTGGGTAAAGGATGTTCTATTTCTCTGCAGCTTCCGCTTCAGCTGAAGTCGCATTTGGGCCTCGTCTGAATCTTCTCCATTGGAACTGATGGAGTTGGTATTCTCTCCCCCTCCTTCCTGTTGCTGGCAGCCATCTGGAACAAAAAGAATAGGACGGTAAGAGAAATCTGGAATAACTTGGAGCCCAGGTGGAGCCAGAGACTCCTGACAGGCTCAACAAAACATTCCCTAGGCGACTTAAGTGTCAGCCTTCTCCTAATAAAAGACATTAATGACATATGTTATCTTTCTTTCTCATTTTTAAATTTTTTTAAAGTTTTTTTTTAATATTTTATTTATTTGACAGAGAGAGAGAGAGATCACAAGCAGGCAGAGAGAGAGGGCGAAGCAGGCTCCCTGATGAGCAGAGAGCCCAATGCAGGGCTCGATCCCAGGACCCTGAGATCATGACCTGAGCCAAAGGCAGAGACTTTAACCCACTGAGCCACCCAGGCATCCTTCTCTGTCTCTCTCTCTCTTTTTTTTTAAATCAGGTTTGTATCTTTTTATCTGTTTTTGTCAAGAAGAGACTGTACACTGGGGTGCCTGGGTGGCTCAGTCATTGGGCGTCTGCCTTCGGCCCAGGTCATGATCCCAGAGACCTGGGATCGAGCCCCGCATCAGGATCCTTGCTCGGCAGGAAGCTTGCTTCTCCCACTACCGTTCCCTCTGCTTGTGTTCCCTCTCTCGCTGTGTTTCTCGCTGTCAAATAAATAAAATCTTAAAAAAAAAAAAAAAAAAGAGACTGTACAATACAGACATTACAAAGTAGCATGTCTTTGAACAACAAAACAAGCACTGAAGTTTCCAGTTAAAACGATCTCTTATAACTAACCTTGAGTCCCAAATGCCTCACTCAGTTCCCTTTCCTTACAGAATTTATTTACCTATAGCTCTGTTGGGAAAATAGAAGAGTGATGTTCAGGATTTCAGCTGATCTATAATCAGTAATTCCTAACTAATCAATTAGATGTTGATAGGTTTGTAGAAAATGCTATTAAGAAACCAAACCAAGCTTGTAATCTTTTAAAAAAAATATTTATCTAGTTTTTATTTGAATTCTGCACAGTCAATTTCATTTTAAAGGTTGTGAATTTAGAAATGCTCGCATTGTTCTGCAGTTTTATTCAACTATTGTATGAGTGCGCTTTGCCTTGACACCTATTACGAGCACAGCTGTAATTATATCATCACCAAGAACAGGCTATAATTGCTGAAAATGGAATTTTATATTTAGATAAAAGGACTGTCCATTCTTTGTAATGTGTTGCACCAGAGAAAAGTAAGATTTCTTTTAAATTTTTAACGTGTAATTTTAAAAAAGAAATAGTAGAGAGTTCACTAACTAGCTAAATATGCTATGCTGCAGCTGAATCCTTGGCATATCATTTAAGTGGTACATTTTTAATTAGGGCATTTCCACCACTTTTAATGTAATTTCTATCATTAAACAGGGGAAAGTTTTATTGTTTTCCCTTGCTGCTTGGAGGGCAAGATGTACACTTGGGCTAGCTATACCTCGCCTTGCCTCTTGCTCCTGAGGCCACGGCCTGTCTGAAGGGAGGACTCAGCCCTCACAGGGCCTCCAGGGCCACTGCAGACTGGGTCCTGGATCTTGGGTCCAGAGGCTACCAAGAGATAACCAACAGGAGCTGCGCCCCTCATCCTAGAAATTTGGCAGTGGGGGTGGGGGGAGGCGGGGGAGGGCCTCTAGGGATGCCTTGGTGGGAATCAACTTGGCCAGGAATATCATTTATAACCAGGAGACAATAGGCAGCGCCTTCAAAGAGTTCAGGGAATTGTGACAGGATCTAGTGGGATCTTTTCAGGAACTTTGAAATGTTTTAAAACCCCAACTTTCTCCCCCATTTAAACAGGCGGATTCATCGGCACTGGCCACCATATGGGCCCTCGGAGATCTATTGAGATGACCACCAACACTTGAATAGCGAGGGGCTGCTTTTCAGCGCTGCACAATGCCCCGCGAGTAAGGGAAACTATTAAACTCCTGGGGCAGGAGCGTTGGCAAACTTTCGTGGGCAGAATTTTGAGGCCACAATGAGCGCGGACAACAAAAGGATTCTCTTGAGGCGTGCAGCGGGCCACATTGTGTTACAAGAAGCCCAGTCAACAGACTTTTCAGTGAAGTGTGTTAACCCCTCTGCTCTGCTATCATTAATCACTGTCCGGAGAGCAGGCGCCTCAATGCTATTTAGGGCGCTTGGCTGGGGGGATGGAGGATGGATGGGGGGCCGGAGCAGGGGGTGGGGGTAGGCAAGGAGAGTGGATGGGGACCGGGTGAGCTTGTGTGGGAGGGGCGGATAGGGAAGGCCGGGAGGTTGGAGACCAGGTCTGGGGTGGAAGAGGGAAATAGGGAGGGAGGATGGGGGCCAAGGGGGCGGGTTGAGAGGAGAAGGGAGGGGGCGGAAAGAGATGGAGGAAGAAAGAAGGCTTCAAAGAGACAGAGACAGAAAGGTATAAGAAGGACAGAACAAAGTGCTGAAGGGGAAAAGAGGCAAGAGAGTCTAAGGAGACAGGGAGAGAAAGGAGAAAAGGAAGACAAGGGGTAGACAGTTACTAAACAGACCAGCTTTGCTTTGGGTCTCTTGCGCTACTTCAGAGAGGTGGAAGGTTGGGGAACGCAGCTTAGCTGAGGGAGACGCTGGACTCGCGTGTGTGGGCACAAGTGTCCGTACTAATTTACTGCCCCAAGTTTCCAGGTGACTTTCCAAAGTGAAAAGGAAGAAGAGCCCCCACCCCACATTTTCAGATTCAGGGGATAGGGAAGACTTTAGAGATAGCCCCTTTTCACCAGTTAACTAGAAACTAGGCCTGGAGATTATTCCTTTCAGAAAACACAAAAATCTCCCACCTTCCGACGTTTAGGGACTGGGGTGCTGAGGAGAACACAATCCTATCTCCCAGGAGTGATCACCCATGCCTGCCCGGTCACTCGTGGCCACCCCAGTCCTTTTTCTTGGCATATTTGATCTCACCAATTAAACAAAGCTGCCCAGGTTTCCCGTGGGAGACCCCCGCAGATAGCATTCTCTACTCTGGTTTGCTTCTCTGACATTTTCCTAATTTTAAAACTTGGAGATTTGCACGCTCTCCCCCCCCCCAATATCTCTCTGTCTCGCTCTCCTCACACCCGAACGCCGGAGTGGCTCTCGCTGGAAAACGGACATTAAGGGGTAGGGGAAGTCAGTGGAGACAGAGAGCCCTTTGGGGGGATGGGGTGCGGAACTGGAGGCCGGTCGGGAGAAACCGGCGACTGCAGGATCCCTCCAGGACCCCGCAGGGTGGGCGCGCCGGCAGGAAGTTTGTTGGCTACTTCCAAAGTAGCAACTGTTCGCAGCCAGACACTGCAGGAGAGGTCACTCTTACACTGGGAAACCCCCCCCCCTTTTTTTTTCCTTTAGTGGATTTACTTTCCACTCTTAAAGCTTTTAACAAAATAAAACTAAAGGTTGGATCTCGAATTCTCCATATGATAAACCTAAGTGGCAGACAATTAAGATATCTTCTTTAAAAGGCGCCCCCTCGGAGCGCGCAAAGAAGGGGCCTTCAATGGGCGCCGTCCACCTTCCAGCCTAATCCGTAAGAAGGCGAGTGAAAGCGCCTCCCATTATCCCAGCCCCAGGACCATCTGACGCTGGGGATAGGATTTGTTTCCTGGAAGAAGGAGAGGAGAAAAAAAAAAAAAAAAAAGACGCTGGGAAATAAAATCATTCCTTAGTTTCTTAGTGTCTTAATCAGTGAGGCGGAAAACAAGCAAGAAAAGATAGCAACCCGGTTGCGGCACCTTTTCAGCTCTGGAGCGCGGATCAAAACATTGTAGCATCTGTTGAAAGGAGACTGACTAAATCCTATAGAGGGCCTGGGTATTAGGGGGGTGGGGGGTGGGGGGAGGAGATAAGAAAAAGTGTCTCCGTGATCCCTAAAACCACCAAATCGCTGGAGAATTGGGGCTGGATAGAGTTGTCTCTTGTTGTTGTCAGCCCACGTCGTCACGATTTTATTCACCGCCGCATGGCGTTGATCAGATGGAAACCATATTTGTCTCCCTCTGAGACCTAACCTCGCCTTATGCTTTCGGAGTAATGGACTCTTTAAAACCCCAAAACGGCTTCCCGGGCCGGGAGAGGGGACGAAGGAGGGAGGGAGGGGGGTTCTTAGCCCCGGAAGGTCTGAGGATTCCCGGGGCGCGTCGGCCGAAGCTGGCCACCAGCACCCCGCACCCCCACGCCCGGGACCCCGCAGCGGGGGCGGCGGCCGGCGCCTGCGCTCGCTGCCTTCGAGTGGGTTTCTTGCGGGGGCGGAGAGGGAATTGGCAGTCGGTGAGTCAGAATTCTCCAGCAATTCGGCGCCTAAAAGTTAAAGGCTCCTGAATTAGCGCCACCTCCCGCCACAACCGACGCCACCGGGTCTTTGCGTGAGGCTCTAGCTTCCCGCCCTCGAGCCTCCCGGAACGAAAAGCTGCCCTATCGGGCGCCACCTCTGGTGGAAAACAGAGGGGCTGGCCAAACTGCTGCCCTGGGCTTCCGTCCGGACTCGGGAAGCACGAGACGTGCTCTAGGCGCCAAGCTAACGTGAGCCCTGGCACCGAGGGGGTGGAGGCTCTGGGCTCAGCCCTCCCAGACCCGGCCACCGCGCCCCGCGCTCTCCCCAAGAGTTCGCGGACAGACCCTGGCCGCCAGACTCGGCGGGGGAGGGGCCCCTCCGTTCAGGTCGCTGGGGGCTGGGGGGCGGGCGCTGGGGAGTGCCAGGTTCGGGGGTATCTTGGGTGTGTCCCGTGTGCGCACGGGAATCCCACCGTTTCCGAGGTCAGGTGAGGGTGTGGTGGTCTCCGCTTAGCCCCGTCACTCCCTGTCATCAGAGGCCGCAGTTGGCCTGGGCCTGCGGCCGGAGCGGAGGCAGCGCCCCGTCGGGTGTGCCCGCCGCACCCCGGGAGGCCGCGGGGTCGAGGCCCGATCGGGCGAGCTGGCCAGCGGGGTCGCCCAGGGGAGCCCCGGCCCAGCGCATGAGGAGGCCTCCGCCGGCCCAGCGGCCGCGCTGGGAAACACAGAGCGAGCGCTTTGCTCCCTATCTTCCCAGTGTCCGTCCTATATTGTTTTCTGCTCTTAAAACTGACATGTCTAATTGGCAATTGGTGCCGAATCGTGTCCAGAGGTCTCTTGTGGAACATTTCTACAGCTGTCTCCTTCAACTAGACGCTTATTCATGTCGCCTTAATGAGAAACAAAACGTTCTCTAATGAGCAATTACAGAGCGACAGGATTGTTCCCATAACAAATTCTTGCGAGTGACAGAAGCATCCTTTGTACCAGATATTTCGCATACTGTTACCGATTTTCCCTTCTCTAGCCCGGCTCGGTGGAGGCGCGGGGCACCCGGAGCCGGTCCGGGAGCGCACTGACGCGCGGGCAGCCCCGGCAGCGTCCCCGCGCCGCCGCCCCCGGCCCGGAGCCCCCAGGCTTCGTCGTGCTCCGGGGAGTGAGACGCCACGTCCCATTATCCCGCACATTATCTCCTTGTCACAAGGACAACAAATGCCGATTAATCTTCAGAGTAAACTGTTTCCTATTCTTGACCAAGCTACCTCGGGGTGTGTAGGGGAGGGGAAAGCCAACCAGCCCCTCCCCACCCCCATCTGCTCCTCTTCCTCCATTCCTTCTCAAAGATCCTGCGACCGTCCAGATTCCTTCTCTCTTCCCCGCCCCCCCACCCCCACCCCCAGCAAGCAGCTCCGGACGGCCCGCTGGCTGGCTCACAGGATCTTCACCCCACCCTTCTGTGCAGTCGCCACCCACAGAGGAT
>CM053613.1:21748182-21784121 GCA_028646535.1 Procyon lotor | reverse complement strand
GACTTTCAGTCTTGGCTAAACCCAAAGGGGCCTCCTTCTGCTCGCACAACCAGGAGAAGCCTCCGCCCCGCCCAGTTCAGCCCTGCCTCTCTCTCTCTCTCTCTTTCTCTCTCTCTCTCTCACTCTGGGGTCAGAGCCCGGGCAGGGGCGGGGAGGGGGTGTGAGTTACAGGATTTGGGGGGGATGGGGTTTCTCTACCTCAGCTTCACAAACTCTAGCGGGCTGTTCTGAAGGGCCCAGGCCCTGTTCTTCCAGGAGCGAGAACTGCAGAGCAAGCGTCCTCCCCTCTCGGGTTGCCGAGAATGAAGGGGGGCACAGCTGCCTCAGGTCCCTGGGCTTCTTCCCTCGTGCCAGACGGCCTGGCCAGCGTGCACACCGCGAACCTCTGCCTCCTCCCCTGACCCGCTGGCCCCAGTGTCCCCAGCCCGAAGTCTGAGAAAGACCAGAGGCACTTACTGTTCTGCATGCTGGTGCTGGCTGGGGGCCGCGGGATCCCACGGGGTTCGAATATGGGGCTCTGTTAGCAAGAATATAGGCATTAATCCTGGGCCCACACCAGGCCAGGTAGGCCTAACTCTCAACAGAACTTGACCTGGAGCCTGGACAGCAGAATGCCCCTTCTTGAGGAAATGGTCCACTCAATCGCTTGGGGCCATAGGGGGGACATCCCTCTCTACCCTCCAGTGCATGTAAAATCTACCCTTTGGGCTACAAACAAAATACTCCAATATTCCCAAGCTGTTTTCCCCAAGCCCCTTAGAAGTTCAGTCTTGAATCAGGAGAAATGACCCAATTTTGATTTTTTGTCCTCTTCCATGTGAACAACAATGAAGAAGTATTCTGACTCTTTCAGGTTTTGGAGCCCAAAGCAGCCACCACAGAACTTGCCTGAAATCTGGGATGTCTGTCCACTCTTATAATAAAAGGTCTCACACATCTGCGCACCCCTAGTTAAAGTCTTCCCCCTGAGACAAAACAAAAGGAGAGAAAGGTATGTCAAACTTGGCTCAAAAGCATAGGCCCATGGGCTCTCAGAGCCACACTCTCAGAAAAACACAACGCAACAAAACAAAACAAAACAAAACGTGCATCTAGGGCTCAAACTACCATAAAACCCTAAATCCCAGAGTTACAACCACATCTCCAGCTGCCTCTCTTGCAGAAGTCCCCACCTTTTAAAAGTGGCTGCTCTGACCTGGCTTGGGACAACTGGAGCATCTCACAAGTGAGGGAACCATTTTGCAAAAATATCAAAACCAGTTACAGGGAAAGCGGAGATCAAGAGACACAGTGGTGTTAGGAATAGAGGCCAAAGATTAATACCTGAAGTTTAGAGGTGAGGAGGATATCTTTAAACTTCAGGGAGCCTGAGGGTGCAGGCTCAGGCCGATCAGAAGGACTGCAGGGCCCACACTCCTTCCTTAAGGAATTTCACCATCTGAGATCCCTCAAGGCCCCCAGCACCCAACTCTCTGGTTATCCCTTCATCTTCCACTCTCTTCCTCAAAGCTTTCCAGCCAGGCCCCCCTCCACCCACCTCCCAGCCCTTCTGGGCCTCTGAAAGTAGCGAGCCCAACTTTTCCCCCCCAAACCTCACTTATTGTGATTAACTTCTCTTTTGGTGTTTAGATCTTCCCTCCTTTTACTGTACTGTGACACACGCTGTCTACCTCGCCTCACTGCTTTAAAAAGTACGAACAGGAGGGGGTGAGCGTGGTCGACAAAGCCTACAGACAGCAAACAATGGCTTCTATTCTCCAACTCTCCCCAAACCCAAAGAGCAAAACCCAGTCTCCCTAACCAGCAACACAGCTTCCAACCAAATGTACCAACAACCCACCAACTCACAAAGAGAACAGAGGGACACTTCTAGCTTTGTAAGTCCTGACCCAGCTCGGGTCCCCCAAGGTTCGCCCTCCACCACCTCCTCCCTGCCTTGCCCTAAAAAGAAGGTGGGGGGGGATAGAAAAGTAATTTCTTGTTATAAATATCTGGAGGTAATTGTGTTACTGGTGTGAGTTGTTAGGGGCTGTAAAAAGATACAACGGCACCGTGGGGAGCTCAATTGGGAAGAGAGAGTTACAATAAAGGACCTATTCAAGAGGTTCGCAAAAAAAAAAAAAAAAAAAAGAGGTAAAATAATTAAATAGTCACAGCATTATTTCTCCGTTAAAAAAAACCCTAAAATATTCATTCTTTTTTTTCCTGTTTTGCTTATTGTGATTATTAATCTTGCCTGCCTACAAGCAAAGAATTCCAAGAAGCACATTTTTTCTCTTCAAGGCCATTCATGGTCTAATTTATTAACTAGCTGGGAGGCAGCTTAAATCCATAAAAATAAACTTAAGAGGAGGAATTTTCCCAGCTTCCGAATGTGGCCTGGTAAATACTGGAGACAGCAGAGGGCTGGCTACCTAGTTACCTCTGGCTGGGTTGGCTCCCAGGGCCTTTCTCCTCTCTCTCAGTCCCCACAACCACAGTCAGAAGGGGGATCTACGAGGAGCAGAAACCCCAACTTCTTGAAGAATGTGCCTCCCCCAGCTCAACGTGAGACTGAAACTGCAAAGTAGTCGCAGCCAGAGTGAGGGGAAGTGGAATTCTCCTAGAAGGGGTAAAACTTCCTGAACTTCACTCTGTGACCCACACCACACTCAACCACAACTGAATGCTCCCAACCTGGCCCAGACATTTTTCAAGCCATTAAAAAAAACCCAAAAAATTCACTAGCTGATTCCAGAGTGGCCCAGCCGATTAATTTTTGAAGCAACTGAGAAGGTGGAAACATTCCGTGTTCCAGTTCTGCTCCATTGCTCCATTCCCACCTCCATCTCAGCTAAGAAGCTATTTAATTACTTAAGTAATTGTTAACACTTAGTGCAAAAGCACCCTGGGAAGCTGGCCACACGGACACCCGGAAGCAGTCCTGGTCAGGAAGGCTAGAACCCCCCAGTTGCAACCAGAGCCCCCCACCCCCCAGCTCAGCCCAGGGCTTTCTACAGCCCTAGTCCAGTCAGAGACTCACTCCGGGAAAGAAAGACTCTCGAGACACGTCGGAGTCCAACGGGGCCTCGGTCCTCTAGGCCACTGGGCCACTGCCACCCCCATCCCGGACTCAAGCCTCTGCTCTCCAATGCAGTGGTTTTAATCACTTAATTCTCAAAATCCATCCCAAACTACTGGGGTGAAGGGGAGAGCTCACTTTCGGCCCTACCAGCCCCCAGCCAAAGAGTAATTAGCAATTAAGATGACAAAGTTTCACTCTCTAGGGCCGAATAAGATAACGACTTATCCAATTGCCTTCAGACGTTTGCAAAGGTTGCCGGCTATCAAAAATGTAATGTCAGCGGCAACAACTATTATTTCTCCTTGGTAAACTCACCAGGCTTTCAAGCACTTTGCTTTTCATTTCATTTTCTGCTCCTGTCCCCTCCTCAAACCTTCCCAAGTTCGAGTTAAACATCCAAAATGGCTTAGGAAGCTTTAGAGGGTAGGAGGGGGAAAAAAGAAACCACGTTCACTTTGTTTTTAAACTTTCTAGAAATCACTCATGACTGGAAGGGCTGGGTTTAAGCACTCGAAAAAGAAAGCATTTCCACTTGAAATTCAACTCCATTTCCCCCCAATTACACTTGCTAAAATTCAGGGCTATTATGATCCAGGGAGACTGAGAAAATCTGCACAAGGAAAGAGGCAACAACTTTATGAACTTTGAAAAGACACTTTTCCTCCTGGGGTCTTAGAATCGAAAAGCTCTCAAATTACTCAGACTAATTAGCTGGGAGAGGATGTGATCAGAGGAAGGGAAAAGCCAATGCTTTCATATTGATTTTTTTTTTTTTTTTGAGGCCTCACAAAGGAAAAAAAAATCAGATTTGGATTATTTTTTTAAAAGGCAATCCACCTTTCCACCTCGAAACTTGTTGAAATGGTAACATCGGGCGCAGCTTTGTCAGAGGAAGACAAGGAAAAATACCCACCGAGCGCTGGGAGCTGCAGAATAGGGAAGACCCCAGTTTTCGCAGCGAGGGCGACGGTTGGGGGAAGCCTGGGGAGCAGAGAGTTTTCAAGTTCCGAGCTCTACGCTCAACTTGGGGGCAAGAGCCTGGGGGCTTGATGGAAGCTGACAATCCTCCCGCTCGGCTCTGAGCTCCCTCGGAGCGCGCGTTCGTCCGCCTTGGCCTGGTGGCTTCCTTCCCGGCTCACGCTCACCCGCTCTTTCTCTCTGCCTCCAGCGTGTGGCTGCCTTGCCGACTGACTCCGCTCCGGCTGTCGGCGGGCGCGGTACCCCTCGGCGCTCGAGTGCCCGCCGACTCTTCAGTGCCCGAGCCGAGCGCCGCACAAAGCCGGAGGGCGGGCGGGCGGCGGCGCGGCGAGCTGGCTCCTTGGCGCTCCCTCGGCACGCTCGCTCTGTGCGCGCTCGCTGGGCCCTCGGCCGGACAAAGCAGCCGGCGGAGCCGGGTCTCCGAGTCTCCGAAGCCGTTCCCGGGCCTGGGGCACCGCAGAGCCTCTTCGTCCTCTGCCGCCGGCCGGGGGCATTTGGCGACGTTGGGGTCGGGAGCCGCGGCTGCTGCTGCACCCGGAGCCTCGGTTCTTCCAGCGAGCCTAGCTCGTGCCGGCGCTGGGGCTGAGCCGGCCGCCTGCCCCGAGCCCTGCGCCGCTCCCGCTCGCCGGCTGTCGCCCTCCGACGCGGGCTTTCGCTGGAAGTAGAAAGTTTGGGCTCCTGCGTGGAAACTTCTCCGGCCCAACTCTCCCGGCGTAGCAGTGGGGGAGGGGACCGGCCAGAGGGAGGAAGGAAGGAAGGAGGGAGGAAAGGGGAGACCTGCCTGAATATTGCAATAAAAATGAAGCAAGAAGAAAGAAGCGGACTCACCTTTATGAGGCATCCTCTCTCGTCAAAGCTCCTGTCAAGAGTTTTGGTTGGTTGGGGTTTTTTTTTGCTGTTGTTGTTGCTTAAAGACCACAATGGTTTGCAATGACGGTGTTTTAAAGGAGTTGCTGTTGAGAGTTTTCTCCACGGACGCTGCTGGTTTGGTGTGTGAGAGCAATTCTCAGATCCCTGGGAAGGAGACAGAGATTGACAATAAAATGGGCTGTCAGCGGCTGGAGAGTGAGAGATAAAGAGTGTGGGTGAGGGAAGTGGCTGCAGCCAGCACACCTATGCTGATTGGTGATGGCTCAAGTGTGTTAATGTGTGTGTGCCGGCGCCCGGCCTCGCCTCCACCGCTCCTCACTGGCCCATTAGCGAAGCCTGACCTCTGTCATCATCCTCCAGCAAAACACTTCCTCCTGCGCCTGAACCAGAGCGGGAAATGAGGCCGAGCCACGGTTCGCTTTTCAAACCCACTAATCACTCCGCAACATGCAAATGCACCGCTCGCTCCCACACAAAATATTGCTTTATGCAAAGCAGCGCCGGGGCCTCGCGCCAGCCGATTGGATGCTCCCTCTCCCCGCCTGGTGCAATTGGTCCGTTTGTTTGAATATGAATACACTTGTTTTCGGCTCGGATGGTGGGTCCCGGCTTCTCTCCCCGGCGCTGGGCCCCCGAGCCCAGGCTCTGGAGCTGGCGCTCACCGACATCTCTAGGCTCCGCGCACTCCGGGAGTCAGCGCTGCCCGCACTGTGGCCACGAACTTGAGGGGTCCAGTGAAGGCCGCTGGGCGGCGGGTCGCGCCCCCCCGCGATCCCCCCTCAGCTGGGCGCGGGACTCCCAGCTCGTGGAGGGAGCGAGTTTCTGCAGCTTCTCGCAGCCCTTTCTTGCCAACTCCAGAGCAGCGTGGCCTGCCGCCCCGCCCCCACCCTCCCCTCCCGCCCTACCCCGTCCCCGCCTGAGCGCGGGGACGCGGAGCAGAGCAGCGGGACGCGTCTTAGCCCACCTGGCCGCAGGGAAGAAGAAGAGAAAAGGGGCGTGAACGGCACTGGGTCCCGGCAGCAGCGCTCCGGCGGAGGCCCAGGCGAAGCCTAGGCCGAGACGAGGCCGCCTGGCTGGGAACTCGGCGAGGCCCGGCGGCTTCCCTACTCCAGGCCTCTGGGCCTGCCCATTCCCCCACTCTTGCTCCTCCAGCCCTTTCTTCAGTCCTTTCTCCTTTCGGAAGCCGAGGTGCGCAGCGGAGCGGAGGCACAGCCGGGGCTGGAGAGGCCCGAGCAAACACGCCACTTACTTTGTGTACAGAGGGTTCTTGTGAAAAGCCCTGAAGAGTCCTTACCAAACACTCACCAACTTCTCCCACGTGCCATTTGTTGACTAAGTGCGGCTGCTTTTCCAGGAGTCTGAGAGGAGGGGACGCGAGGGGGAGATGAGAGGGGAGGAGGGGTGGTGGAGGCCTGGGGTGGAGGAAGATCACCAATGCTGGGGAAAAGTCGTGTGTGTGTGTGTGTGTGTGTGTGTGTGTGTGTGTGTGTGTGTGTCCTCGCCAGCGATGTCCATGTGTCAGCGTTTGTCGATGTGTTCCACTGGTTATCTGTGTGCCATGCGTGGGGCTCCATACGGCAACTCCTTCTCCAGGGTCTGCTCAGTCCCAGGAGGCAGCTCCCCTTTGGCTGTTGCCAGAAAACGGGGAGGAAAGTAAGCAAATGGCCTTTCTCTTCTGACCACACACCAGAAGTCCATTTGTTGAATGCCGGACCATTAGGACACACCTCAGTACACTCCAAAGGCGCCCCTTGGCGCACACAGTTAAGGTGACAGGGGAGGGAGCGGCTGTCTATTCCTGCGAAGTCTGGAGTCATCTTGGAGCTTGCGTGCTGGTCGCAGGAGAGGTGGAAGGTTTGGGATGGGGGACACAGCAAAGGAGAATGGGGATGGCATAGCTGAGGCAGGGAGGCTGCAATGAAGTCGTGCAGGGAATGCTTGACTCCTCTTGACTTATGAAAAGTGCTGAAAAGTCAGGTTCATCAACAAAGTCTGTGCGCCCTGAACTCGCGGATGGGTGATGGGGCTGCTGTCTCTGGGGGCTGGGACCAGGAGGATGTTGCAGGCTGCCTTGGCCCGCTGGCCTAGTGTGGGCCTCACGCAGTCATCCCCAACCCGGACCCACTAATGCCATGACCAAGGAGCTGGGGCAGAGCTCCGGAGAAACGGAGGCCTCCTCTGACCGGACCAGGCTTGGGCTTGCACAACCTGCTGACCATCTCTACCTGGGGATGGCCCTTCCTGTGGCTCAGGAGCACTCAGAGTGTGTGTATGGGGGGGAAACCCAGGCCAGAAGCGAAGGCGATGATGCCAGGCACTGGGGTCAGCAGTCTCCTGTGCGAGAATTCGTAGGACCGAGACTTTCAGAGGATACCGGGAAGTGGGGCAGCAGGTCCCAGACCAGCGGGAATCTGCGTTTTTCTCTTCCTTTTTACTTCTCAAACAAGTGTTAAAGCTTGAATTCAAGTCCATTGGGCATAAGCAAAGGGGGTGGGGAGGAGGCCCAGAGAATGTCCGAACTGGAGGCGAATATCATTTTTACAACCTTTCAATTAGCGACCCAGTGGATTAGCACCTTCTTAAGCTTTGCCTCGGAAAGAAGCAGCCATAATCTTGTTGCTATTTCCCCCCAGGGCACTGGCTCTTTGAATTAGCTCCTTCTCCCACCCCTCAACCCCACCTCACCTCGGAGAAAAGTTTTAACAACAAAAAATCATAACAGGCAAGGAGCCGAGAGTGAATGCCACTGACGTCATTGGGTGGGGGTGGGGGCTAGGGAAGGACTCTTGGAAACCCCTCTGCACAAACAAGAAACAAAAAGGACTTGGCTGCTTCCAATGTGTCAATATTTTGGGGGGAGCCCAGCCCGGAGGGAGGCAGAGTTTTCAAAGTTTAAGGAGAGAGGGGTGGAGAGCGAGATTTCCTGTTCTCCCTGGAGGGAGAGAGGCTCTGGAATCTCAAGGAGGAGGGTGGGAGTGCTGTTCTCCTTGGTGGGGCGCCTCGTGCCCTCTGCCAAGTACCTGTTCCGGTGGCGGCGGACCGGTTGCGGAGTGGGACCGAGGGGCAGCACGCCAGGGCCAGAGGTGTATGTAAAATCGCGACAATCCTCAGGTCGCCATTTTAATTGCGGCTTGCGACAGGACCGAGGCCCACTTGCTACCCTCCAGGGCGGGGAAATCGCGCCGTCCGTTTCTGTGTCGCCTTTTCCCGCCTCTCGCCAGGTACTCCCGCTCCCCCGCCCTTTGGCGCCGGTGAGGGAAGTCTTTTCGGCCTGTTCCTGCAGGGGCCGCCGGGGTCATCCCACCCGGTAGGGGAGGCTGTCTGTGCCGAGGGAGTCACGCTGGGGGATCGCCGCTCACCCGAGAGTGCCCTGAGCCTCTGGCCAGTATTGGCGCGGAAGTACGGGCTCGGGCAGCATCTCAGCCCCAGCGGCCCCTGGCATTTGCCTGTCCCCTCTCCCCAGGTTTTCGGCCCAGAGGCGGCCTCTGGCAAGGCAAAGACATGTCCGGTTCCTGAGGGATGTGCTTTCCGCTCCCAGTTTCGGAACCAAGAGATTCCCACCCGGTGTTGCTACACCTCCGAAACTGCCGCTTTCCGCCGCCAAGCAGAGGCATGGTGCTGGCGCGCAGGGAAGGGTGGAGAGGAGCTTTTCTTTGGAGGAGGAAAGTCTCCGCAGACACCTGCGCGTTCTGCAGAGCCTCGGACGACTCTGTCTCTGCAGGACCTAGGAAGGTGGGCTCCCGGCATAGCAGAGCGGATGAATCAGGGCAAACCGGCATGAAAGGCTAAGGCGCCCACCCTGCCGCCCAGTTCGGGGTGCCTCCTCCACTCGGGCTCTTTCTCTCTCTCTTTTCTCCAGCAACCTGCGGGTTTCCAGCTCACCCAGCAGCCGCGCCGAGCCCAGAGCGCTGGAAAGCCAGGGAGAGCCGGAAGCCTGCAGGGTGGCGCCTGGAGGCCGTGGCCACGCTTGGCTCGGCGAAAGCCGCGGTGCTCTCGCCCTTCCTCGCCTCCTGCCAAATGACAAGTGTGTCAGGGCGCTCTCTGGGTTCAGTCTTCTTTCATTCACATTAGGCTGCAAGTCTCTCTTTCTCTCCTCCCCTCACCCTCCGCCAGAAAAATACTTTTAAAAAAGCATTGTCCAGCTGGGTCTCCCAGCGAAGAGATCCTTACAGCCTGTGCACAGGTGGGACTCCCAAGTCTTTGCTTCCTGGACCCTACATGTTATTGTCCAGACAGGGACCAGGTTTAAAACTCCTGGGGTGTAGAATACTTGAAAAGTACTAGCACTCTCTGATTTTTCCAAATTCTGTTCTCAGGAAAGTTTGCTTTCCATTTTGTCACCCCGGACGGTTCCCTATCTCTTCTTTGCCTGTAACCTCCTCCCTCCAGAGGCAAGAGTTCAGCGTTAAACGAAAAGCAAGCCAAGGCCACCTCAGTCCTTTCTCCCTGGAGATTCCCTCTTAAAACAACTGCTTACTTTAAAGTCCAGGGACTGAGTCCTGCAATTTGTCCTGGAGGGAAGCACAGAACAAGAGGACTGGGAACTGGGGGCTCTGCTGGAGGATTTGAGGCTGGGGACAGGGGAGGGAGCAAATGTCATGGCTGGCTCGCTCGAGCAGCCAGGGAACCGGAGCTAAGCGTATCGGGCTTTTAAAATGACATTGATTGGGACAAGCTGTTCCCCACCCCGGTAAGAGTTAATCTGCCTGTTAATCAAGGCACTAAGGGGCTCAATGCGAGTTTTATTAGCGATTGGAGACAGAGGCGGCAGCGAGGGATCAAAAGCCGGGATCCCAGATATTTGTCGGTGCGGTCACAAAAAAAAAAAAAAAAAAAAAAAAAATCAATTAGAGAACAATTCGGCGCTTTTCATCACTTTCTAACTCTGACTCCTAGATGGTGACTTACAAACCTGGCTAGTGGGGGAGGGGTGGATGTGGGGGAGTTGGGGTGGGGGTGGGGAATCGAAGCCGGGAGTAGCGTAGGGGCGAGAGGCAGGGGAGAAGCTGCGGCTTGGCTTCGCGGAGCTCCGTCCGGGAGAGTTTAAGAACGCTCGGCCTGGGGCCCTGAAGTCTGAGATTCCTCGGGAGAGGAGAAAGTATGAAAAATGAAACAATAAATAGCACCGCCAATATCGGCATCCATCCCTCCCTTGTCAGCTCCCCCGCTGCTCCTACCGCCTCTGGCGCCCGGTGGCGTCTGGGCCCCGCGCGCAGCAGCCCGGCGGGCCGGAAAGTTTGCGCAGCGCAGCGAGAGGGACTCTCCTTCCTTCTCTCCCGCGCTGCCCCCTTCTGCCCTGGAGGGGTGTTAGGTTCCTTCGGTTTTCCTTTCAGATTCTAAACTAAATAAATAAACGCCCAGGCCCTGGGGAAATTTGAATAGTAACTCATTCAATAATCCAAATTATATGAGAGGGTCTGAGAAAAAGGGGGCCACAGACAACCTCCGATCAAGGAGGGCACGGGAGTGAGAAGGCGACAGAGGAGGTCCCCAGCTCGCCCTGAGCGCGGGGAGAGGACTCTGGTCAGAGGTAATTATGTCACTGCGTTTTCTCGCCGTGACAGCCGAATAAACACGATCTCCAATAAACATCTCTAATGAGGGAGGAGGCCCGAGGATGACTGGGTTTGATTTATGACTGGAGGAGAAGGTCCACTTCCCACTGCGAAGCGGGCAACCTGCTTGCCGCCCAACTGCGGAGAAAGGAAACCGCGAAGGAGAGGACCCAGGCCCAGGTAAGGCGCAGGGCCGGTTGGCCACTTCTCTCACTCTGCTGCTTCCCAGGCAAGGTGGGCAGGGGCGACCACCGCTCCCAGTAGGGCCGTGATCCCAAGCATCTGTCACAGGTGCCTGAGGTACAAACGTCCTCCGAAGATGCCCCACAAAAATCTAGAGAGAAGGAGCCAGGGCACGAGTGGGAGCGGAGGGGTGAGCCTGGGCCTGAAGCAGAGACCTCCCGGGCCAGTGCCCCTGTGCCCTGCCTAAGCCCTCTTTGGAGCCTGCAGCTGCTTAGGGCTGGGCTTTCGGAACTTTCACTCCTCGGAACCACCGGTTATTCTGAATTTGGGGTGGTCCCTTCCCTGACGCACTTCGGAGAAACTTCTGGCACCCGGCTTGGGCCGTCCCGGGGCAGGAGAGTGGCCCGGCACTGCTCTCCCCGGCGCTCAGCGGCCAGGCTCCCCTGGAGCCCACAAGCTTCCCACCGAGGCTTCGAGCGCAGCGCTCGCGGTAACCCGAGCCCGCGTTCTAGCTCAGTGAGAATCGCTAATTATTAGGTCTTCCGAAGTGAAGCTCAAATCACACGCTGGGGCTTTAGGCGCTGCCCAGCTCAGCGGGCAGCATTCTTTCGTCCTCCGCTCCCTTCTGAGAAACGAACTCCCATCTCTAAGACTTTGTTTCGGTCCAACCATCTACACTTTGCAACCGCTGCAAACTTTTGTTGCGCTCCGCCCGACCCGCGGCGGGGCATTTCCACGCGCTCCGGGCTCTGGTGGGGACTTCACGAGTGCATGTCGTGAACTGCGATTCCGGGGAGTTCTGGGTGCAAACTGCATCCCCTCCTGCATTTCTCACGGTTGCGAGCGGCTTCTGCAGACAGCAGCAGATCCCCGGCCCCCTCTTCCCGCCCCTCCCCCCAAGCTCAGCGCCCAGCTAGAAGTCCACTCTGGGAACTGGAACATTTTGCTACTTTTGCAGAAAAGCACGTTCGGCAAAGACAACACCCCCGCCCCCATACTATCCCGCCCTCATTAAATCCACCTTTGTAATGCCTCCTTTTATAAGCAAAAGTCAAGCCCCTGTGCTACTTGGAGGCAGGCTTGGATTTGGGGGACCCATCGCAGGCAGCGGAGAGGCGGCGCGGCCCGGAGCCGGACCCGGCCGGAGCCTGGGCGGTTACCTGGGAGCGGAGGGCGGGGGAGGCAGGTGAGCCAGGCGGCGCGGGTTCCCACACGTCTCACCGCCGCTCGGCAGGGGAAGTGGCAGATCTGACAGCCGCTTTCTACGGGAGGACCTGCCCCAGAGTTTAAATGTCAATGATAAGAAAAGAGGGTGCTCAGGCAGGCGCTAACTTTCCTTAATATCCATGCCAGCGCGGTCCTCATTGGCTGCCCGACCCGCGTGACGTCATGGCGGCTAGAGTTGGGCTCAGCTCCGCGCAGACCTGCGCTGGGGCGCGGCGGGAGCCTTCCCCTCCCTACCCCGAGACCGGCCAGCTCTGTGCCCAGCCGTCGCCTTCCTGAGCCCAGCCCGTGGCTACCCTCGCCCAACCTGGCCCTAGTCTGCCCAGCCTTCCTTTAGAGCGCAGAGTCAACCCCAGGAAACTAGTCCCCCTGAGTGTTCTCTTCTTCCCCACTGGCACACCGGACCCTGCCCCTAGGCAGGCCAGCTACCTTCCCCGGTGCCCATCCGGTCCCCTCCTCCGATCACAGGAGGAGTCACTTCATCAGAGGGACTTGGAAGCTGCACCCGGGTTGAGAGGGGCCTCTGGCAGGAATCATTTTCAGGAGGACCTCGAGGAACGATGGGTACCCCAATCTGGCTTTCTGGCTTGCAAGTCACCAGCTAGGCACAGACTGGGGCTCCCGGGAGAGAACAAGCGAGCCCTTACCCCAGGCTATGCCAAAGTCCTGGTCAGGCCAACTAGGTTCTTGTGAGGGATCCCCAAACAGAGCCGGCTCCACATCCCCTCGCCCTCTTGGGCTGAAAAGCTCCAGTCACATAGAAAACACAGGTGATTTTTATTACTCTTTGGCTTGGCGGTTAACTGCTGACTTTGTGGCCTAGGGGAGGAATATAGGAATCCCCCAGATTCTGAGGTCAAGCTTCTCCTAACAGGGGTCGAGAAAAGAATAGAAATTTGGGCTAGGGGGGCAGGATACTGATCTGGTGGTCTGATTGTTTTCCCCTCACACTCTCTGTGGACTGGGAGACGGATTAGTAGAGCTGGGCCTGGCTATCCTTCCACGGGTACTTAGACCCGCGTAGTCATTCTCATTTCCCCTTCCCCCACCACACAGGGGAGGGGGCTTCTCAATATCCAATCCCGTCCTTCTCTGCCTCCATCCGGGTCTCGAACTTGGAAGTGACCGAGGTGCAGCCTGGAAGGGTAGGGGGCGCTTGACACGGTAGCAGGAAGGGATGTGATGTGGTGTGGAATTGTCTTCAGGCCGCTCCTGGGAAGCCTAGTCCCGGTAGACCTAGGGGCATCTCTGTGTGCTGGCCAGGAGGGAAAGATCTAGGCCGGAGGAGGGTGCCAGGGCCAGTTCCTGCGCACTTTGCTCGGGTGGGGGTGGAGAAGGGAGAACGTAGCACAGATGGCGCCGAGACGCGAGAGGTGGAGCGGTTCCTGCTCCCATCCCAGCACACCTGGACAGGTGGAGGACTTCGCAACAGGCCGGAAGGCAGCTCCAGGTAGCCTTACTGCCGGCTTCTCCGGCCTGGTCAGCTCCCCGCCGGGCCTGATTTTTTTTTCTTTTTCATTTTTGCTCAGCCCGTCGAGGCCCTGAGGGTAGGGTAAAGGTGGGGAGGAGAATCGGAGCCTGCTGGCCGAGAGGTCTAAGTGTGCTGTTCTTCCTTATTTTAAAAAGTTCCGTTCACTTCTCCCCATCTCAACACTCTAGTCGTCCCGCGTCAGGAGCAAGGAGCGTCCTTCCCCCGCCCCACCCGCCACTCTAATCTGGGCCGGGACCCTACCACTGTCCTGTCTCCCCAAGCCCGGCTCCGCTGGGGACTGGCGCTCAAGAGGCGTTTGCTACGGTTTCTCCGCCGCCACGGGCCATCTTCTGTGACCTAGTTTCTTGGTAATCTTCTAGTTCGCCTCCAGGACGTGGTCCAGCTCTTGGCCTCAGATGTCCTGAGGTCTCCCCGGCTCCCTAGTCTGCCGTAGAGTCTGGACGGCGGGTAGGCCCCGAGCTTGAGTAGGCCTCCTTACTCTCTAGTTTCTGCCTGCGACTCGCTCCCCACCCGCCCCCTCTGTCCGGACCAGAGGCCGCCGGGAAGGCTGCTCCTAGCTTGTTTGGAGTCCAGGCCATTAAGTGTGCGCGGATCCCTGCAACCCAGCAGGGTGCTCGAGAGCGACGCTGGAAACGCCACGGCCCCCGCCTGCTTATCTGCCTGTCAATAAAGGGCGCGCTCGGGCCGCGCGGGAGCGCGGGCGGGTGGAGGCGAGGCCGAACTAGGCCCTTCTTCCGAGCTCCCGGCCAACGCCGAAGCCGCTCTCCATTTGCCCCGGGCACAGCAGGCAGGGCGGGAGGAAGCAAGGGAAGCCCGTGCTGGGGTCGCCACCGGGGAAGGCGCAAGTTGAGACGCGACTGAAGCTCGGTAGCTTGTGTCGTTTGTTACCCCGGAGAACCCTGAAGATCCTCCCAGAACCCAGGAGCGGGGACCTCCCCTTCCAGCCTGCCACCGGTCTTGTGGACGGCTCGGCCCCGGCCGGCCCCTCGTGGTGCTCAGCCTGCGAGGCCCGGCCTCGTCCCGCCTGGGCAGAGGCAGACTCTCTAGGCCGCACCGGGCAGAAGGGCACCGCGAGAGGCCGGGGCGGGGGTGGGGGGGTCACCGACGACTGGCAACCCGAGATGCAGACTTCGACCTAAGGCAGGCTGTTAGGTGGGGTGTAAAGGGCCAGAAACGGAAAGGAAAGAAACCCCTTTTCCTTCCAGGCTTCCCCTCAGCTTAGGCTAGCCCAGATGGAAATTCTGACACTCGGGGCAGTCCCAAGCTTTGATTCTCCACAGTGAGCGAGCTCCACAACCGCCCGTGTGCTGGGGGCCCCCAGGTCAGCCCTGGCCTACCACCGCCGGGAAGCCCAGAGCTACCCCTCCAGCCCAAAGAAGTCAAGTGGGGAGTGAGGATGGGGGTAGGGGTGGAGGAAAGGAAGGAAAGGAAAGATAAAATTAGAGAACAAGGCTTGGTTGGAAGAAGAGAGAGATCGGTTTTAGCTTGAACTGTAGCTGAGCTCTGTTGTTCTTTTCCAAGGTATGTCTCTCTCTCTCTCTCTCTCTCTCTCCTTAACTGCTTTATGCAAATAAAACAGCTTTCAGATTGGAGGAGCACCTACGTTGAATCTGTGCTACAGGGTGGGTAGGAATTGATTTAGTATTTTTCCTTTCACTAAGAATGGGCATTGAGTCATGCAACAATGGAAAAGTAGAAATGGATTTTTCCCCTTCAGTATTTTAATTTCATTTTTCTAAGTTAGAGAATAATACATCCTGTTAACTTCTACTTTTAAAAGTATTATTTTAAAATAATATAATACACCCGGGAATAATAAAATTATTCCCGGGTGGGAGCTAGTTTATAAAGGGGTTTAATAAAACTCTTCCATATAGAGATTAATAGAGGAAGAGGTGAAAGTCCCTGACTAATTGAGAAAAAAATACATATGTATATTGTGTGTCATTTCAAATAGCTATACAAGCCAGAAATCCATATCTTATCTCAGGAATTAAATTTACTGGGCTGTGCATGTGATTCTTGGTCTTTCTTCCCTCTTCTCCACTTCCTCCTCTATAAGTGGCAAGCTTTTAAAACAAGATTTTGATATTAAATAAAAACTGGAGAAAGGTTTTGTAAATCTGAGTGTCCAAAAAAGAAATGTGTAGCAAAGCTAATAATTGCTCTCTCTTCACCCAGGTCTGAAGAACTGCATGATGGTATGATTTATGCAAGAGTGTGACTTCTCTGCTATTCAATTCTTTTCCTGCTCTCAATCAAAGAAATACTTAGTTTCTTCTCTTTTCTGTCTACTCTACCCCACCATAAAGTTTTCTTGGAAATTTGGGAAAATCTCCAAATCCTCCCAGTTTGCTCTCCCACTACGGAAATCTCCAATACAATCAATTCAAGAAAACTCTGCTTTTCCTCTCCTCTAACCGTTTTCATGTTAAGTTAGTCTGTGGCACCATGTATGATTTCTTTCTCTCCCTTGTCCGGGTGGAGACTGAGACATTAGCTGAATTCCCTGGGGGTGATTGGATGCAATTCGCTGAAAGTAGACAGGCACGTCCTGGATGTTAGAAATTCACTTTTTCTCAACGTGACAAGGCCGCCTTCGATCTACAATTGTATTTGAATGGGCAATGAGCGGAAAGATCTCTCATCATTAAGTCTGCTTCTGCTTTAGCAAAATAACGAGAGCCTTCATTTGCACACAAATGCTCATAAAACTCGGATTCCCTGCAACTCTTTAATAAAAAGGGATGGCTGCATAATTTAAACTGGAGGTGAGAAGGCAGAAACAGAGAGAGAGAGAGCGATGGGGGGTTTCAAACACATCCCCTCCCTTCCCCCAAAAGGTCCATGTGATGGAGTTGACTTTTTTTTACTTTAAATCTTAAATAAGATGTGAGTTGTAACAAGAGGATTGGCACTTACTCTGTGACCCTTATAATTGGATTAAATATAGACTGAGACGTACAAAAACACACCAAGATTGACACCTGCCAACTGGACTTCCTTATGATTGATTGTGATGCGTCGTGCTGGCAACAATAATGAAATAAATTGTACGGATAAAACAGCACATTTGTCATTTCCGTGCCATGAGTGAGGAAGTCAACGAGTTAGGCAAGCTGTTAGCTGACAGGCGCGAGCGGGAGGCAAGCTAAAGAGATAAATAAGGATTCCAGGCATTGACAGGACAAATTATAACTTGTCACAACCTTTTTAAATTCAGAAGTTTTCAATTAACATATATATTGCTGTTACATATAAGATAAGGGGTCGCACACGTAAACAGGCGCGGTACATAGGGACCCCCCAGGGCTAAGGGCTAGGGCGCCCAGGCCGCTCAGTCTGCGTTCTCAGGGAAGAGCCGGAGCGCCCCCGCGGGCCACGGGTGCCCGGCCGGTCCGCGGGCGTCGCGGGACTAGGTAAGACGGACGAGGGCGTATTGGGCCGAGGGGGCGGTTCCTTCTTTTCCTCGGACACACAAGTCGCAGCTCCAGCACCCTTTCTTCACAGAAACAGAATTCCCAGCCCAAGGGAGAGCCCGGGAAAGGCCTGCGTCCACATCTGGCAGGACGAGCCTCGAGCTCTCTGCCGACCCAAGTCGCCGCAGGGAGTAAGAGGTACAGGGTAGAGGCGTCCCCTTCTCACACTCCACAGTCTCGCCCTCAGGAGAAAGTCTGAGCTCTTGGACTCGGGATATCAGCAATGGCCACGTCCTGGGTCCAGGCCCAGGCCGATGACCCCTCCTATGGCCCAAGGACACTCCCAGGCTCTGGACGCTCCTTTGATTGCCCGGCCCAGAGCGGCCCTGGAGGAAGTCACAAAACCAGCTCTTTCTGTCCTAGCCAGGAAAAGGAGCTGCTTTTCCCCATCCCTCGATTTTTGTGCACGGTTTCAGGGGCTCCTCGTTGCCCCTTGGGTACAGCCCACCAGCAGCTTCCTGGGCAAAAAAGCAAATTCGGGACTTCAAGTTCGGGGTGGTCATGGGATTTCTGAGGGAGTCTAGGCTCTGTGGATGGAGATCAATGTGGGTCAAGTTTGAGGAGAGTTGGACAAGTGTGTGGGGGCGTGTAAACTCTTTAACGGTCTCCACCCCAAAGGAGGCTGACCTCTTAGTTTCAAAGCTTACCCCCCACCCGCAAGCTAGCAGCTGCATTTTGCAGTATCTCTCCAAGTTCTGGGTCCCTCTCTGCGTGTGTGTGTGTGTGTGTGTGTGTGTGTGTGTGTGTGTGTGTGTGTCCAGGCCTCGAAACAAACTCCAGTTGGTACTTGGGAAAGTTAGCGGTGGGAAGTGAGCGTCCCCAGGTTCCTGGGGCTTCTGGTCTCCAAGTGCGGACTGGGAGGGTGAGTGGAGTACAGAACAGGGCCTGGTTCCCGTCCAGCCCAAGGACTTGAGGCCGAGAGAAGTGGGGCAAGTCCAGTTTCAGGCGGGCCTGGGAAGGCACCGCGCTTCTTCCCGCCTTTGCTGCCTGTGCTCCGCTCCAGCCCGAGTCTCTGTGCGTAGTGCACGGAGTCCGTGCCCTAGTCCTGATCCTTGTGGGAAGAGCCCAGCCTTGATGTCGAGGCCACAACCTGTCACCACAAAGCCTCTAAGAAAAAGCATGTTAACCCCAAGCTCCAGCGTCCCAGTCTTCCAGATCCAGCCACCAAATTAAACACCTCAAAGCTCTCGATCTTTCCTAAGACGGAGCTGGAGAAGGGGAGGGAGGAAAAGGGAGGCAAAAAACAAGTTATGTGGAATTAGTTGGGTGCAGCCGCATCCCCCAGTGACCGCAGCCATTAACATTATAATCTCAAACGCCATTTTTTATGTAACACTATTGTTAGTAAATCAACTCCTCAGGTCCTCTGAGACGCTGACCCCTGGCAATTCAGTGAAAGTGTAATTATCTCCCCGAATCTTGGACAGATTTAAGAGATTACATTTCAACTAAATCTATATCAATGCTAATTCCCCCCGCCGCCCCCCCCACCCCAGCCTGCAGGTGCTGGGCACGGGAAATGGCGTCAGGCCCCAGCAGAACGCTTCACAAAGAGGAGAGGGCTTGCTGTGTACAGGGCCAAAAGAAATGAAGCCCCACATAAAATTACACCTATTTTTTTTTTTTTTTTGCTACAAAACCTGGTTCTTATATAGCAAAGTTAAACAAAGCGGCTATGCTAAATTAGCGTTACATAAAGGCGAGTTTAATGCTCGGTTACAGTCAACTGGTGTATCTCTGATGGCTAATTGTCTATCAAAATTAAAGAGAAAAGAACAAATGATTCGTTATAAGAAGGTGTTAAAAGCTTCAACAAAAGGACATTTCACAAATATAATATCGGCAGCTCGGGGATTGCCCGCAGGGTTGTTCAGGCCTCGGCCCTGCACAGCTATGAAAAGTGGGGTGCGGGGTGCTATTTGCCTGGCAAGAGCTCATTTCCTCCCAAATGAGTATAATAAAAACCCGAGAGGCGATATTAGTGTAAAGATCGGGATTAGTCCTAATAGGCGCGATGGACGTGTGCTTCAAAGGCGACCCCTACTCTCTCTGCCTGGACGGGGGGCGGAGGGCGCTTTGCCATCCTGCGAGGACACCACATCCAAATCGCCACTGTCTCACGTTCAGGGACAACAGGGAGCGAGCACGGGTCTGGGGGTAGTTTCGACGAAGGAGAGCAGGCTCCTCCGGTCCCCGCTCTTCCCTGCCTTCTCCGGGCTGGAAGAAGACCGACCCCGGGCCCTCTCAGAGATCGCCGGCACCGTCCAGCACGTGCGTTTCTGACGCAGGGCTCTGGCCTCCGGGGACGCAGGCGGCTGCAGCCAGCCCACCCTCCAAGGCTGGGGAGGATGCAGAATATAATACGACGGCCCCCTTCCCCAGGGCGACACCACATCTACATCTACAGGCGTATTTGTTGTTCAAAGTTAATTAAACCTGAAAGCAACCAAAATGCGCGCGCCAGGCGCACGGAGGCCAATTCCGGACTCGGGTAGCAGGCACACAGCGCCAGAGAAGCGGCGAGGGCCGCCCGGGCTCGCTCACTTCGTCGGAGTCTCGGTAAGAGACTCTGAGGCTGGGGAATAAAAGCCGAAACCAAATCAGGCAGCAAGAGCAACAAACCGTCTGGAAAATGGACCCACGGAACCGCAAGAATGTACTTTTTTTTTTTTTTATCTTTGACAACTTGTATCCTAAAGAAAGTGTATTGAAGATAATTGAAATGATTACAATTCATTGCTGCCTGACTTTGAATATGAACAGTCACATAATGACATTCCCGCCATACAACAACAGTTTAATTTCCATTATCCGACTTCGGGATCCTCCTGCCAGCCGCCGGGGCAACGCGGCACTAATGCAGAAATCTTGGCTCCTGACTACATTATTCATTTCGGGGACGTGGGCGTGGGATAGAGGTGGGGAATGGGTTTGTTCCCTCCTCCTCCGAAACTTGTTCTGGAAATTCCAGGGAGCAGTGGACACGAAGGAGCCGAGACAATCAGCAGAGACAATCGCTGTCAAAGGGCCGCTTGGCCCGACGGGGCTGCCGGCGCTGGCGCTGCGCTGTTTTCTTGTTGTCCCCAGGGGTTCTCGGACCCGCAGGGGACCCGTCCCCGAGCTCTCACCCTAAGGCTGTCCGGGTCTAGGGAAGGCCTAGGCTGGGCCACCCTCGCCAGGTTGCCCAGTCGGGGACAGCCGCCCTTTTCTCTTCCTTTCCCCTTTCTTGGAGCCCTGGTTTCCTGCTTCTGAGCTTCCAGGTTAGCTCGCAAGGCTGGGTGGGGCGGGCTCCGGGAGCGCCCTCGCGGATTTGGAAGTGGCTTCGGCCTTGAACTTGCCCCACCCTCCCTTGCTGCCACCCTACATCCCTAAACTCCAGGGAGAGAGCGAAGAAAGCCAGGGTATTTTGGCACCATTGGGACACGGGCGCTCACCTTGGGGCGCGGCCTCTGGGCTCGGAACCTGGGGGGTGGGGTGAGGGGAGCGGGGATGGGCACCTGGCCTAGACTTACGCAGTGCGCAAGCGCCACTCGGGCCCACCGCCCCCTACCCAGGCGTGGGGTCCCAGGGACAGACCCTGAGCCCCTCCCCAGGAAACTACCGCCTCTTAAAAAAAAAAAAAAAAAGACCATCTGGTAATTGTCTTTCTTTAGATCTTCCCTTAATTATGCTTTTAATTAAAGATGGTTCAAGGCACCGGACCACATGAAGGGCAGTAATTACAAATTACATTACAAACCCGACAGATGTAGCGGGATCTGCTGGGAAAAAGGTACCGGAATAAAAATTTGACTAAACTTTGGGATAAATTAATCGGCGGCTTGGAGAACAGAAGCACAGTTCTGATTATGTAGGCTCCAGCCAGGATTTAAGTTTTGTGTCATGATTGTTTTCATATTTCTTTGACGTCTATTGATTTGGAGGCAGCTGCAAGCCTTTGTCACAGGAGAGAAGAGCAGTCACAATATATTAGCTTGATGGCATAACTCGAACCGGAGAGGCGAGGGGAGCCGGAGTGACGGGGGCGCACGTGACCCCGCCCGGGGCCTCCCAGCCCAACCTTTACATTAACTTGTTCTAACAGGAATAATGGAGTATTACTACTAATGGTCAGAAGGTGCTTTTCGGTTTAGAATGAGGGCGGCAGGAGTTGCGCGGCGGTGGCCCGGCAGGCGGAGGTCTCTCCGCGCCCGGCGCCGCCGCCTCCTCGCGGGCCTCCGCGGGCCACCGCTGAGTCTAGGCTGGGCTCCGGGGCGGCTTCGAGTCCCGTTTCTGGACTCCCAGCTCCGCTCCCACGTCGAGGGGCGCCGGCAAGAGAGAGGTTCCGTGTCCCAGGGTTGGCCACTTCGGCCTTTCTCGGGGGGCCTCCTGCAAGGCAGCGTCGGAGCGGAAGGACCCGAGCGGGAAGGCGACCACGGGATAGGGACCGGGGTGACCCGGCGATCGCCGCCGCCCGCTCGCCCGCCGCCGGCTCGGAGCGCACAGCAGCGTGACGCAGATTGTGAAAACAGAAGGGAGGGAGCTGGGTCATTTCCTTCGCTAATCACCGTCCCCGCCTGCTCCTTCCTCCACCTCCACCCCATACCTGCCGCCGCCCAGCTTCGAACACGTTTTCACGCCAGCTTCGGACTCGGTTTGAGCCCCTGGCTGCACTTTATGGAAAATATATACGTGCCCATCGCTCCCCCATGTATTTATACAGCACGGGTGCAGCGCCCCGGGAACACGCTTGACAATTAAACACGCCCACTTATGGCTTTCTTTCACCCACATGCTCTCGGAAACTGATACAGCCCTAATTTGGACACAAAATTCTGCTCATGTACCTGCCAGAGAGGAACGTTCGCCGGGAAGGTGTGTTATCCACGCCTGATCTAAACGAAGAGGACAGGACTGTCGTTGGAGAAGACCCAGCGGCCTGACACCTTTTCTCGCTCCCGGGGAAGGAAAGCTTTCCTTTTGATTCGTCCTCTCACTATGTTTCTCTTTTCCTTGGCGGTACAGTTTCTGAGAGGAATGTAAATATTTTGACTAGACCTCTGCAGGGGCCTTTTAAACACCAGGCACAATCATCTGTGGAATACTGTAGTTCATAGTTTTAAAACTTGAATGTTCGAGTTTGTCTTGCTGAGGAAACCCATAGAACTAGTAGCGACCTCTCACCTCTCTGTTCATATAATGAAGGATTCCTTAGTGATTGTCCAACTTTTAAGGACCTTTTCTGTTGCTGCTGCTTCCCAATTGTTCGCAGGGAAGGAAAATCAATCTAACAGGCGTTTGCTGGGGTTGTGGCAAAATCAAATTTCACCATGCTTCTCCCTTCTGTCTTTTCCTCCTGTGGGACATGTACACGAGGTATGCAAAAGTGGAAATCATTTTTGAGAAAAATCAAAGCCCTGTTTAGCTCTTCTGTGCATCTGAAGTGGGGATTTCTTTCTTTTCCTGTTTTAGTATTTAATAGAAAGCAGATATGTTGAAACAGAATGCAATGTTCAGAAAAACCAAAATAAGGAGGAAAATAATGCTAAGGTTTCCCTGGTTTTTGCATATAATACAAATAATATAATGTGGGTCCCCCCCCAATGAAGCAAAAATTGCCAGGAGGCGTAACACATCACTGAATGTGTGTGTGTATATATATATCAACATATATATATATATATCAATATTGGGGAATATTTGGTGTATGTATACATATACATATACATACATATATACATGTATATATACATACACCAAATATTCCCCAATATTGATGCACCTGTGATTTCATGGTCCAAAAATATTTCTAAACACAGTTATGGTATAAAAACACTGATTTCAAATCTGGTTTTGTTTTTATTAAGGTGGTAATATCTTGTTCTTGATTTTTAAATACCTTCATTGTTAACGTCAGTTGTGGTCCCCTTAGGGCCTGGATGCTCTCGCCAAACCATCTATAATGTGCTTATGTCTTTATCCCATCCTCCAATAGTGTAATGAATATTTTACTTAAAATATTTTGGGCCTCCTTGAGTCCTTTTTTAAATCAAATACTCCATGTTTGTGACAAATAAGGCTGAAATTTTATTTTGTTTATAGCAGATTCATTTTAATGAAATAAAGCATAATACTAAAAATTTAAAACCGTCCCATACAATGCCCACAAAAAAAGTTTCAAAGTAGAAAAAAGAGAATGTTGTTAGAACTGCCCATAATACTGCTCGTGATCCTGTGTGTGTGTGTGTGTGTGTGTGTGTAGGGAATTTGAGTTTTTCAGCTAAAATTATTGTTATTTTATTCTGTGTTTCTGTTAGAATACTCACTTATGCTCTGTCTCCCCACAGCTTATGTGTGCCCCATGAATTTCAATAAATATAAACCGCTGCTTCAAAGAGTAAAGAATGGCTACTTTATGTCTCATTGTTCTCTCTTTACAATATACTTCAAAATCTTTTTTTTAATGAATCTTTTGCAGCTATTTCTCTTCACTTCTGTATGAAAGTGAAAGGCAAATGCCATTCAATTTAAAGGAACTCAAGCACAGAGAATATGGAGATTTTATTCAAAGTCGCCCTCAAATCTTGGAAACAGAGCTGGCCTGGAGGTGACACATCCCTGACTCCGTATGAGGCTACTTGAAGCAGGTGGCTTTGGAGTTCATTTTGGAAACAGAAGACATAGATGGAAGTGTGTGTTCCTTAGAGACTGACAAGCTTTGGTGGATCTCAGCAGCAACAGAATAGCCCATGCTCTCATCTGCCTTTGAGTTGCAGGCAGGAAAGAATTTCCTCTCATTTTCTTGCCTATGTTACTTTTTCTGTGTTTGACAGCTGAACCAGAGAGCAGCCTGCAGCATCTTGCCTTTGGGGACTTCTGTGGCTTTGCTACATTCCCTAGAGAAGTTCAGAATCCCAGAATCGACGGAGGGATTACAGAGAGCCACAAACGTCATTCTTCCTCTAATCCATCTGGGGCTGATGCAGTATTGATAACAACCTGTCTGTTACTTGACAGTTTCAGACCATTCAAATGAGAATAAATAATAGGAATTTGGTAGTGGAGGGGGGGTAAAGTAGGAGCAATTGTACACTCTTTCAGAGAGAAAAGATTGGTATCCATTCCAAAATCATGGAACCAAGTACAAAATTTACACATTCCCACTCATTTCTTTCAGAGTGATTTCTTCTCTCTTGTACAGCATTTGGATTGGGGCATTGGCACATTTATTTGCCAAGAAATCTTACATTGTCCCTGGGACAAGACAATGCTCGGTTGCTTGAATTTTGTAGCTTCAGTTTGCCTGACTTCCCCTGCTTGAAGCTACTGTTAGGTAATAAGGAAGCCGATTTGCATTAGATAATAAGAATCAGGGACAAGACAGACACAATGCTGATTAAACAAGGACTCATATCCCACTTTGAGAGCTCCCTGATAACCGGAGCCACAATCACATCAGTAGGTCAAGCAAAAATCTGAAGATAAAATCAACGTCAGTTTTCTGTCTTGGTGGCAGACAGAGACCCAGCAGAATCACATCCAGTAAATCCTGTCATCGAGTACCTCACTGTCATCGATGAATTCAGTCATGCTGTGGGTCCGATCATGCCCCCACCTCCATGACGATGCTTATGTCCCTCACTGTGACACGGACTTGCAAAAACAGTATTCTAAGAATTAGAGCCATCTGATAGCTGGATGGGCTGCTTTGTAAGGTAAGTGTGAGTGGGGACATTGGAAATGTTCAAGTAGAATTTGGTTAAAACTGCATGAAGGGATGGCTGAGAAAATTGACCTACATCCCGAACTCCTGTTCCGGACTGGCTTTGTCAGGATGTTTCCATCTTTCCAAGAACGTGTTTGTCTACTGGTTCATGTATTAAATAATTTAAATCTGATCATTTTTAGTATAGTTATACATTTGTGTGATTCTGAATTTTAAAAATTCAAAAAAAAAGTTGTGAAAATTCTGCTGCCTGCCGCATCATCAAGCTACTCAGTTCTTAAGGTAACCAATATTACCAGTTTCTTAGGAATAGGAGACTTAAAATACAGGATCCCAAGGCCTACTCGATCCACCTCTTTGAAGAGATAGGCCTTGCCCTCTGTGTTTTAAAAAGCTTTCTAGTTAATTCTGTAGGGTTGAGCACTATAGGCTTAATTGCCTTCTAGACTCACTTCAAGCACTGAGATTCTATGGAAACCTGTAATGTTATCGTATTCATTTCATACATTCCCATAAAGTATGCAAAGTATTTTCAAAACCAGTGTACTTATTGATTTTCTTTGCAACCCTGTGAAATAAGTATTATTTGGGGGCTCTCTTCCCATTTTTTAGGAGATAGAAATTGCATCTCAGAGTTTAAAGGACTTGAACAAGGTAACTCAGCTAGTAAATAGCAAAGATGGGTAGCATTAAAGGCCACCCCATGACCTAAGCACTTTTACTTTGAGGCCCTACTCCACATCATATCAAATAAAACAATGCACCAACAGTTCTGTAGAATCATTTGCTGTAAACTTTTTTTTATAAAGATTTTATTTGTTTATTTGACACACAGAGAGAGATCACAAGTAGACAGAGAGGCAGGTGGGGCGGGGAGGGGGGGGGAAGCAGGCTCCCTGCTGAGCAGAGAGCCCAATGCAGGGCTCAATCCCAGGACCCTGAGATCATGACCGAGCGGAAGGCAGAGGCTTTAACCCACTGAGCCACCCAGGTGACCCTGCCGTAAACTTTTTTGAAAGAGTTTTGAACTTTGCTAGGAATGAAATGTTCATTTTGTTTTTATGATTTAAACTTTATTTTCTTTTTACAGATAACATATGACTTTAATTGCAGCTAGTGTATTGACATGTTAACTCTTTTTTATTCATGTAAACATTTATTAATGCTGACATTACAGTTTATTTTTCATATTTTGGAACTAGTAATTTTTCAGGGAGAGGAAGTAGAATTGAGATATCTAAAACCCAATTTCTTTTTTTGAGAGAGAGAGAGAGTGCATGAGTGGTGGAGGGAAAGGGAGAGAGAGAATCTTAAGCAGGCTCCACGCCCAGCAGGAAGCCCGAGCTCCACCCTGCAGGGCCCAGTCTCAGCACCCTGAGATCATGACCTGAGTTGAAATCAAGAGTCAGACACTTAAGCTACTGAGCCACCCAGGTGCCCCATCAAACCTTTTCTTGAAAAGCTTATGTGTTTTGGGTTCTCTACCTGATCTTCCCATGTTAAATAGCGTAAGTCTAAACTTCTGTAATTCAGGGGATTAGACAAGATGTAAGTTTGTTCTTCCCTCCCATAACAGCCTAAGGTGTGTGTTTCGGACTGGCAGGCAGCTCTGCCTTTTTTGATTACTCAGATATCCAGACTGTTCTATCTTCTTGTCTATATGGCTCACAGTTGACTCCAAATTCTGGCTCCTGGGAAGGAAAAAGACAATGCAGGAAGGATGCCCATGGTCCTTAAGTCTACCTTGGAAGTAGCACACATCTGTTCTTCTGGCATTCCTTTATCCAGAATTTAGTCACATGTCCACAGCAAACTAAAAGTAGAAGTGGGAAATGTATTAAATGGATTATGGTGAACAACCAATAGTATCTAAAAAGGATAATGCAGTCAAGAGACCGTTATAATACTCCAGGTAAGAACTAATGATGAGAACAGTGGAAATTGTCAGAAGTGATTAGATTCTGGATGTATTACATTTTTTTTCCAATGGATTAGGTAGGGTTGTGAGAGTAAAAGGAGTCAAGATTTTGCCTGGAGAAATTGGAAAACTGAGTGTGCCATTTGCAGAGATGAGGAAGACTGGGTGGGGAAGATTCTGGAGAAAAATGAGGAATTTGGTATTGGATATACTGAGTCTGAGATGCCTATTAAAAATCCAAGTGTTAATGTCAGGTAAGACTTAGATGTGTGAGTCTAAAGTTCAGGGGAGGGGTGCCTGGGTGGCTCAGTGGGTTAAAGCCTCTGTCTTCGGCTCAGGTCATGATCTCAGGGTCTTGGGATTGAGCCCCGCATCGGGCTTTCTGTTCAGCGGGGAGCCTGCTTCCCCCTCTCTCTCTGCCTGCCTCTCTGCCTACTTGTGATCTCTCTCTCTCTCTCTCTCTCTCTCACAGTCAAATAAATAAATAAAATCTTAAAAAAATAATAATAAAGTTCAAGGGAGCTGTCCAGCCTGGTCAATTTGGGAAACATTAACAAAGAGATAATTTTTATATTTATTTATTTATTCAATACAGTGAGAGATCACAAGTAGGCAGAGAAACAGGCAGAGAGGGGGAAGCAGGCTACCTGCCGGGCAGAGAGCCCCATGTGGGGCTTGAGATCATGACCCGAGCTGAAGGCAGAGGCTTTAACCCACTGAGCCATCCAGACGCCCCAACAAAGAGATAATTTTTAAAACAATAAGACTGAGTTAAATCAGTGATGTAGTCAATGAGGCAGAGGATTGGTCTGAGGATCAAGCTCTGGGGCATGTTGATATTTAAAGGTCTGAGTGTTGAGGAGAAATCAAGAAAGGAGATCCATGGAGCAGCTGACTAAGCAGGAGAAGATTCGAGAGAGTGGTACAGGAGGCCAAGGGAGAGAGAGTGTTTTAGGAAAGTGAGAGTGAACAACTGGTAATCAAGGACAGCATCAAATACTATAAATAGGTCAGGTTGGGTAAAGTCCGAGAATTGGCTGTCTGGTTTGTCAGTGTGGAGGTCACTGGGGACTTTGTCATGAACTATTGGGTGAAGTGAACAAAATCCTGTTAGCATGAGATTGAAACATGAGAGGCAGGGCACCTGGGTGGCTCGGTCAGTTAAGTGTCTGCCTTCGGCTCAGGTCAAGACCTCAGGATCCTGGGATGGACCCTCATATCAAGCTCCCTGCTAGCGGGAGCCTGCTTCTCCCTCTCCAGCGCCCGCGTGCTTGTGTTCCCTCTCTCGCTATCTCTCTCTGTCATAAATAAATTAAATCTTTTAAAGAAAAACAGAAACACGAGAGGAGAGAAATTTGAGGCAGGACAAGTGCACATAACTATTACTGCAATTTTTGTTGCGAAGCGGAGCAGGAAAATGAGATAATAGTAGCAAAGACATGTTTGCATTCTGATGGGAAATATTGCTGGAGAAGAAAACATTGATGATGCAGAGGACAGAGAGAACTGTCTCATCAGAGTCTATAAGAAGGCGAGAAGTAGGAAAGGTTGGAGTCGGTAGTAGGAATGGTCTGTCAACAGTAATGGGGGGAGGGGAGGTGATGGGCTCAGGTACAGCTGGGTGAATGTGGTGGGGATGGAGCTTGTTCTCTTCTCACTTTCCCAGCAAAATAGTAGGTAATCCCTCCCTCTTGGGACCATCCTCTCTTGCTTCTATGGGACCACTCTCTGTCCTCAAGTTCTTCCTCTGCCCTTCCTGCTATCTCTTTCATTCATTTTCCAGGTTTTCCACTTATCCTCCTATTTCCTTCCTCCCTCCCCTCTCCCCCTTCCTGCCTCTTTCTTCCTTCGGTTCTTCCTCCCTCATCTTCTTTTGTTCTAATTTCTTACTTCAAAAATACGGTGTGAAATGGCAGAAAGAGTAAAAAAGGAAAAATAATAAGGGACTCCATCAGCTGTTAGTCCTTGGTGGGGGGAGGGAGTGGTGTCCCTGAGCATGAACTGTGGCTTTGCTGTCTTCTCTCTTGCCCTTGTGTTCCTGGACATTCATGTTCGAGTGACATTGACAGAGTTGGAAGTGGGAGGAGGAACAAGGGCCAAATTTGGATCTAGCCCATTCAGCACTTAGTAGACAACCTTTTCTACATGAGGCCAGGGGAGGAAGATCTAGGAAGGCATATCAAAGAAGCAGAAAGTATACTCTTGTTTTTCTTTCTTCTTCTTTTTTTTAAAAGATTTTATTTACTTATTTGATAAAGAGAGAGATCACAAGCAGGCAGAGAGGCAGGCAGAGAGAGAGGGAAGCAGACTCCCTGCTGAGCAGAGAGCCTGATGCGGGGCTCGATCCCAGGACCCTGAGATCATGACCTGAGCCGAAGGCAGAGGCTTTAACCCACTATACTCTTGTTTTTCAAGCAGATAGAGGAAGAGGACAGCCTTCAGAAAAGGTCAGCAAGAGCGTACGATACTGCCCAGCCAGGGTGTGATTGCCCCTATAAATATCTTCAGACTTCAGAAACATGTCCCAAGTGCCTTGGAACAACCTACCGCTGAGTTGTCAGCCCAAGGTCACCCATAATCCCCTACTTGGAGAGAGTTCTTGGCAGTGGGCTTATCAGTCTTTGATTTATATAGACCGTAATGATTGAATATTAGACTTACAAGGGACTTCGAGAACATCTTTATAGATAGGATGTCATTTGGGGGTTATTTTTATAGTGGAGGAAAACAAGACTGAGAGCACTGGGAAGGGCTGCAGTGATTGTTCTCCAGGCCGTTGGAGAGGAGATGAGAGAGAGATGAGACTTCTAGCTCCAGAGCCTTCTAGCACCACATTCAGCCCACCTTCCTCTATCGCTGGCCGCCTCTCCTGAGCTGAAGACATTGTTAGAATCAATTGGATTGAGAAATTTGCTCAAGGTTCTGGAGAGGATGGGAGCTTGAACAGAGAGCCAGTTTCCTGAGACAATGTTTTCCCTGTTTTCTCTTCGGGTACTTCCCTCACTGTCTCACAGTCCATTTGGCCCTCACGTGGGGGGCTCAGCTCCACCCCAGCCTTGGGGACCATTAGGCTCAGAGGCAGAGAAAGCATCATGTTACAGAGATCCAGGGTTCATAGCTCGGCGGTGATCCTGCTCTGATCTCATATGCAGGTAACAAGGAGCTGCTCCCCGGCCACCCCATGACGAACACCTCGCCCCAAAACTGTTCGACCATCAGAGCCCTGAAGCCCCACTTTTGTTTCTCCCTAGCACTCATGGCCTCTGCGTTGGGACACAGAGTGTCTCTAGAACGGAACTTTCACACGAGCTATTCAGTGTACAGGTATAGGTTTGGTTCCTTTAAAAAAGGTATTATTTAAGAAATAACAGTAAACAGGGGCACTTGGGTGGCATAGTTGTTTAGGCATCTGACTCTGGGTTTCCACTCAGGTCGTGATCTCAGGATTGTGAGATCGAGCCTCCCATCTGCTCCATGCTCAGCAGAGGTCTGCTTGAGATTCTCTCTCTGCCTCTCCCTCTGCCCCTCCTCCTGCTCCTTCTCTCTCTCAAATAAATAAATTTTTTTAAAGATTTTATTTATTTATTTGACAGAGAGAGAGATCACAATCAGGCCAGAGAGGCAGGCAGAGAGAGGGGGAGAAGCAGGCTCTCTGCTGAACGGAGAGCCTGATGTGGGGCTCAATCCTAGGACCCTGAGTTCATGATCTGAGCTGAAGGCAGAGGCTTTAACCCACTGAGCCACCCAGGTGCCCCTAAATAAATCTTTTAAAAATATTTTATTTATTTATTTGAGAGAGAGCATGAGCGAGAGAGTACAAGTGGGGGAACAGCAGAGGGAGAGGGAGAAGCAGGCTCCCCACTGAACAGGGAGCTGAATGTGGGGCTGGATCCCAGGAACCTGGGATCACGACCTGAGCTGAAGGCAGCCATTTAACCAGTTAAATCACCCAGGCACCTCTAAATAAATAAATCTTTATAAGAAATAAATAACAGTAAACGTAACAAGGACAAGTTTCAGATCTAAACAATACAGAAATGGGGGGGAGGTGCCTGCCTGGCTGACTCAGTCAGTAGAACATGCAAATCTTGGGGTGCCTGGGTGGCTCAGTCGTTAAGCATCCACCTTCAGCTCAGGTCATGATCCCAGGGTCCTGGGATAGAGCCCTGCATCAGGCTCCCTGCTTGGTGGGGAAGCCTGCTTCTCCTTCTCCCTCTCCCCTGCTTGTGTTCCCTCTCTTGCTTTCTCGCTCTCTGTCAAATAAATAAATAAAATCTTAAAAAAAAAACCATGCAAATCTTGACCTTGGGGTTGTGAGTTCAAGCCCCACATTGGGTATAGAGACTACTTTAAAAAATATATTTAAAAAAACAATACAGAAAAAAATACAGAAATTGACAAAGTAAGAAGTAAGTTTTCCCTTCTACAATCTTAACCAAATCCTTTTTTAGAAGAATCCTTATTAACTGTAGGTACAGAAAACTTTCACATTCTTTTCAGTGCTAACTAGACATTTACATACACATATCTATATTCATTTAAGGAAATAAATGGCTTAACTGCCCCCCGACCCCCCACAAGGGGGATCATTTAACAGAGATAATCTTTCCAGGTCATGGCCGTAGGATTTCATTTTTAATGGTTATACAGTATTCCATTGTATGGATATGACATACTTTATTTAAACAGTGCCATAGTAAATGGATATTTAGGTTGTTCGGAACTTTTTCTATTATCAACATTGCTGCAGTATGCTTCCCTGCTGTTATCCTTGTGCTAGAATTTTGGAATCTAGACTCCTAGAAACGAAGTTGCTGTGCCACACCATGTGTGCATTTAAACATTTGACGGACACTGCTAAACTGTCCCTCTCCCCAAATCATGTGCCAATCTACACTCCCACAAGCAGTGCAGAAGGGTACCTCTATCCTCATACCCTTCTCAGCAATTTGCCTCCTTCTGGAGGTCTGCAAAGAAGCAATCTGTTAGACAGCAGAAGAGGCAAATGAGAATCTGTGTACAATGAGTTCACCTGACACTTTGTTGAATCCCAGGGCTCATCCTGCTGATCTGGCTCCCTAAAGGGAGGCCCTCCCTCGCTATGGCTCCAGCTCTGGCTCCAGCTTGGGCTCCGCGGGAAGCACAGCTAAGGAACGGTTGAGGAGGGGCACTGGGGCACTCTCCATTTTGATTTAAAGTCTGCTCCTCTGTCCACTGATACTCAGGGACAACATGCTCTGATGGCTGATAATATGCTCTATTTGTATTCTAGCTGGGGATAGGTATTAGAACCAAATGTTTATTCATTTCCATCAGGGAAAGTCTTCGGGCACTGGGCACTCACCTTGAGCTTTCGTTGTAATCATAAAATCAAAGCTCCACTGTCATCTCAAAGCCTCATTCAGACTCCAAACTTTAGAGGGTGTATCGGCCTTCATTCCAAAGAGGTAGGACAAGTGGATGCCTCCATGACAGGCTCCCTTCCCTTGCTTTTCCCCCCAACTTAAAATACAGTGCAAAGGAAGAGAAAGCCAGTGCTCACAAAGCCCAAGACTTTTAAAGCACTAAAAATTCGCATAATGATGCCCACTTCGGCTTTTAAGACCACTTAATAGACTTTATTTCTTAAACCCAAACCAAAGATTAATCTTTCCAGGCTGAGCCTTTGGAAGAGAACAACCACAGATTTATTCAGAGGACTTCAAGCTGTAAAAATATTGAGCAATTCATTTTAAGGGTAGTAAAAAGACCCAAGGAAAATGAATCTTTTCATACATATAGTAGATGCTTTTCGAAAAAGATTCACTTACTCTTTATGCTGTTTTTTTAAAAAAAGTTTTTTTTTGTTTTGTGAAGTTGACACATTTACAGTAAAAAAACCCCCTCAAACCGTGCAATGACCACCCTTGAAGCTAACTTTGTATATATCTTTGTACATTTCCATATAACACATGCTAGAAAGAAAAACTAGAGGATTGAAGGAGTTTGCACTTTTTAAAAAAGTTCATTTATTTAGGGGCACCTGGGTGGTTCAGGCGGTTAAGCGTCTGACTTAAGCTCAGGTCATGATCTTGGAGTCCTGGGACCAAGTCCACACTCAGCAGAGAGTCTGCTTCTCTCTCTCCCTCTGCCCTTCTCCCAGCTCGTGCTCTCTCTTTCTCTCAAATGAAATAATAAAATCTTTTTCTTTTTTTTAAAGATTTTATGTATTTATTTGACTGAGAGAGATCACAAGTAGGCAGAGAGGCAGGCAGAGAGAGAGGGGGAAGCAGGCTCCCTGCTGAGCAGAGAGCCCGATGCGGGTCTCTATCCCAGGACCCTGAGATCATGACCTGAGCCGAAGGCAGAGGCTTTAACCCACTAAGCCACCCAGGCGCCCCCAAAATAAAATCTTTTTAAAAAGGTTTATTTATTTAAGTAATCTCTACCCTCAATGTGGGGCTTGAACTCACAACCCCGAGATTAAGAGTTGCATGCTGAATCAGCCAGACACCCTGAGAATTTGTACTTCTTAAAGTTTTTGACACATCTTGCTCAATTACCCTTTAGAAAAGTATAGTTACTTTTTAATAGTTATTAAAATGGAGTTATTAATATGGAATTAACAGAGTAAATTCCATAGCAAATTTTGAAAGTGTTTATTTCCTCACATGGTAGCAGACATTGAAGAGTAAAATTCATTTTTATCTTTACTAACTTGATAGGTGAAATGAAACCAATTTTAATTTGCATTTCTTTATTAGTGGAGTTTGGCATTTTTTATATATTCAATGACCAGTTCATATTCTTTTCTTTCTCTCTTTTTTTTAAGATTTTATTTATTCTTTTGAGACGGGGAGATACAGAGAGATAGCATGACCAGGGGGAGAGGCAGAAAGAGAAGGAGAAGCAGATTCCCTGTCGAGCCCGGAGCCCTATGTGGGTCTCAATCCCAGGACCTGGAGATCATGACCCGAGCCGAAGGCAGGCACTTAACCCTCTGAGCCACCCAGGTGCCCCTCTTTTCTCTTTTAAAAAATGGAGTATTTATTTATAATAGCAACCATATGTCATATATGTTGCATATTGTTTTCCTATTACTTTTCAAATTTTGTTATTTTAATTACATTTAATTTATTATATTTTGGCATTTCCCTTTAAAAAATGAAAAATTCACTTTTTAAGTAAACCCTACTCCTTAAGTTGGGGCTCCAATTTGTAATCCCTAGATGAAGAGTCAAATGCTCTACTGACTGAGCCAGCCAGATGCCCCTAAAAACTTATTTTAAAAAATTAACTAATTAATTTAAAATTAACATTTAATGTATTATTGGTTTCAGAGGTACAAGTTTGTGAGTCATCAGTCTTATATGACACCTAGTGCTCATTACATCACATGCCCTGCTGAATGTCCATCACCTGGTTACCCCATCCCTCGCTCTCCTCCCCTCCAGCAACCCTCAGTTGGTTTCCTATGATTAAGACAACTTCTTAAGGTTTATCTCCCTCTCTGGTTTTGTCTTGTTTTATTTTTTTCCTTTCTTCCCCTATGATTCTCTGTTTTGTTTCTTAAATTCCACATAGGAGTGAAATCGTGTATTTGTCTTTCTCTGATTTCGCTTAGCATAATACCCTCTAGTTCCATCCACGTAGTTGAAAATGGAAAGATTTCTTTTTTTTTTTAATTTTATTTATTTATTTGACAGAGAGAGAAAGAGTACAAGCAGGGGAAGTGGCAAGGAGAGGGAGGAGCAGGCTCCCATCCAGCAGAGAGCCCAATCCAGGGCCTGATCCCAGGACCCCAGGACTACAACCTGACCTGAAGGTAGATGCCCAACCTAGTGAGCCACCCAGGTGCCCCTAGATTTCATTTTTTGACGGTTGAGTAACATTCCATTGTGTGTGTGTGTGTGTGTGTGTGTGTGTGTATGTGTGTGTGTGTGTGTGTGTATACCATATCTTCTTCATCCATTCATTTGTCGATGGACATCTAGGCTCTTCCCATGGTTTGGCTATTGTGGATATTGCTGCTATAAACACTGGGGTGCAGGTGCCCCTCCAGATTGCTACATTTGTATCTTTGGGGTAAATACCCAGTAGTGCAATTGCAAAGTTGCAGGGTAGCTCTGTTTTCAACTTTCTGAGGAAACTCCATACTGTTTTCCAGAGTGGCCACACCAGTTTGCATTCTCACCAATAGTGTAGGAGCGGTCCCCTTTTTCCACATCCTAGCCAACATCTGTTGTCTCCTGACTTGTTAATTTCAGCCAGTCTGACTGGTGTGAGACATGTCTCTCAATGTGATTTTGTTTTGTATTTCCCTGAAGCCAAGTGACCAAATATTCATTTTTAAAAGGGAATCAATACATATATCCTAATGATACTGAAAGGTCTGACTGAAAGCAACTTGGGGGTAGTGGCAAAGTGGGGCAGATGGCATCCTTGACTGCGGATACATAGGATCTCCTTGGTAATTACTCTTCCAGAGGCTTTGAATATATTCTAATACTATCTGCTTAAGCATTTCCCAAAAGCAAAGGAAAGAAAACCCAGTTGGAAACATCTGAGCAAAACATAAACTTATTTTTCATAGTTTCTTCCAAATTTTACCAAAACCAAAACATAATTGGATGGGTTATCTTTTACTATCATTTGGTTTCTTCCCTGCCACCTGCCCCTCACCCCGTACTTCAAAAGGCTTCATGTCTAAAATCTTCCCAAAGATCAAATGTATGGTCCATTGCACAAGGGATTGACCTAGATTTAGCTTTACCTGACAATTAAAAGTTAAGGCAAGGTACCAAACCAAAAATAAAGCAACCTTGAAAAACATTATCCCAGATTTTGATGTGCTTGATTTATAGTACTTAACAGATAGTGGTGGCTGAATAGGAACTCTATATTCATTTGGGCTCAAATTGCTTTCAAAATTATAGGGGGATATGTTCCCTGCTCAAAAGAATGCTCTACTTTCAAGAATCTTAACAATCTAATTTTCTAGAAGCAAATAAATATTGTATCAATTTGGAGGGACATTTACTGTAGGTCACTGTTCTTAGTCTTCACAAGAAGATCTAAATCTGTATATTTTATATCTATAGCTATGCTTAATTTGCTTGATCTGGCCTGCCTCCCTGCTGAAATGCCTCCCAAGCCTTCTCCAGCCTTGAAGGAGTAAACCAAGGACACTTCAGAGTGGCCTGGGAGTTTCATGACAAGGAGAGGTATGATCTTTGCATAAATACTTCAATCTCTTCTCAGGAGGATTGGAAGGAACTAGATCAATATAACTACACTGAAGTCAATACTAGGGACTCCTCTACTCCAGCCAATATCAAAGCAAGATTGTGCTCTTAATTCTTAATCTTATTCATTGAAGGGTCAACCTAGTTTTAAAAAATCATTATTTTTATTTTTTAATAAGTAATCCACATACATGGTAGAAAAATTTACAATGCACCAAATAGCACACTCAGAAAGATCCATCTCCTC